>JAWZSL010000013.1:21400377-21972877 GCA_034769285.1 Lutjanus argentimaculatus
GTGGAGATGTTCTTCCCCCAGAGAGGAGTCTGGGTGGAACCATTGCACCATAGAAGGGTTCTCTGTAGAACCTTCCATAGAGGGTTTTGTTTGAAACCTTTCACAGATGGTCATAGGTTTTAACCCTTTATTTTGTTTTCTTAGTAGAGCTCTCTGAAAGAGTTCCAAGTGAAACCTTGAGAAAAGGTTCTACGAGGAACAAAAAAGGCTTCTTCTATGGGGACCAGCTGAAGAACCCTTTATGGTTCTAGCGAGCACCTTTATTCCTAAGAGTGTGTAACAGCAAAAGGAGAAAGAAGAGACAGAAGATGGGTGTTTTTAAAAAGGGCAGGTCACACTTCATTTACAATTAGAGGGTTGTAGGGTGAAACACCTTGCAGCTAAGAGTGTGGGATAACACTCTATTTACAAGCAGATCTGTAAATTAGGTCTTGCAAGACATTGCATTTTCTTGTGTGTGTGTGTGTGTGTGTGTGTGTGTGTGTGTGTGTGTGTGTGTGTGTGTGTGTGTGTGTGTGTGTGTGTGTGTGTGTGTGTGTGTGTGTAAGTGTGTGACCATGTCCTCAGGCGTGCGCTCTCTCCTCCTGCCACCCGGACATGCTGGATGGACAAGCGAAGCATTTCTGTCACTCTGCATCTCCATCACCTGCTCGGCCTTCCCCCTCTGCCAATCTGCTTTCCAGCCTCCTGTCACCTCCCTCATACACACACAAACACACACACACACACACCACACACACATTTTATTTCTATCCCTCTTTCTGTCTTTTTCCGGCTCACGCAGACTCCGTCTTTCTTGCTCACTTGCACGCGCTCGCGCACACACGCCTTGCACAATCAATTACACGCTCACGCTTGTGTCTTGATGAAACAGGGGAGGCTTCACACGTCACAGAAATAGCCAGTCTGCAGGCGTCCTCATTCTCATGTTGGAACCAATCAAAGGTGTGACATTTCCACTGCTGTGATGAACTCCCAGCAAGTTACAGCTCACAAGTTCCTGTACCAAACATGATTAGGCAGTCTGAGGTGGTGCTTAGTTGACAATATTTGGCTTTTAAGTACATGGTTGCTTATATATAAGGAAAGAATAGAAAAGTTACATTTACAAGAAGAAACTATTGATAAAAAAAGGACTTTTTTAAACTCAGATTTTATGTATATGGAGGTATATTCTTTCTACTATGACAGTTTCTTCAAATTAGATTAAAAATATATCATATATCACATTGATTATTGTCTTGCAATATATCGCAGTATGGTGAATCGTACCCCTGTATATGATATGTATCGTACCGCCAGATTCACACAGCCAATACACAGCTCTTTAAAAAAAAACTTAGAAATCTTGAAACACATTTAAAAGTGTGTATCACTAATGAATTATGCACATGTAGTAAATTGTGTTTTGACAAAGTATTCTTCATCTGTATCTACTATGAGGGATTTTCAACGTGTAGCGTCGGTTCTTCAAGAGACAGATTTAACTAGCCAACTGTTTAGTGCAAAGTGTTTTTAGAAGGTTTTTTCTATGGAGCTAACCTAGCTGATTTTCTCTTGTTTTAAGCTAGGCTAACACATCTCAGATCTGTTGCTGCACCGGGCACACAAATTAGAAGCTAATATTTCTCTTTTTATCTGACTCTTGGCCAAATAGCAAGCAAGTTTATTCCTCAAACATCATACTGTTGTTTATTTTTTATAAATAAAACAAAACACACAAAGTCTGGAAGGTGTTAGCTGAGCATGGGTCACATTTAAGAGAATGTAGCAGCTAGCTATCTAGGTCATAAGGGGAAAAGACCTCAGAAAGCTGTCTTAAAACATATCCTGAACAATACAACAGTATAAACAACATAACGACTAATACCACCAGGTGCACTCACTAGCTAACCACCAGTTTAATTAAATGTAGAAATGTAGAAATTCCACTACGGGGGATTTTTAAGATACAGTAGTGGTTCCTCAAGACAAAAATTAAATATATAACTAGCAACTGTTAATTACATAAGACACAGTGTTCTTTGGAAAGTTTTTATGGGGCTAGTCTAGCTGTTTTCTCTTGTTTCCAGTGTTTATTTTAAGCTAGGCTAACACATCTCAAACCTGTTGCTGTGCTGCACACACAAAGACGAAGCTGATTTTTTATCCGAGTCTGGGAAAAATGGCAAGCAGGTTGATGAAACCAGACTGTTGGGTCTTTTTATAAAATAAAAAAAAAAAAGTTCTCAATATAGCTGTTTACAGGGTAAAAAAAAAACTTGTGTCTGCCTGTGTGGGAGATGAAGTCTGTTAGTTAGAGAGCCACCATGGGGAGTACAAAGACGCAGGCTGCAGATCCATGTGGAGGCGCCGCAGGTGTGCATCTTGGTGGCTGTATCAAAATATCCAAACAAGAACTTTCAAGGCCAACGTGTTGAAGGCTTTACGAGGGAGCACGCGGCTATATCTGTGTCGCTCTTAGCAGGACATCAAATTGTGCTTCCTGCCTCCTGTCGCCTCACAGCTACCGTGATGAAATGAAAATAATGGCGTGTCTGTTAGTCACTGGTGAATTAACAACATTTCCTATTAAAAGATGACCAATTTTCCCCCCTGTCTGCGCTCTAAAGGTCTGCTTATACTGTAAGTGTTTGCGCGGGAGTGTGTGTGTGCGTGTTCTGTCAGATGGGTGAACTGCGTGACTCCTCACACCCCGTCTGGCTTTGTTGATGTGAGAAGTGATGCTGTGTCGCTCCAACCTGCACTCATGTCGCCACATGCCAAAACACACACACACACACACAGACTGAGACTGTCCCACTCACACGTTTGGTGATTTTTTTTCCCATCAATTCTAAATCTTGACACTTTGCTTTTTCCAGTCTTCACATCTCTTTCTCCTCTCTCCTCCTGTAGCGATTTGTTTGCAGGCTGATGAGGATGAGGTCGGTCTGAATATCAATCACTCAACGTAATTGTCCTTTAAGGAAGGCAAGGAGAGACTGTCTCCCTCCATCCATCTCTGTCTCTTTCGACCTGCCTCTGTGTGTGTGTGTGTGTGTTGTGTGTGTGTGTGTGTGGCGTGCACAACTCTTCCTCGGGGCTTCCTCCCAAGAATGATGATAATGAGGTAGATTGGGTGAGGATGATGGATATGGTCAGCCACTCAATGTTGCATAATGTCTTGCTGATCGCTCTATCTATTGGCCTTGTTTCCTCTGTCACCAGCAGGTTTGTCACATTTGACTGTCTGTCCTCACAGCTGTTTGTCCTTAGTGGGCTCAGCGGACCGGTTGAGCTTCATAGCTGTGGGCTGTAGTCCTTTCTCCGCGTGTGTGTGTGTGTGTTTGTGTTTAAGGCTGTAGGATGTCATTTGAAGTTCTTTGCAGCAGGCAGGAGGGGAAGAAGAGTGGAGTCAGATGAGGGCCAGGAGAAGAAAAGCATGTCAGCAGAGGTGGGAAGTAACTAAGTATGAATACTTTGTTACTGTACTTCAGTAGAGTTTTCAGGTCAAGACTGATTTCAACCTGAATGGATGGGACGATAACACACAGATGTAACAAGACAAAAACAACGTACAAGACATTAAAAATGACCAAAAATGAAGCAACATGACAGAAAAAGCGTAATAAGAGACAAAAACTAGGGCTGTAGCGGATATCCGAGTACTCGAGTACTCGCTCGGCTTGGGCGGCATCCGAGTGCCATTTCACCTACTCGATACCCCCCCACTCCGCCCCCTTGCTCACAGCTCGGGCGCTGGAGCGCACTGTCGTCGCTCGGCGGCATCAGAGGCTTGATCACTTTCTACGGCTTACTCACAATTTAGATGGCTTTGTATTTATTTGGCAATAAGCTCGACATGGTGGAGTGCTGTACATGACATGGTGGAGTGCTGTAACCTGTAGCGGAGCCGGCGGGGGGGCAGAGGGTGCGGCTGCCCCGGGCCCACGGTTACGAAGGGGCCCACCACCAGACTGATGGCGACAAAAACAAAAACAAAAACAAAAACGTAAAGTAGGAAAGTTGGTCTCTTACTGCTGTATTTGTAAGGATATAAGTGTAAAAAACGGGGAAAAAAACAGTCCAGATCAGAGCGTTTCTGAAATAAGATTAAGAGGTAATGTGACATCATAGTTGCCATGTCAACCTCTCTTGCGCTGTCTGGCAAGCTTTCTTTCTCTCTCTCTGTCTCTTATGCAGGCTATCGGACTGTGTGGCATCCATCATCGCTGAATGTCATTGACCTTCTATCCTTCGTTTCCCACCCCGTTGGTTTAGTCTGCTTTACTTTTTAACCTTTATCTGACCCAGGTTTGAGCAAATTATTGGTAAAGTCCATGGCAATGTCCATGGTGCTGAAATAGCGCAAATTGTGCTGCACAACTCATCGTAATCCACACTCTCTCCATTTTGCCCTTCTGCCTCCGTTTCCCATTATTAACGCTACTAATTGATCAGCTGTGTCATTACAGGCTGTCACTGCGCAGTGTCTAATGTTGGATTTACATAGGCTAATATCTGGCCGTTTACGAAGCAAATTGAGTCTCTTTGTTGATCTATGATTTTATTTCATATTTTGATGGTTCAAAGTGTGAGACTTTCTTTTTATTTTTGAAGCTAAAGCCGTTCATTCAGTCCCTTTTTGACAGCGGCCAAATACAGCTCAGATCCAGATCAGATCTAACAGGACGGCTGTCTTCGGCTGCTCCGCGCCACTTCCTTCTACATGGCGCTAGCCCCCCCCCGTCGGTAAAGGAATACTCAAGTACTACTCGAATAGTGACCCCGAACATTCGGATAGTAAAATATGCCTACTCGTTGCAGCACTACAAACAACATAAAAGATGGAACAAGACAAACAAAATTGAAATAGACGTAACAACACTCAAAGATAAAATGACAGAAAAAAAACCAAGAGAAAAAAGACATAAGAAGACCAAAACTGACATGATAAGACGAAAAAGACATAATAAGATGAAGAACAATGTAAAGACATAAGTGGAAGAAAAGCAACGTCAAAGATGTAAGAAGATGAAAAAGACGTTACAACCGAATATGACGTATATTTAAAACGGTGCCAAAGACATAAGACAAAAATGATGGAACAAGACGGAAAAGCTGTAATTAGACAAAAAAAAAACGATAAAAAAGACGTAAGAAGATGAAAAACACATAACAAGACCAAAAATGGTGTGACAAGATGGACAATACATGAGATGAAAAAAAGACATAATCTGATGTAACACATGGAAGAAAACAGACGAGTGAGGGAGATTCACTCTGTGTATCTGTGTTATCTTTGCACAGAAACAGCTGGTACAAATGTCCTTCAGAGGGCAACTTTTATTTTTACACGTTTCAAAGCCTGTACTGTTTCAATTTTATTTGAGTAAAGAAGTTGAATCAGTACTCCTTCTTTTACCAGACTCTTTTTTTTTTTAACACCGTTATGTGTTCGTCTGCTTGGGTGAAGAATGTGTGTTCTCATGCCACCTCTGCATGCCAGACACCAAACTGCAAAGCGGAAGGGAGGAGGTGGGACGCTGTGCTGTTTGTTTGTTTTTGAACTCGCAGGACTTCTGAGAAGAAAAAGAAAAAGAGATCCCTGATCTTGCCAAACACAGGCCGACTCCCGTGTCTTTCATGGAGTCTTTGTGCTGCTTGGCTATTCTCCTTCCGAAGCTTTAATTCTCTCGTGCTTTCTCCTGAGTGCAGTGTTGGGATAGTGAGGGCACTGGAGGGGACAGTAATGACTAACTCTGTAAAGGTAATGATAAAGTACAGACGCTTTAGACTCCACTCTGGCTAGAGGCGCTGGGGCTAAGAAAATTACAGTCGTGTGTGAGAACAGAGAGGGTGGAGAAAGACGGAGGGCAGAGAGAACAAGAGAGACAGTTTCACAGTCAGGCTGAGACAAAGACAGACATTTCTGTGATTCACTTTCCTCGCCAGCTATTATAGCAGCGTGAGTGCGTGTGTGTGTGTGTGTGTGCGTACTGCATCGTCTCTCTCTCTCCACTTGTCTATTAGTGTCTCTTGACCTGTCTTTGGCCGGCCTCCCTGTCTTCCCATCTTGTCACCTCTGTCCAGATTCCCTCTATCTCACTCCCACGCAGTCCTGCCTTCTAGTTGTGGTCGCGCTCCACCACTGTCACTCCGACTCTCGGTTACACTGTACTGAAGCTCTGCACTCCGCCGCACAGTCACTGGCGGAGGGGACTCCTTCACTTACACCATTTTGAGCTCAGCATACATGAGTAAGAGTGGGTGAGAGTGTGCTGTATATATGGCTGGATACTGAACCAATCAAATTGCTTCAATACTACTGAAAAATAGCTTGTCAAATATTGACACCAAAGGAGTTCTGACAGTTATTTTTATGACTTAAGTTGCTGTGTTAGTTTTGTGTTTCTGATTAAGCTGTACAGTGTACTGTGTACATTTCAGTAATAATATTCCCACAGCATTATTATGCACTCGCAGAATTAAGATACTGGTAAATTTATTGTCATTTATAGCACTTTAAATATTATTTTATTTGCATATTTTCATGTGCAGAGTTAATTAGTTCCTACCTGCCATTGTTTTATGGGGACAGGTATGAGTGTAGCAGGGAGGGAAAGGTTTGCTTTGAACTCTGAAGTTGGATGTATTTACTCTCTTGCCATTTTTGTGTTTAATAAATGAAGAAAAAGAAAGAGAAGTTGTAGCCCGCTTATTACCAACAGCCCGGAGGAACTAGTGAATGCCAACAACCATGAAAAGAGGGTTGCATCGAGGATTATGGTTGGCTGGGGCTGGGTACCGTTGGGTACCGAATACTTTGACTTTGATACCGGTTCCTTAACAATCCTTTTTTTAATGCCAATTTCAGAAAGACCATTTCAAAGTCTTTAGTTTTATTTTTCAGCTCGTTTTTTAACACTCAAAGCAGTTTCATAACATAAAAATATAAATCCCTTTACCACAATGTGGTTAACTTAAGTTTCCTGTTTTCAATGAGTCAGCACCTTTTGTATTTTTCTACTCAAAGCAGTTTTGAAACATAAAAAACCCACAAGTTGAAGATTTACTCCTAAGTTATCAAACAACAAGGCATTTTTTGATCCTCTATTGTACTGAAGCAATTCGGTCAGTGCCTTGCTGTTGGGTGTGGCACTGACTGAAATTGAACGTTTGGGTACCGTTCACGTTTGAACTGATACAGTACAGATACCAGTACTTGGAATTCAGCACCCAGTGGTACCTTTCTTTGGTACTTTTCTGTCCAAACTTCACAATTTCACTATTTAAACTATTTAAAACATTTTACACACCACGCAAAATCCCTCCTTACCTCTCTCTCCCCTCCAAACCCGTCCTTACAGCCTCCAGCCTGTCAGTCTGTACCCAGGGCATTTAACCCTGAACATGTGATATCCTTCTGTTATGTTGTACTTTCTTTGCTTGTTTGTATGTTTTTCTTTTTATTTCTTGAACATCAAAACTATCCGCTAACATATTGACAGCTTGTAGCGACATCATCGTCTGGTGTGTTTTTGTTTTCCGCTGGTCTGGTTTTCTTTGTATTTTATAGCTTATTTATCTGGAGCAGCTGTTGGCCGCTGAGTTTTTTTTCATGGTGAAGGCTTTGTCATTTGCTAGTATAATTGTGATCCTTTTCATCCTCAAGTCTTCTTACTTTAAAAGCTCTTGTGCTCATTTTCTGTGCAATAAATGAAAACTCCAGTATATAGTGACTTTAAAGAGACAGATTTAAGAGCTCAGAAAAAAGTTGCTGCTCAGAGTGCGGTTTACCATTAGCCTCCCTTTATGTTGTAGTTGTTGTTACTACTGCAGTGCTTCATACTGTAATATTTCCCTGTTACTAGCTTGCAATTCATGAATATTGGTTTCATACAAAGGTTTTGGACATACTGATAAATCTCTCATACTGTTGTAGCATGCTAAATAGCATGTTGGCAAGGGACTAGTAAGAATGTAAAGCTAGCGTCAACCAAGACAGTGAAAAAAGTTATCTCCAGCAACATGCAACTAGTTAACGTATCACTTGAAGATGTCATTTAAGTCGTTGATGCCTCACATAAAGTTTTACACTGTTTAGGCGCTAGCTGCAGGCATGCTAACATTGCCACTTTGAGGCTATGAAACGGTGCACTCCCTCGCCTTTAGATACACGAGTTGCCTCGGCCAGTTTTGCACTTCACATTACAAATATTGCAGTGACTGCTGTCTGTGTGAAGTTTTGAAAAGTTTAACCAAACAGCTCGCTATCAGCTATCAGCTATCAGCTATCAGCTAACTGTGACTTGAACAAGCTGCAGAGGTAACGTTTCATTTTAGTATAACCTTTTCAAATTTTAATCATCATGAAAACCGTGTTTGATTACCACGCTTTGAGAAACTCATAGTAAATACTGTCTTGCATCAACCAAAGTTAGCAACAGTCTCCCAGATGCAGGCACAGCAGTCAGTGTGGGTTTGTTTTGCATCATTAAACATACTGAGTACATAATAATGTGTATACATGTAAGTGTATGTGTCTGAACACCTGGGTAGCAGTACTATGCCTTTGTGTTTTGATCCAGCATGAATCTGAGGAATGCGGGTGACTAATTTCCACAGAGTTTTTTATCACCATAAGCTAAAGATTTGCACATGTGTCCTGTTTAATGTCCTTATTTCCTGTTTTTATGCTGTAATTTCTCCTAAGGGAGACAAATAAAGTAACCTTAACCTTGATATCACAAAGGACATGACCCCATTTCAAATCAGTAGCGTATCAATACTTTTGGAGCATTTTCAGCACATTTTAATAATACCACTGGGATAATTTTATCTCTCACGTCTAGCTAACGTGAGAGATAAGTATCGTCACGTAGACACGTAGACTATGCTCTGGGGTACTGAAATTTGGCACCCATTGATTTAACATGAATCAGAACTCGGCAGTAACGATGCAATTCGGTTGGCACCCACAGGAGTTTGGTACCCAGCCCTAATAAGCAGAGGTTGTCATGCAGTGCCTGGATCTACGTGTGTGCGTGAGTGTTCATGTGTTCTAGAAAAGAATACCCAGAAGCCTGTGTTTGCGTTCTAGCTGTCTGCTGTCTGTCATTAGAGTAATAAAAGACTTGCTGTGCTGCACGGCGAGGAGTTATTGTCTTTAAGTTTCCTCCATTCCGCACAAATTGCCGGCTGCTGAGCTCTGATGGATGTTTGTATGCTGGTCCAAAAACACAGGTTCCACTTTAAACCCCAGCTCCATTATCCCAAAGAGAGACAGTGGTGAGAGAAAGAAGCTGTCTGTCTGTCTCCTACCTCTGTCATCCAAAAGTGTTTTGATTAAACTGTGCGACTCTGCAGGCCTCAGAAACACACATTACAGAGAGAGAGAGAGAGAGGTTTATCCAAATACGCAGGGCTGTTCCTCCCATTCTGTCTCCAGCTGAACCACCGTCTCTCGCTCTCTGTTTGTCTGCCATTCCTCCTCTGCCTTCCTCTTTTTCTCTCCCCGTGCCCCCTCTCATCGCGCCTGAAGAGTGACAGGCTGTGTTTTTCAGCCGATGTTTGAACACCGAGCGATCAATGCCGGACAAAGGGAAAGAGCGGGGGTGAGGGGCGGGGAGGGGCAACACAATTGGTTATTGACAGTGAATTCAAAGTCTGAAAGACTGGAGGCGACGGCTTAGTAAGAGGAGAGCAAGAGGATGTGAGGAGTAAAAACAGACAAGAGAGGAGAGAATCTGGAGATGAATGTGATTTATGTTCATACTTAAACATCACTCTGAGATGTGTTAACTTTTATTATGCCTATTGATTTGTTTTTACCTGCATGTGTCCCTACCCGCAGTATTGTTTGTGTTAAATTGAGCGTGTATGAGTGACATGAAGAGTGGAGCCCTGCCAGGGTGGAACATGTGGGAACAGAAACAGCGTTGTGTGTGTGTGTGTGTGTGTGTGTGTGCATGCAGTGTGTTTGTTATTCTTCTGCACCACTCTGTGATCATGAGACCCACCTTCAGGGTTGGGTAGTAATGGATTACATGTAATCGGGATTACATAATCAGGTTGCAAAAAATAAATGAGTATAATCAGCCCAGATTATATTTGAAAATATGCAATTAGATTATAATTACATGTTTCTATGTCACATCTTTAAATATGACTTGTTTTTTTAAAGAATGAAACTTTCTTTCATGATCCCCAATGCTCTATTAATTCATAAAAAACAAGTCTGACATGGGGTTTCCTAGACAAGTGCTCTACAAGAGGCAAAAATGCATTTTATTTGCATTGAAACTGTTTTTTGAGATGTTTCAAAAGATTATTTGCGTCTGTGGCGACCACACAGACAGCGTTTCTGCCGCAGCGCTGCTGCTGCCAGCCCTATCTTTCTACATTGATTTTGCGGCAGAGTTTTGAAGAAAATAAATGAGATGTAGCCAGAAGGTGTAGTGGCAAATGAGGGCTGATGCAGAGATGAGACAGAGACACGAACTTAGTGTATAAGTAGAGCAGCTTATTTGACGCATAAAAAGCTAGAGCAAAGATGTGCAACCTTGATTGAACCCAGATGTTTCCTCGACTGGTCATTTCTAAGAACCTCATCCCCAGATAGTCCATTGTTTTAGTGTTCTTAAGAATATGTTGCGCCACAGCCTGTTGAAGTCAGTAAACTCTTAAGGTCACAGAACTTTCATGGCATACACAGAAAGAATAACACTGTCATTTGTGATAGAATATAAAAGCATTATACGGTATATTCAAGTGACATACGTTGGCACCATCATACAAGCAGTGTGATTTTTTTCAAATCATTCAGAGAGATAGAAAAAAAAATAAATAAAAAGTGACAGTGCACAAGAAAAGTACTGCCCTGTCTGTGACATATTCTACAGACAAGACAATGAAACTGTTGTGAAATGTGATATTGCTGGTATGATGTTGATTTGACTGTCAACAGATCATTTTCACTGTGTATTTTTGCAGAGAACCACATAAATCACACTGGGAAAAAAAATAAAATAAAATACTTGGCAAGACTCCAATTCTCTAGATGAAGCGTGGTTGCAGCTGCAAGTGACACGCATGTGAGCCAGGCTGCTCTAACCTGTTAATATGGGTGTGGAAGTAAAAACCAACAGGTTCTGCGATGCACACATGCTGCTCAAACAGCCAGTGTGGCCCGGCTGTAGCCTGCTCAGGCTTTATGGCAGCCAAATTGCCTCATTTCTTGAGGCTAAGCAGATGGTAAAAACTCTGAAATGTATTCAACATTTGTAAAAAGTTCAGCCGTCAGCCTCTAAACTCTTCAGTCCATCAGAACTGACACAAATACGGCAGCGATGGACAGATGCACAGAAACACAGTGTAAAACAAATGTAATGTGAATCAGACTGGGCTGGTGTTACTGCTACTGCAGGATTAGATTGTTTACTTCTTCAAATAGTATTTTTTTTTACATTAAGTGTTTTTCCATTTGAATTCCCGTGGTCGTTCCAGTGTGATATATCGTGTTCATCCAGTACAATCTAGATAGAGTGCACAACAAGACTCAGCTCTGGTGGGATTAAAAAAAATGTAATTCACTCCATCTTTTGCAAGAGATATTGACAAGTAAAAAAGAGCCAATTCGGTCAATGAAAATCATCACAAGGAGTCATGAAAACATTATTTCATCATTTTATTTCATCATCTGTCATTTATTATTTCCTAATGCACCATGGATGTGAAATCTGTCACAAAATTCTCCACACAGACTGCAATTCAAACACTTTGCAGCATTTATGTGATTATTTGTGTAGCTGCATGTCATTTATATGGTTTTGGACGGCGCAGTGGTGCAGTGGTTAGCACTGTCCGGGGCTGGGGGGTTTGTAGCTGGGGCAGGGCCTTTCTGCATATAGGTTTCATGTTCTCCCCTTGCATCTAAGTATCCACAGTCCAAAGACGTGCAGGTTAATTGGTGGCTCAAAATTGCCCCGTAGATGTGAATGTGAGCATGAATGATTGTCTCAATGCGTCATCCCTGCGATGAAATGGCGACCTGTCCAGGGTGTACTTTTCTTCCAGTGACAGCTGAGATAAGCTTCAGGGTGTAGATAATGGATGGATGGATCTGTCATTTTGATTGGTGGTTGAGTTTTTATCATCTGATGAGAAGTGATAAGTGTTTGTACAAGTAGCAGCACTCAAATGTACTAAATCATTAAAGTCTACAGACATTTTCCTCTACGTGTTAGAAAATAATAGCTGATAACACGATCTATGTTGAGTTAATGTTGTTAAGCTGTTTCTGTGTTTCTGTTCTTGGGCTGTTCTTGTTCTGAAGTCGTGGCTAGGTGACGCACTACAGCCATATGTCCTCTAACACTTTATAAACTGAAGCACATTAGCATTTAGCATGATGAGGAGCTGAGCAGAAGTGGTAACCTGCTTTGTTTCATTCACCCATCACAAGTGAACCGACTCACAAACAGTGCAAGGACAGCAATTTTTTAAATCTTTTAATTTCAGCTGGGTGGTTAATAGCACATTTTTCTGGTGTGACAAACTCAGAACATATATTTCTTACTGCTTTCCACGGGATTATTTAGCTTTTTCTGACATATCAGTATTACTACACTGAGGATGGTGAACATTTCAGTGCAAAAAAAAAATCTTTTTCTTTTCTTGAACTTACAAGTACTCATGATGACAGCGCCGGGGTCTAGGTGGGTTAAAGCGTAAATGCGTGCAGCGTTCAGGGTTCAGTTCAGGGTCACGGGTTAGTGAGTAAAAGTAGTCGGTGGAGTGTCTTTGTAGAAGAAGTCAGTGGAGAAGAACGAGGATGTGTTTGCGGTGGAGACAGGCTGGAGAGAGGCAGAGACAGATTCAGGATGACGGGTTCACCCTGGATGGCTTGTGGGCCTGGAGCAGCTGTTGCCCTTTCTGCCCGTCCTGTGGCCACAGCACTGCCACGCTCGGAGCTGTGGGCAGTGCCGCTTCAGCCTCTGTTTGGACTGGAGATTCAGGGCAAAAGGTGGCACCATCCCCCGTACCTGAAGATGGTATAGTCCTCTTAATCCCCCACTGGCCTTGGTTTGAATCGTGCCTCAACTTTCTCTCCCACTTCGTGCTCCGTGTTCCTCTTTGCTTTCCCCTAATGTTTCAGACAGACTGTCACGGGGAGGAGTGGGATGGGGGTGGGGAAGCGCTCACTTTCCTAAAATAGGAGATGGTATCTTTCTAAGTAGTTTCTCTTGTTCCCCGGTTGTGGAATAACTGATCAGGTTGAGCTCAATACATTTTGAAAACTGCAAATTTGTCTGGTTTAAGTCTCATTGTCTGGTTTAAGGCTGCATCTGCCCTCCCACTTCTTTCTTTATCCACTGAATGCAAAGAATAAGATTTAAAAACTGAAGTGCAGTGAGACTGCAGTGCAAGAAAAGCACAATTACCTATGCCTGCATCTGTGTGTGTGTACGTCAAGGGAAGAAAGTGCACTGGGCTGGATATACCCAGTCCTTTTTTTCCCTTGCGTCTCCTGGCTGGAGCCGACCCTGTCAATCCCCTGCACTCCGCTCCAGTCTTCCATTTAATGTTTATTGAATTTAGATCATTTTTGTAAGCAGAACAAAGTTTCTATTGGAAGGTCAGACCCATTAACAATTTATAAGAACCAGGATTACCTGAAAGGAGGAGTCAGAAAGTGATGATAAGAGTTTGATAGCAGATGATGTTAAGACAGCACTTGCTGACCTACAGTGGCTTTTCAAACATACTTTAACAAAGCGTATTGTTGTATTTTTCTGCGCTATATGTGTCAGACCATCATCGTTTTACTGCGGTCAGGTTATTCCTCGTGGCAGAAGCTGCTGCAGCCCTGTTGTTTGCAACTTTCATGCCACAAGCTCTTCTCCAGTCTGCCTGTGCTTCACTGTTTTGCCCAAGTACACAAGGATACAATCCAGTTGATGGACACACATGAGTTGTGGCAAGGGTCGAGCTTGCATCATCGTCTGCCACCCTGCGGTCCTGTAAACAAACAAGTCTGACTGATACAGAGTTTTTGAGTCCAATTCCAGTTCTAACAGCTGGAGAAGAAGATTAGCCATCAGTGATGTGATGTGTTTGACAATTTATGTCATTCTATCATTATGCATCATTATGATACTCTTGAAACTGTCAAGTCAAGTCAGATTTATTTATATAGACCAAAATCACAAATTTGCCTCAAAGGGCTTTACAAGTTGTACGGTAAAAGTGCTGACTCCTAAAATTTACAAAAACAAGGTAGTGCATTGCAAAGTTATAGTTACATATACCTAGGGCTGTTAGGGAGACAGAATCTGCCCTGCAGTTATTTAGGTTGGCTCAACAGTGAGATATTCTGCTGTTTTTTTTTGCAAATTATTGCATTTATATGGGTTATATGGCTTTTAAATTATTGACATTGAAAGATCAATTTTCGATTTAATATTGAAAATGTGACACCCCTACTCATTTGGTGCAGTAACTCTAAGTGAAACATTATCTGTGGATCTTGCCCAGCAGGCAACTTTATGATCTGAGCAAATTGGCTAGCTTAGCTACTAGGTACCAATCAGTTTCACAATGTTCGCAAGCAAATTCCTGCAGTTTGACCATTTCTTTTTCTCTCGTAGTTATATTGTTACATGTCTATCCAGTAAATTTACATACAGCAGCAAAACAAAACACACACGCGTTGAGGTGAACAGAGCAGAATCTGACGCAGTGCAGTATGAACATGAGAAAACAGTTATCATCAAGAAACCTGATGCTCTTGATATTTAGTTGGCTTCAAGTGAGGTTTAACTTTCACATAGTTCCTCTTGACTGTCACTCAATATTACAACATTAGCCCCAGCCTGTGGTAGTAGCCACATTAGCTGCACAGCAACAGGTAAACATACTAAATAAACACTGAAACAACCTAAGACATGACAAAACTTCACAGACAGCCAGTATTGATCTAGCCTTGAGTTTGTACAGTTACTGGCCTTCATGTTGCATTGCAAGCATTGAGTCATTAATGTAACACACATTAAAGCGTAAAACAAGAAGAGCCTAGCCTCATGAAAAAAGGAAAAAACATCAACGTTGTGGTTGTTGCGGTTGCTTGCCCTCCCCTGCGGTTGGTTTGTCAGTAAGTATTTCATACTTTCGCTTATCGCGTCAGCCCTAAATTTACCTAAATCTACTGCTGTGAAAGCCTGTATAGTAGCCAATAACATTGCAGCACTGATACACTGCCAGGGATCCACCCATCATTATTAGAGTAACAAGTCAGAGTGAAGAGGTCACAGATACCGTGTCCTTCCTGCCAGGAGAAGCTCTTGGCAGCACTGCCAGGAGCAATGTGTCACATCGAAAATGTCATGGGATAATGTGCGATCAACGGGACCTGTCTGTGGAAGGTCAGCAGCTCTCCTCCCCGACTGAGAGGGATGGACTTTCCCAGAGAGACCAGAGCAGGAGGCCTGCATTCACCAGATTACTGCCAGTACAAGGAGGCGGAAATGTCACCGTGCCCCTCCATTTACAGTCAAACAAACTGTCAGCACCTTAAATGTCCTCTTGAATCACACTAACAGGTTTGCCTTTATGTATACAGCCAAACACTGCAGACAGATTTGTACACACATGCCCTAAAGCTGGATTGAGACACATAAGACAAGCTGTCACCCACACATATACTCCCTCCAGGTATCTGTTAGCTTATTGATCCCCATGGGACATTTGTTATTTTGCTTATTTCTTACCTGAACAATGAGGCTCAGTCACAAAGCATCCATCCAAATACTGATGGAGAGTCACTGCACTCGAGTACAACTCAGATCCTTCCACTGAATCACAGTCATCCTAATCACTTCTGTGCTTGTGTTTTCAGAGAGCAGTGACTACAGCGATGCCGAGGTTCTCCCCGACTCCTTCCCGTCAGCACCGGCAGAACCCCTCCCAGAATTCCTCCTGGAGCCGGAGGACGCTTTCATCGTAAAGAACCGGCCGGTCCAGCTACGGTGCCGGGCATCGCCAGCCACCCAGATCTACTTCAAATGTAACGGAGAATGGGTCAATCAAAACGATCACGTCACCAGAGAGAGCCTGGACCAGATCACAGGTAATACACACAGACACACACTCACACAGGTGATGTTGAAGTACTTGAGACCGGAGACCACAAAATCCAGACTCCCATTGTTAATAGATAGCACATGGGCCAAACTAAAACATCAAAGTACACGTCAAATAATTTTCCCAAAATGTTCTGTCATTTTAGTTCTTATCACACTGATGTTTGTTCAAGTGTGATATAAAAATTGGGTTTTGATGCCATGATTGACAGCTGAGCCCTGCTTGTGTTTGAGTCAGCCGGCCGTTTGGGTGGTAACTCAATAGCCTGGATCCAACACTGGCCACTACTGCATAATATCCATTATATTTTGGCTTCAGTTTTTTACAATGGGAGGTAGTTCAGAAGGGTTGTCTATCTTTATTTACCATCACTGGTTTTGAATTGGTCTTGCCCTGCCATCGGTACTTGGTCCTTAACTTAGGTCTTGCCTTGGCTTGTTATTCTTGTGGTTTTTTGACTTGGCCGCACCACTCCAAAGTCCTGGTCTTGTCCTGATCTCGATACAGTCTGGCCTTGGTCTTGGCTTAGGTGGTCTTGACTACAACACTGCACAGAGGTGTACTGTAAACACAACTACACACACACATAGTAATGTCACCTTGTATTTCACAGACATAAACATCATACTCAATTACAAACATCATTTTCAACTACATAATCCATTAGCTCCCACAGGCTTTTATGTGCACGTTAACTGCATTTGGCCTGCAGCCAATGCATTATTTATATGCACTGTGAAAAATATGTCCCTCTAATCTCTCTCCCTCTTTTTCTCTGTCTCTGCACAGGTCTGGTGGTGCGGGAGGTCGACATCTCAGTGTCCAGGACCCAGGTGGAGGAGCTGTTTGGGTTGGAGGACTACTGGTGCCAGTGTGTAGCCTGGAGCTCGGCTGGCACCACCAAGAGCAATCGTGCCTACGTCCGCATTGCATGTCAGTACTAGTCGTACCAGTGTGTGTATGTGCTTGTGTGTTGTGTGTTTGTGTGAGACAGAGAGAAAGGAAGGAATAGAGAAAGCAGAAGAGCAAATGTTTCTGACTTTTTGCTTGTCATACGTGTCAGCTTAAGTATATATGCAAATGAATTTGCTGTAGCACTCCATCGTAGTCCCCCGTGGCAATGTGTGATGTAGTGTGATTGACACCATGCATGTTTATGAGGATATGAACTGAAAACAGTGACAGAGGCTTTTTGGGGCTTTGCCTGGTGTGTGTGTGTGTGTGTGTGTGTGTGTGACAGCCAATGTCACTAAGATAAACAGGGTGTCACTGCTGTCACGGAGCAGCCTTCACTAACTGCTGACTACATTTGTGTCACCCCCTGTAGACCTGAGGAAGAACTTCGAGCAGGAGCCGCTGGGGCGGGAGGTGCGACTCGAGCAGGAGGTACTTCTGCAGTGTCGCCCCCCAGAGGGCATGCCCACTGCCGAGGTAAATCTCACCGTCCTAAAAAAATATCCACAAGGCAGCCATTTTCCTCTGACGTCACACTGGGGGTGTGAAGTTTAAATGTCATACTGTGTTCCAGGTTGCAAGTCGTAAAAACATATGGAATCTGACAAATCATAATTTCACTGCTTCTCGATTAATCAGCTACTGAAAAAATAATGGATAGTGAAAATCTGGGAGAGAAGCAGACCAAATTTCAAGCTCAAAGAACATATTTGATAACCAATTAGCTGCCGTGAGACAACATCTAACCATAGCATTCAGCCACTTCCTAGCTAACGTTACCATTTTGTAGTATTAGTATTTGATAGATAGTATTTTATAAACCATTAGCTACTGTCAGACGACAGCTAACGTTAACGTTCAGCTACTTCCTAGCTAACATTACCGTGGGAAATATATTTTAGCTTGAAATATGGTCGATGTCCCTTCAGATTTTCACTGTCCATTATCTTTTAAGTTGCACTATCAAATGGTATCGTTAGCCAATAAGTGACTGAATGCTAACAGTAGCTACGGTAGCTGATTGGTTATTGAATATGTTACTGTAACTTCATTGTCTTTTAATTTGTCAATCAATGGGGAAGCAATGAAATGATTTGTTAGGTTCCCTACGTGTTCCCTATGTGTCAAAGGAAAATGGCCACAGGTTAAATATTGTAAATTCCCATTGCTTTTCTATCACTTTTGGGGTCATTGGTGTTTTTGATACTGGAGGGTAACAGTTCAAGATCATTTATTTTTATTTTTATAACTCTATATTTCAAGCCAGGATAGCAAAACTGAGGTCTGAATAATCAGTTAAAGAACAACATAAACATAATACACACGGGAGCATAGCAAAGGGCAAGGCACTGAAGTTTGAGAGATTTAATTCTATCCAGCTACGTGACATCATAATACATAAAAAATAATATGCTGTGTTATTTAAGCAACAGAGCAAAAAGCCAGTGCTTAAATCCACTTTGTGTCATGTTTTAACTCTAAGCTGCTCTGACTTGCAGCGCTATATCAAACAGTTTTATTTCTCCCATAAAACAGCAGTACGACAATTTATTAAAAAAAGAAAACCAATTATTCATAAATGTAGATTTTTATCACTCAAGTAAATATTTACATCCTGTCGAGCTTTATTTTCTTTTTTAGTGTATAAGTAGTGCTATTATTTGACATAAAAAAGCACAAAGCATGAAAAAGAAAAGCTGATATGAGAATACAGAAGAGATGCAATTTCAGAATGCGTTTCATGATAAATATTAATTGTATTACTTGTGGTTGTTTTCTATAATATACTATCAAGCTATATTTTAGACAAAAGAAGCCACAAAGTCTATTTTTCCTGAGCAAACTGATCAAATATTGACAGTGTTTGATCAATACCACATATAGCATGAAGCGTGTCGTGATGGCTTAATACTCTGCAGGTTTACCGTGTTTACTGACTGTGGTGTGTGTGGCGGGCTGGAGACTCATGTTTATGCATACACACCTGCTGATTTGTACAATGAAATATGTGAGGAGGTGTCTGCCAAAAGAATTAAACAGTACGGATGTTTTTCAAGATTGTCAACTAAAATCTTGGCTTCTATTGCTACTTTCTCCTTTTTGGTTAATTTTATCATTTTGTGTGATCAGCTTGAAGATTTCCTTTAGTGCGACAAAGTTCTGAGGGGTGTGTATTTATGTTGTGTGTGTCTGCCTCTTTTACAGGTGGACTGGCTGAAGAACGAGGACGTCATAGATCCGTCACAGGACTCCAACTTCCTGATCACCATTGATCATGATCTGATCATCAAACAGGCCAGACTCTCAGACACCGCTAACTACACCTGTGTGGCTCGTAACGTGGTGGCCAAAAGACGCAGCAGCACAGCTACACTTATCGTTTATGGTAACAAACAAACAAACACACTTGAAGCTAAACCTCCTGCTTTTTATTGGGATATTTGGGGATAATTTTTAGCAGCTCTATACCTAAAAGTCTGAAATTATTGAATGAACTTTGCATTTTTATGTGAGACAGTTAAATGAAATAGGATTTGGAAACAACCACACAATGTTAAACTACCAATAGGAACTACTGTCTTCTTTTCCAAAGCTTATAAATGTGGAGGGCAGCAGTGGTGGAATGTAACTAAGTACATTTACTCGACATGTACAGTACTCAAGTACAAATTTGAGGCACTTGGTCTATACTTGAGTGTTTCCATTTTATGCAACTTTTTACCACTACATCTCAGAGGCAGAATTGGGTTTTATTTGAAAGGGTCTGCATAAGACTGTCATTACACCATTTCATGACACTGTCATGAACATGTATGAATGAGTCTTTAGGAATGTTTATGACTGTTGTCATTAAGTGTCATTCAGTCAATTATGTCACTTAATACAAAGTTGACATTGTTTGACATCCAAAACTAAAATGTCTTTGTTATGATAACTTAACATTAATCAAGCCAACAACGTCTTTGTTTTGACAACTTGACATTAACGAACTTAAAGAAACTGTCTAGCTTTATGTTTTAACATTGCATTAAACTGTCATATGTGTTTGGTTTTGACCTGGCTGTTATGACACATCATAAATGTGTTCTGAATATTTTCCTTGACCAAAAGTGAAGTGACACATTTTAACTTGTCATAAAGATGTCATTAAATGTTATAAGAACAGTTTGACGACAGAGTACAGGACCAATGTGAATTAGCTTATAGAGTTAGCTTATGCTCAGACATTGGTTAGCTAGTTTACTTGTTGCTAAAGTAGGCTAACCGCTATCTGCTGTTATCTGTAGCTGGTGTTAGCTAGTTAGCTCAGTTAGCTGTGGGATTAAGCACCTAATTAGCTGACTCAGGCAGGAGATAAACGCAGCAACAAAACCACCTCTGTACCTATTAAACTGGCCATCGTCAGTCTCAGAGACTTTGCATTAAAACATTCATAAAGACTCCTTCATGTTCATGACAGGTGTCATGACATGGTTATGACAGTGTAATGACAGTCCTATGCGCATCTCTTCAAATAAAGTGTCACCAAATATTGTATTATTGTGCTTCACTACATTTTTCTGACAGTTTTAGTTACTAGTTATTTTTCAGATCATTTCTGTCCAATGAAAACTTTATCTGTATCTCCAAATGTGTTGATTTTGAATCTTTGTGATGAACTGAAGGATTACGTGTTCATTTACGGGTTGAGAAAATTCTCCTCTTTCTTAAGCTAAATAAACTCTGTAAAACCCCTCTTGGATTAGCTGGAAAATGCATCGTCACAAAGCTGAAAACAGGCTGTTTTTCTTTTGAAAAGTTGACTTTTTAGAGATTCATGGTTCTCACAGTACAGAGACAACACATGATCTGCAGTATTTGATGCATTTCTGTAGATTAAACTACCCAACTGTCTATAAAGTAGTTAAAATTACTTCTACCTTAAACATCTATAGCAGTAAAATGCAACAACACATTAATGCAGCAGTAATATTAATCCTAAAACTGACAGGGACCATTTTAATAAAGAATGAGACCTTCACTTTTCATTCAAGTATAATTTTGCTGATAACATTTAAATGCTTTTATTTAAGTCTGGTAGGCATTTGGAGAATGGATACTTTGAATACACCTGATTCTATCACATATATTTAGTTATCATCTAAAAAATGCTGAACTTTTTATGTCTGAAAGGTCAGTCTTTGTACTTTGGATTATGTTTCTCACTTATTATCACTCATCAGTGTGCACGCTGAAGGGGAAATATTCTTATCAGATGACCGGGAGACTCACACTCACTCTACCTGTCTGTGTGTCCGTGTGTGTGTCAGTGAGCGGAGGCTGGTCGTCTTGGACCGAATGGTCCGAGTGTAACGCTCGGTGCGGGCGGGGCTGGCAGCGACGAACGCGCAGCTGCACCAATCCTGCCCCCCTGAACGGGGGAGCGTTCTGCGAGGGCCCACCCTTCCAGAGAGTGACCTGCACCACGCTGTGTCCAGGTGAGGATGACGCACTCATCTGTATTATTTATAACATCCTCAGACAAAGTCATCGGGCCATTTTGCAGGAAGAACCAGGATGAATTTTAAAACATTAGACACCGGTGTTCAGCTGTATCCTCCACATGAGGTTTGAAGGGATAGTTTGGATTATTTGCTGCGGAGTCAGTATATTATAGGGTTGTCGAGATTCTCCAAGTCCACTATTAAAGTTTGACTTGAGGCCATGATGCAATTACATTTAGACTATCGAAGTCTTGATTTATTAAAATCAACACATTATTGGTTTATGCCCTGTCATTTTCATTCTTCCTTAAAAAGATCTACGAGGTGCCAAGTGTGATATAACAGCTGGTAAGCTACGTTGTGTCGTCTTTAAAGTGTTGCTTTTTTTCTTCAGACGTGCACCGGATGCTGCAAGTAGGCAGTGGTGGAGGGAAAAAATCAAGTCCCCAGTCCTGCTGTTTCGATTCAATTATTGAAACTGAAAGCTCATTTCCATCATTTTGCGATTTAATATTTAAGTTGTGTCATTCTTAGTATATTACCTAGAGTAGATGGCAGTCGGCACGCACCTGGTTTGGAGAAGCAAAGAAGGGCACCGGCGCTGTACTGCTGTGGACTGGGTCAGCAGCAAAAGGTATTTTAGCCACTTAAAAAAGGGGCCACCTAAAAAAATAAATATCAGTTAAGTGTATTATTTATTTATTTATTTTCATTGCTTTGCTTTGCCATCAGACTGCTTTTTCTTAGAGGAAATTGGCTTTTTATAGGCCAAATATTGCTCTCTCAAAAGCAACCAAACTCCATAGGCAAAATCAGTCATTTTACCTCACAGAACACAGAGTTGCTGGTCTCACTGCTGCCTCAATCTTGTTTGTTTTGTTTGTGGACTTTGCTGAACTATCCTTTTAAAACACCAAAGCTGCACAATAGCGCAAACAAACTAACAGATCGAGGCAGCGGTGAGCCAGAAACTCCCGTGTTCTGTAAGGTAAAATTGCTGGTTTTTGCTATGGAGTTTGGTTTGGTTAACAGAGAGTGATACTTGGCTTATATATATAGTGGTGGTTTCCCATCGAAAAATGCTCTCTGATGGCAAAGTAAAGAGGTGAAGATATTCTAAATATAGTGCACACTTAAACTGATATTGATTTTTTTAGGTGGAAGTTTTTTAAGTGGCTAAAATTAGTTGCTGACCCTGTCCACAACAGTACATTGCTAAGCTTTTCTGCTTGTATTCGTCTCTGCATCTCCAAAAAGTACCTCATACAACTCTACTCCACTTTAAATAATCTGAACTATCCCTTTAACTTTGGATAACAGAAGGCTGTTAAACCTGTTTTGGAAGTTATAGGACAGGATGAAACATCAGCATCAGGAACATATAGTTATCTGATTTACTGTCAAACACTGTTCTGCCTCTTATTGTTTTGCCCCGTGTGTCAGACCACCCTGACTCCTAAGTCGTTTAAAACAAACCACAGAATGCATTTTGCAAAGTGCAAAATTATGCCATTACATTTGCATCATGCCGCATCATAACGTCACTTCCCAGTTCCCCTCTACCTGGAGCGATTAGCGGTTGTTTAGCTGTAAACTGTGATGTGACTCACATCTTCTGCTGTGTCATTCCAGTGGATGGCGGCTGGACCGAGTGGGCAAAGTGGTCCGCCTGTGGGACAGAGTGCACTCACTGGCGCAGTCGCGAGTGCCAAGCACCCCCACCCAGGAACGGAGGAAAGCACTGCAGCGGCAGCATGATGGAGAGCAAAAACTGCACCGAGGGGCTGTGTGCACGCAGTAAGTCACCGGAGCAAAGTGTTTGAGCTGCCGTGGTTGTTAAATGTCAAAAGAGAGTCAATATTTGGCTCATATATATTTCTTGATGCAGCGTAATTCTTCAGTTGGGCCTTTAATACAGATCAGAATTTATTTCACTTGTGCACATAGTTCAAAAGAACAAGGTGTTTCTGAGGGATCTATCGCTAATAGTGCAGGTATTATACAGCATGACCCCACACAAACTGCAACTATTTCAACTATTCACGTAAATATGTCATTTATGACATATTAAAGTCTTAAGAAATCCAAGTGGGGGAAAGTACAGAAAAATACTAAATTTCCCATTCCTGCCCATGTAAAAAAAATTGATTTATGCATGTCTTCTCGTCTGATATTCACCCAACAGTGTTCAGTAATGTCCACAATCAACCAGAAACTGAGATGAGACATTGAGTTGGATGCAGTACAGTGAATGTGCAAAAGGAAATTCTTACCTTTTAGATGCATAAATGGGTCAAAATGACCTAGTGGGTTCGTTTTCTTGCAGAATCTTTGTAATGAAAAATTTTTATCAAGTCATATTCCAGGTATTCCTCAAAAAAAAAAAAAAAAAAAAAAAAAGCAGTCAGGAGTGTTTTGAAACTAATATAAAAGTGCTCTTTTAAGTGATATTTAAATGTATGCTACTTCACTGGTGCATATTGTTGAGCTATCTAATTTCTTAAAGATTTAGGTGTTTCTGAGGAATCTATAGGGGTCAAATCACAAAAAGTGCAGGAAATATACAACACGACCTCACACAAATTTCAACAGAAACTCTTTCAACTGTTCTAGTCTCAGTATGTTTTTATAACATATCAAAGGTCTGTGGGGAAAATGGTGAAAAATACTGAAATTGGGGAAATCGCCCAGATATAAATCAACTTTTTAAGTTGATTTATACATGTCCTCTGGTCTTCTTTGTCCACAATCAACCAGACACTGTGTTTTACATGGGACATGCAGGTGGATGCAGTACAGTGAACGTGCAAAACAAAATTCCATAACCCTCAGATGTATAAGTGGGTCAAAATGACCTTGTGGGTTCGTTTTCTTGAAATATCTTTGTAATGAAACATTTTTTATCATTTTATATTTCAGGCATTCCTCAGAAAACTTTGAAAACTCTGCAGATGCAGCCACCATCACACACTAGTGGGTCATAAGTGATGATCGAAAGAGATCATGTTTTATATTTATGTCAGTTATTTGCCAATATTTACATGGATCAGTGCCATTTGCCTTTTGTACAAGTAGCCTATCCTGATTGATTTGATTTGATTTTTATTATTGTGTCATGCACAAATAACGTGCCCAGACAGGCACATTAGACAGACACCACTACTTGAAAAAACAGACCAGAATACAGAGTAGCAACAGAAATGAGAAGTAATACTAAACAAAACAAACCATTCTGACGTTTTTCCAAACTTTAGAAAGAAAGGTAGCCATCTTATAAGCATTAAAATTAAACAGCCATTCTGGCATCAAAACATTGCTGGATTCTGAACAGACATTTAATTCCTGACTCATCATAATAAAGACAATCCAGAAGAAAATGTGACTCATTCTCAAGGCCGACCTGAAGGTTCAGAAGAAGGATTCCTGTCACTCCTTGTTAAGTTTGCTGTGACGTAAGATTCAGGGTCATAATTGTGCTTAATTTGAACATATGTTTATAATTTAGGTTTTAACAAAATATAATTTAACCAAACTATACTGATATAGTGATGCTGATTTAATGATTCTTTTAGGAACAAAAGATATGGTGGAGAAACGTCTTTGAACCACGACTTGGATCTCTTAGAACTTTTTAGAGAGGAGACTTTCATGAGAAATGATCATTTGTCAGACTAGCTGTTGTGATTTTTCAGTCATCATCTACTCACCTTCATGCCGATTGAAGTTTAGTTTGAAGGTTTAATTTTTAAGTCCACAAAACACTTGACAGGAAAACAGCGCTGCAAAATCTCCCAAAACTACGCACGTAAGTGAATGGTGACCAGTTTTCAAAAGTAAAAAAAATTACAGAAAAAAACATAAAATGCCTCCATACTGCTCGTCTGGTGTAAACCAAGTCTCCTAAAGCCCCGACATGCTGTTCACTTGCGTGTGCACACCGTCACGCCACACACACCCAGTTCAGACAGTGTGCATGTGCATGTGAACGTGGCTCCAAGTTAAAGATCTACAGTGAAGATTTAGGCTAAAAACATGCTGTAAATGACGTCTTTCAAGTCATCTTGGCATGTTGGGGCTTTAGGAGACTTGGATTACACCAGACGAGCAGTATGGAGGCATTTTATGTTTTTTTTTTCGTTGTTTTTTACGTTTGAAAACTGGTCACCATTCACTTCAAGGCAGTGACTTTGGGAGATTCTGCAACACTGTTTTCCTGAGAAACTCCAGCAGTGTTTTGTGGTCTAAGAAACTAAACCCAACCTTCAATCAGCATGATGGTGAGCAGATAATGACTGAATTTTCATTTCTGGGTGAACTATCCCATAACATTTTTTTTTTGAAATCTCATTAAGAACACACTGAGAACAGAATGTGAAGAATACGCTGAGTTTGTTTATTTTGGAATTTGTGTGAGGTTGACGCACACTTTTGGGTAAAAAGCCTGGACTATAACAGATCATTTGCAGCTTCATGAAGTTGTTGAATTAATAAGTAAGTCTTTTCTTTGCCTGTTGTTCACAGTTTTATAAGGTGCATTGCATTTCAAAGCTCTTTTATAAAGAACTGTATTCCCAAAGTGTTTAGCCGTTGCAGCATGATGAGAGCGCGAATGATGTAGAGAGAGATGAAAGGAAAAAAACAGCTAAATCGCAGACAGATGTTTCATGAGGCAAAATTTAGGTTCACAAAAGAGAGAAGGCAAGTGATCCACATCTAAAGAGCACAGATGGAGAGAAAGAGAGAACGAGGGAGCGAGTGCAGGCTACGGGAGCGCATGGAGTGGGAAGCGAGCATGACACGGCCAAGTTGAAAAATTAGCACAGGGAAGAGCATATGAGAGTGAGTCAGACTCACACTGACACCCAATGTGCAGCCCGTGATGAGCTGGGAGGAATCCAGCTGACAGCGCATTAGAATCTTAGAGACGCACATCCACAGAGGCAGTGAGACACATTCAGGCACACACTTAAAACACACACACACATAAGTTCACTAACCAACACGGCCAATGGATGCAGACGAACCTCGTAAAACGCACGTGCAACGGGGGGGATCACAGGCGCACTCTGCTTCAGCTCTATCAGCGGTTACACGCGAGTCCTGACATAAACAGGCTTCCACGGAGCAGCCGGATTAGACAAATACACGGTCTGATTTGGCTGTACGGAGCAGGGCATTCTCAGGGGCTGTCAGGAAAACACACACTCAAGTTGCTCTGACAGAGGGGGAAGATGGGGAGCACTGTGCTGCAGAAAATCTGTAAATGTGTCACTTGGCAAACTACAGGTTACTGACTCACTTATTTAATTTTGCAGCACAATAATCTGATTATTCTGCGGACAAATTGTCCTGATGGAATTAGGACTATTTGGGTTCCTAACATGCTTCAGGTAATTAAGAAATATTAGACGAGAAGGTGCACTTTACTGACGTTATTAGTACGACGGTGATGCAGTCTGGATGTTGAGGGTGCGGAAGTGAAAATCCCATCTATATTCTGAATACTACACTACCCACAACCCTAAAGTGTAACAGTGATGTCTCTGATTGGTGGAGTTTGCTGTTACCATGGAGATGTTTACCACAGCTGCAAACAGGTAGTTCCCCGGGCATGCTTGCCAGCTAGATAGCGAACATTAGTGCTAATAATGACCTTATGCTGCAGTGAATATCATTTATACACACACACAACAAAAACTACAACATATTAAACACTCTTATTAATACAAACACTATAATAATGACAAAAGTTAAATTTAAATCTCAGTGGTTTAAATGGGATGAGTGCACCTGTGCTTTTTTGTCATTTTTCAGTCTTTTTTTTTTGATCCAATTCAGATATTTTATGGTCAGGATTCATCTTGTCGTTGTTTTGCTTGGTCACACGTTCAAAACTCTTTCTTTGAGGGTTTTCTGAAGCATCAATGGAGTGAATGAATCAGAAATTACCTGCTTGAACCAGAGCCGCTGAAAAAGTGGGCGGCCACTGAAGTGCTAATAATGACGGCGAAGCTCACTCTCGAGTGTAATATTGCGATTATAAAACATTTGCCAACAAAATAAAAGATGTAATCAAAATGTATTTACATTGTGGGGTAATTCAGCCTCAATACAGAAAAAAACGTTTTGCTCGTGATGTCTCAGTTTCACTGGAAACACACGGGGTCAAAACTGTTTGAGTCCGTGGCGCTCTACCAGGGGGTTTGTTAAACATTTTCAGAAAATAATTATATTTTTAATGTATTTATTTTCAAATAGCTTAATAATTCGACAAATATTTTGCTTTTTAAGTCTAATATAGTTCATAGATTGCTTTCTAAAATAACAATCTGTCGCTCTTAATAAATATATATATGTATAAATCTTCCAGTTGAGTGTGCTTCACCCATTAATGGTCAAAACCAGCTTTCTAACATGTTCCAGTCCCTGGTTATAGGCCTATTATTAATCTTATTACATTTTTATTAGGCTTATTTTGTTTTTTCTATTAGCTACATTATAAATGTATTATGTTTTTAACTGTATATTATTTAAACATGATATATCTTTCTCATTCATCTCTTGTGTTATTCTTTCAATAACTAAGGGACATACATGAGGGGGTCCCCTGGTATATATTCTTCATGTAAGGGGTTGTTGGATGAGAGAAAATTGAGAACCACGGGTCTGGTTGACCAATCAGATTGCTCGGTGAGAACTACCTGTTGTGTAATCGAACAACAGAAGCTGACTATAACGTTTCACTCATTGTTAATCCCTCCGAGGATCATCTAAAAACCTCAGTCATAAATGCAAAATGCTTTGAGACACCACAAACCATCATCCTCCTGCCTCCTGGTGGAGTCTAATTGCTACTGGCTGAGCGGGAAAGTCTGGGAGTCCATTTGGTGTTTTGACGATGCTTGGGAGAGCGAAGGTTATTTGGTTCGAGATACAGTGAGTGACACGATCCTTGAAAGATGGCTTCGATATTCATCAAACCACTCAGGGATGATTCACGTCGGCGTTATCTTGGAAAAGATTGTTCCCGTCAGGATGGATGTGGTTTCTCTTTTCATAGGATGAAGGTGATAACGTACCCTGTGGGGTGTATAAAGAGACGGCTTCAATCTACATCGACTCCCTCATGTGCCGCACAACGCCAGCATCCTTGTTCATTTTCAAGACTCTCTTTACCTTCGCCACTCTCATCCAAATGATCCTAATCTCTCTCTGGCAGTCATCTCTGACAGGCTTTTATTTCTTGTACATTAAAAACAATTATGCTGAACTTCATTCAACATTCACAGATTCCTAGAAGAGGTTATTATTTCTTAGATGTAAAGTGTGTTTTCTTGCTTGCGGTATGCCTTTTAAGTTTCTATTTTCATATTGATGAGCCATTGTTTACTTTCTGCTTTGTATTATGTTGTATCTTTCATTTGCATAACAACTACTCCATCCATTTTTATGTTTCTGTTTTTTTCTTTTCTTCTTCTCTTGTTTTTTCTCCTGTTCAAACAGATAAAAAGATTTCTATTGAACATGCAAGCCATCGTAAGTTCACCTTCCCATGACTCCACTCTGTCACTGCTCCATACTGTTTCTGTTTGTTACCTTCTGTGTGTTTGTGTGTCTGTCTGTGAGTCCTAACATCTGTTAGCACGTGGAGCTGAACGCCCGTGTTGAGCCCGTCTGTCCGCGCTTTGTTGTCATCTCCGATCGAGCTCAGCGGAGACGCGCCTCACCTTCTTGTCCGGCCTGCTTATGAGTGTTGTTATCCCGTCTTGTCTAGCATGTTGACTAAGCGTAACGTAGGTTTCTGAGCTGGCTCCATGTTAGCATCATTTACACAACAGCTTGCTGCAACTGTGGATTGAAAAAAAGAAGATACATTTACAACGAAGGGATTAATAGATGTTGGTGTAATTACATACAAGCTGGGGCGTTGTGTAAAATGTAAATAAGAGCAGAATGCAGTGAAAAAACTTTTTGGCACGTACTCAGTTGAATAGAGTACAATGCCTGCAACATGTTCCAGAAAAGTTGGGACATTCTTGCTTGATATATGACTTCAGGTGCTCAACAGTTCAGGGTCTCTGTTGTCGTATGTTGTGCTTCATAATGCACCACACATTTTCAGTGGAAGACAAGTCTGGACTGCAGGCAGATCAGTCTAGTACCTGAACTCTTTTATTATGAAGCCACACTGTTGTCACATGTGCAGAATGTGTCTAAGCAGGGACGTCTCTTAAGAAGACATCATCTGGATGGCACCATACGTTGCATGGTGGAGTCTTAACTTGCATTTGTAGATGCAGCAACAAACTTTGTTTACTGACAGCGGTTTTCCTAAGCTCATGTAGTATCCTTTATACAATTATGTGAGTTTTTAATGCAGTGCCGCCTGAGGGGTCAAAGGTCACAGGCATTCAATGTTGGTTTTCAGTCCTGCCCCCTACATGCAGAGATTTCACCGGATTCTCTGAATCTTTTAATGATATTATGGATTGAAGATGTTGAAATCCATAAATTCCTGCAGTTTTGGGTGACTTTGAACATTCCACAGCTTTTGTTGCTCCTGTCCCAACTTTTTTGCAACATGTTGCAGTCATCAAACTCAGAATGAGTGTATATTTACAAAAAACAATAAAGTCAAGTATTAAATATCTTGTCTTTGTACTGTATTCTGCCTTATTTGCTGTAAGAAATTCAGATGTTAACATGCCCAATGCATGTAGTCTTATGCTCAAGCAAAAACCAGATAAACATTAAAGTTTTAAACCCAACATGTCAGCAGAAAAAAAAACCCTGCAAGCTGTGTTATGAAGAGAGCAAAATGGACAGGCCTCTAAGCTGAGACTCTTTGATCCATCGGCTCTGAGGTGGAAGCAGAGAACTCGCTGGAGAAAAACAGCTGATTTCTGTCTGACTTTCACTTAATCTGTGATATAGTTTACATTTGAAGTGATGGTAATTCCTCCGGCTCAATGCGAGGTGGGTTCAGCCGCGGTAATGCACCTAATTCGCTATTGTTCCGTTTGTGGTAATAAGTGCGGACGGCTGTCGGATTCGGTTCCATCGCGCCACGTGAGCATGGGAGCTCTCCTCTGCCAGCCCGTCTGCCTCCGGCTCTCCTCTCCTCCACTCTTTCTTCTGCTCTCACTGCCGCTGTGTAGTGTCTGTCTGTGGTTTCCTCCCAACTTCTTCCCCACTCCGCTCTTTTAACATGGGCCTTTTCCTCAAGCACAGCTATCCTTATCTCCTCTCTCCTCCTCACCACACTTATAATCCGTCTGTCCTCTCAACAAATCACAACCTTATCTAACGCCCTCCTATCCCCTTTTGCCAAATTGCCTCTCCTCTAGCTCTCTCCTCCTCTGTTTATCCAGCCCGTCTACTCTTTTTTTCTTTTTTCATTTTCTTCATTGTCTCTCACCAACCTCGCTCCTTGTCTTCTCCTCTTTTCTGCCGTGGTGTGACTGGCTCACGTGTCTCGGGCTGGGTATGGCTCTGCTAGTGTTGGGGAGACAGGGCTAAAGCAGGCTGCGGTGGGCCTGCTGACCAGTCACAACCAATCACCCAGCAACCCAGCCCAACGGGGAGCAGGTGAAGTTATGGACAGCCACCCCTCCCGCCCCCCTTCAACCTCACTTCGATCCATGCAGACTTTTGTTGTCAGATGTGCCCCCTGCAGGCTAGAAGGAGCTCTTTATTAATGTTGCTCTTCTGGATGATCTCTCTTAGCCAAAAACGGTGTAACTTTAGCCTTGAACACTGAGTAAATCCTAAAGCTAAAGAATTAGCTCACATCTTAAAACAACACTCACATCCCCACAAGTACGCTGAGTTATTGGCTGCTCCTCCTCCTGTCCATACCGGCTGCGAAGTGATTTTAAAATTTTATACCCCATCACACAGAAGTAGATAGAGATAGTTTGGGTTATTTGACGTGGGGTTGTACGAGGTACTTAGTTATAGTCAGTGTATTATCTGTAGTAGATCCTCTTTGGCACAACCCCAGTTTGGAAAAGCAGAGAGGAGCACAAGCATGAAAGCTAAGCAAAGTGCTGCTGTGGACGGAGTCAGAAACAAATGTAATTTAGCCACCTAAAAAAAGGCCCACCTAAAAGAATCAATATCAGTGCTAAGTGCACGCTATATTAAGAATATTTTCACTGCTTTACTTTACATCAGACACCCTTTTCGGATCAGAAACTGCTGTTATATAAGCCAAATCTCACTCTCTCCGAACCAACCAAACTCCACTCACAAAATCAGTCATTTTAACTTGCAGAAAATTCAAGGTTCTGGTCTACAGCTGTCTCAGTCTGTTAGTTCGTTTGTGGTTATTGTGTAACTTTGGTGAATCCGAACTATCCTTTAAAAACACCAAAGTCATACAAACATACCAACAGATCGAGGCAGCAGCAGACCAGCAACTCCTGTGTATTGCAAGGTAAAGTTACTAATTTCGCTAATGGAGTTTGGTTAGTTTGGTGAAAGCAGTATTTGCCGTCTATAACAGTGGTTTCCTGTCAGAAAAGGCTGTCCGATGGCAAAGTAAAGCGGTGAAAATATTCTAAATATAGCGCACATTTCTTTAGGTGGACCTGTTTTAAGTGTCAGAAATACCTTTTATTGCTGACTCTGTTCACAGCAGCTCATTGCTTAGCGTCTGTGCTGGTGCCTCCTGTCTGCTCCTCCAAACTGGAGGCATCTGCTGAAGTTAATACACTAAAACTATAGATAACTACCTCATGCAACAAACTATGCCTGCGGATCTGTCACATAATTGCGATACATGTGATCCACCTAATGAGGTCAGCATCTGCACAAATACCTGTCTGGCAGTCAGATCTGTTGATTTCAAGTATTGTCTGAAGTTACAGTATTTTTAGTGCTTAATTACCTCGTCTTTATTTCCCTGACGGTGTTTTTTTTTTTCTGAACCGTGATGGTGTGAAAGTAACACAAGGAGAAAATTAAGCACTAAAAATACTGTAACTTATTAAGTTGACAGACTGCTGACCTATCCTATCCTTGAAGATTTCAATTTTAACTATGGGGGAAAAAAAAGTGTGGAAAAAAGGGCTGCAACCACTCATTGCTTTAATTATTGATTAATCAGCTGATTAAATTTCAATTAACCATGTACTCTCCCAGAGCCCAAGGTGACATCTTCGAATTATCATGTTTGGTCTGATCTAAAATCCAAAGATATTGAATTTACAATGATGTTTAAAAAAAAGAGAGAAAAGCAGCAAATCCTCACATTTGAGAAGCGGGAATTTTATCTTAATATATGACACAAAGATTAATGGATTATCAAAATTGTTGTTAATATCCTGATGATCAACTAATCATTTAATCCACTAATCATTTCAGCTCTAATTTACACTGCAATGACTAATTTATGCTGCTTCCTGCGAGATCTGACATGTAGTAAATCAGATGAAATCTCTTTAATTATCTTGTCTTCCCTCTCGTCTTTCCCTCGCATTTGTATCTGTGAGTTTTCACATTTCTCTTTACGACATTTTGACCGTCTGACCTTCTTCTTTTTAAGCGCTGGCACCGGGCATGGGTGTAGCCGTCTACGCCGGTCTGGTGGGGGCCCTGCTGCTGTGCGTGATACTGGTGTTGTGCGTGGGAGTGCTGGCATATCGCCGCAGATGCCGCCATCTCCACGGAGACATCACCGACTCCTCGTCTGCTCTCACCGCCGCCTTCCACCCTGGCAACTACAAGCCTCCCAGACAGGGTAACTCACATGTTCGCACACATCCGTCAGGACGCATCCACACACAATTTATCATTGTGTTTATTTTTTTCACAACTTTTCTTATTTTTACTCATCTTCATAGAAGCACTTCTTCACACTTCATTTCATTATCACACTGCTATTTATATCGGCCCATAAATTAATTCTCTTTAAACCATTATCTCCTCTCGCTTAGCCAATTCTCAATTTTTTACATTTTTTACACTTTAAGCATTCGTCATGGTATTCCTTCTCTTGTTCTTGCCATCAAATATTAATTAGCAACATTAATCCATTTCACTCGCATCACTTTTCGCACTCTCAGCCCTGCATGTGTCATTTCTGGTGATAAGAAAACCGCTCCTCTCTCCTCCACTCTCTCCAGATAACCCCCACCCCCTGCATCCCTCGGCTCCTCCGGATCTGACAGCCACAGCGGGGGCTTTCCGCGGGCCGCTCTTCTCCCTGCAGCAAGGGGTCAATGACAGCCCCCACAAAATCCCCATGACCACCTCCCCCTGCTGGACCCGTTGCCCAGTCTCAAAATCAAGGTGTACAACTCCTCCACGCTCTCCTCCCTGGAGCTCCCCGCGGACATGTGCTCCGACGGGGAGATCCTCAGCCTGAAGTCGGTGGGGACTGTGGGGAGAGAGCGAGACTACCACTGCCACACCCTGTCCAGAGAGCCTGGGCTGAGCACCAGCGCCACCCTGGGTAATCTGGGAGGACGCCTTACCATCCCCAATACAGGTAACGAATCGTACAAACTCCAAAAAAGTTGGGACACTGTGTAAGTAAAAACAGAATGCAATGATTTGCAAATACTTTTTGACTTATATTCAATTGAATACAGTACAAAGAGAAGATATTTAATGTTCAAACTGATAAACTTTATTGTACATATACGCTCATTCTGAATTTGATGCCTGCAACAGGTTCCAAAAAAGTTGGAACAGGAGCAACACGACTGGGAAAGTTCTTGAATTCTCAAAAAAACACCTCTTCGACAGTTAAACAGGTTAATTGATAACAGATGAAAGTATCATTGAAATCGTCAAAAGGCTTGGTTGAGATTCACCTTCACCATAGTCCAACAAGTTTAAGAACGTTTCTCAACACAAAACTGCAGGAATTTAGGGATTTTACCTTCTACAATCCATAATATCATCTACAGATTCAGAGAATTCAGAGAAATCTCTGCATGTACATTAAAAACTGCATTTAAAGCCTCACATAATTGTATAAAGGATACCACACTGGCTCAGGAACACTTTAGAAAACCGTTGTCGGTAAACACAGTTTGTCGCTGCATCTGCAAATGTAAGTTAAGACTCTGAGCCTGAGCTCATCTGAGATGGACTGATACAAAGTGGGTCCACATTTCAGACCGTTTTCAGAAATCATGTATGTTGTATCCTAAATTAGACTGACCTGCCTGCAGTCCAGACCCTGGACTGTTGAGCACCAGAAGTCATATATCAAGCAAGAATGAGAAAGACTTTCACTTTCAAAACTTTAGCAATTAGTGTCCTCAGTTCCCAAACACTTACTGAGTAAAAGGTGATGCATCACGGTAGGTAAACATGCTCCTGTCCAAACTTTTTGTTGCAGACATCAAATGCAGAATGAGTGTATAAGTTTTATCAGTTTGAACATTAAATATATTGTCTTTGTACTGTATTCAGTTGAATATAGATAGGAAATTATTTGCACATTATTTCAATCTGTTTGTATTCATGTTTTGTGCAACTTTTCTTTGGATTTAGGGGTTAATATATCACATGCAGTTGTTCTTTCACACGCAAATGAATTCATTGTGAACCAACGAAGTTCTCTGTTAATCACACATAAAACAAGATAAGTCATGACACCTTCCCCCCTCAGGTGTGAGTCTGCTGGTCCCCCCTGGCACAATCCCCCAGGGGAAGTTCTATGAGATGTACCTCATTATCAACAAGTGGGACAAAACGACGTGAGTGCCCTTCATCTTTCCTCCTCTATTCCACTCATCTGTCTCGCAGCCACGGAACAGAATAGACCTTGTTCTCACCTCAATCAGAAGTTTTCCCGTGCAAGACTCACCTACTGTGAACCGCTTGAAGTTTATTTGGAAGTTCTATCAATTTTTCTGAGGATAAAAAATGGATCAGCTTGTCTCAACTGTTATACTAAAATTGGAGTGGATTAATTTCCTGCCAATTTTCTGGAAGTTTGATATTCAGCGTGCCTCACATACGTCAATGCCAGCATGTTCCAAACCGTGTCGTGGCCATGATGTTCTTTTATAAAAGAAGTGTGATGTTTTGGCAACTGTTGCAAACACCTGGTGTTCTGTGTGTATGTGTGCGTGTATGCTGTATGTGTGGACATTTACAGGCTACCTTCTGAGGGCAGTCAGACTGTACTAAGTCCTGTAGTGAGCTGCGGTCCATCCGGTATGCTGCTGAATCGCCCTGTGGTTCTTACTTTGCCGCACTGTGCACAGTTAGACACGCCTACACCTGACTGGACGCTCACACTCAAAACACAGACACATCAGGGGGCGTGGGAGGTGAGACGACTTCTGACTACTAACTAATAACGGATCTTTCCTTGGCTGATGCAGCATCACTGAGCCCTACCACGATCTCTTTTTCAGGAGGTTTTGACAGTAGGAGAGGAGACTTTGTCGTCTCCGTGCTACCTGCAGCTGGAGGAGGAGTGCTGTCACGTTCTCATGGAGCAGCTGGGAACGTACGGCCTGGTGGGCCAGTCCTGTCCGCCACAGCCCGCCTGCAAACGTCTGCAGCTGGCGCTGTTCGCCCCCCGAGCGCCCTGCCTTTCCCTGGACTACAGCCTCCGCATCTACTGCATCCATGACACCCCACATGCACTCAAGGTGCTGCTCGTGTGTTTGTCACTTCACCTTTCTTCTTCTTGCTTTTCTTTCCTACTGTGCCCTCATTTCTTTGATGTGTGCATCAATCTGGGAATACTGTACTGTGTGAATATTCTCTCCATCCTCACATTAAAACCTGGTCACAGGTTGTTTTCCTGTCTCAGCTAGATGTAGGCGGTGTAAATGATTTTCTTGTCCCTCTACTTTGGCCTTACTTGTGCCACTTTATAAGGCAGTATTGAGATATATTTCAAACTCAGGCTGCAGGACTCATCACTTTACATTGTACACTCTGTTCAGATGGTCTTCATTTGCACAGATTACTCATGTATATATGCTCTAAATGTGTATTTGTGCATAATTCATACAATCTTAGATCTAATAATAGGCTAGGCTTAAAGATGCCACCTGTGCAGACTCAGACTAGAAAAGTCTTATTTCTTGGAATCATTAGCAAGTTAAACTAACTAAACTTGTTGTTATTGGAAAATGTTCTCATTACAATGAATTTGATCTCTTCTGGACATTAGTCTTTTATTCTGTACAACCTGTAATATCTTGTTTTGTATTTTTATATTATGTATTTAATTACCGTGCACTCCACATGTAACTTTCCTGCCGTCTTGTCCAAGTCACCATTGAAAACAAGACTTTATCTCAACTGGGTTTTACCCGGTTAAATTGCATGGCTGGTACTTTACATCCATCATATCAGCTTTGCATGCTTTGCATTGCTTTGCAAGTTGCAAAATACAACTTAAAACAGACCTTGGTTTGGTCATAAACATGCATATAACACACTTGTCCAAATAATCAGGAAACAAAAGACACAGATTCAATCAAACCTGGACCTACAAAGACAAAAAATATATTACGAAGTAATCAAAAGTGAAGTATGGCACAGGATAATAGCATTTAAGTGTAACTGCAGCCCCTGTCCGAGCCTAACTTCCCCCATAGCATCATTTTGGAAAATGCTATAAAGTGGCAAAGAGACACCAGACCAGAGGAACAGACTGAACTAGTTGTTGGAGCTAACCAACCACGAGGAGCTGCTGTCAGACTCTCTGTGTCTGTGGAGAAACACTGGAGAGTCAGCTGGTGCCTTGACTATCACCAGAAGCACATTTGTGTCCCTTTTTGAAAAAGTATCTGTGTTGTACTTGTGTTGTTGCTAACCGAGCCAACCTAGCTGAGTAGAGGCTCTCCAGTGTGTGTGTTTGTCTGTGAGGCAGTGCCAGTACATAGTTGTACCCTGCTGTTGCAGTCCAGTGGAGCTTCTACAGCCATCAAAACTGCCAAAATACTAAGTAGAGGGTTAGCAAAAACTAGTGTAAACTCCTGTGATTGATGAGTTTCGATAAGCATATATTTGAACACGTTTCAAAGACTCCAACTAAAGAGTCAGAGCTGAGGGAGGTGGACCGCCCAGCTCCTGATTAGGGGGCGTTAACCTGCTTGTTGTAATATATATTTCAGGGCGTAGAGGCACTCAAAATGGTCGACTCTGTCTAAATACTGGCTTTGGAAAAGCTGAAAACTGATTTTAAAACTGTAGATGGCATTTTGTAGTTGTTTTCAACCCATGAAATGCCAGTTTTTTATAAGTTTATTAAGAAATGTCAATATTAACACCAGCAATGATGTGTTTCATCACAGCAGAGTAGTATAATTTAGTTTACAAGTTGGTGATTTACTGATTTACTGCTAAGATTTTCAGCTTTAGTTACGTACAGATAAGTAAGTACAGATAAAATAGAGCTTGGTTTGGTCATAAATAACATTCACATAACACACTTGTCCAAATAATCACAAGAAAAACAAAAAAACAAAAGACAGATTCAATTGAATGTGGAACCTGGACATGCAAAGATGAATAATATACTATGAAGTGGTGACATATGAAGCATGTCAGGGATAATTACATTAAACGTTAATATAATTTATTTCCGTAGTAGTCCTGGGCAATAGATGAGTCCAATCCACTTTAAACTGACGTCCTGCAGATCCGTCCTCCTCACCCAAATCAAATTCTAACATATTGACTCTCCCTCAGCCACTAGAAACAACTCAAAATAGCACATCACAATATAAACCCCCTACTCAACAGCCAGCTATCTCTCCATCCAGACAAAGTTGGACTCACTGATGTTAAATATTTTTCTCTCAGTCCCTTTTGTATAAAGTGTTCACAGACCAGCCGGGGTAGTAAACATGAGCGTGCTGCGTGCAGTTTACTGGCATCACATTACATGATTTCTGGCTGCTAAAGTTCAAACAGCTTTCAGACTGTTCGCTCTCACACATTTCCACTTGGAGATACCAACTTTGAGAGTGCAAAACATTTTTTATTTTTTATTTTTTTGATAGAATTGATCAAATAAATATGTCTCTAAGCCCGTCTTCTCTCTCTCTCTCTGTCTCTTGCCTCTGTGCAGGAGGTGCTGGATCTGGAGAGGAGTCTAGGTGGAGTTTTGCTGGAGGATCCCAAGCCGCTGCTCTTCAAAGACAGCTACCACAACCTGCGCCTGTCCATCCACGACATCCCCCACACTCACTGGAGAAGCAAACTACTGGCAAAGTATCAGGTGAGAAGCTCAAACCGCAGCAGATACGGGATTACATTCTGTTAATATGTGTGGGTGTGTATAGATGTTTGGTCTCCAGAGTACAAATCAGCAGCAGTTTGAATAATGCAGGTAAATAAAACTATTGATAAATTGTCAGCCTTGCTTAAAGGGATAGTTTGGATTATTTAATGTGGGGTTGTATGAGGTATTTATATCCATAGTCGGTGTATTACCGACAGTACCAACAGTCTGTGTTTGGAGAAGCAGAGAGGAGTACCAACACGGAAGCTAGTCAATGAACTGCTGTGCACAGGGTCAGCAGCAACAAAAGGTATTTAAGCCACTTCAAAAGGTCAAACTGAAAAAGAAACATACCAGTGTAAGTGTATGCTATATTTAGAATATTTTAACTGCTTTTTTTCCCCATCAAACAGCCTTTTCTGATGAGAAACGGACGTTATATAAGCCAAATATGCCATCAGAAGAGGCTGTGTGATGGCAGGAGAAAACAACGAAAATATTCTAGATACAGCATACACTTAAATTTATATCGATTTTTTTGGTGAAACTTATTTAAATGGCTTAAATACCTTCTGACTACTGACTTTCAGGCTTTAGTGTAGGCCATAGAATAGAGACTGAACTAAAGTGCTAATCTTTTAGCAGCTGATTCCAGTCACTCATCTGTTTGAATTTTTTGCTTTTGATACTGGGATCATTCAATTGTAATTGAGTGTCTTTAAAAATGGGTTGGCATCTCTGGTACTGTGTTAGACTGTTTTTATTCATATCAACAAAACAGGACTTTTATTATTCATTATTTCGTAATTGGTGATTGCAGATCTTCTGTAGAATCTTTGTTTCATGGAGTACCTCAGGGTTCAATCCTTGGCCCCCTGCTTTTCTACATTCACATGTTACCACCAGGACACATAATCCATAAACATAATATTAGTTTGCATTTTTACACAGGTGACACACAGCTATATCTCTCTTTCGACCCCAGCAGGAGCAATCAATTGACCACTCTCAGTGCGTACATAAATTAAGCTAAAAACTGGCTAACAAATAAAGGTAAAGGTTAGGGTCATTCTCTATTCTCATGTCACCTCTAGCTGCAGAAATATTGGTATCATTTATGATAGTAATGTAAATTTCAGCATGTCAAATCAGTTGTCCAGTCGGTTGTGCTGAATCTCTAAGATCCAGTCCTTTATTTCTCCCCAAAGCCTGGAAATTGTCATTGATGCTGTCATCACATTCCGCTTCGATTTCTGTAATTCACTCTGCTCATGCTTAAGTAAACACAATCTTTCCCGACTTCAGTTAATTCAAAATTACTCTGTTAGACTCCTCTCAAATTCCGTCGAAAGAGTGCACACAACCCCAATTTTAGCTTTATTACACTGGCTGCCTTAAGATTTTAATCATCACTTTTAAGTAATGCCTTTATTATCAAAATTGCAAAATGGCCAAATGCAATATCCAAATTGCGGAGCCAAAACCAAATTGCAATTTTGTCTGTGACAAATCTTGTTCCCTAGATGTAAGAAAACATGTTTGGTTGGTACAAACCCCAACAAATGCCACCTGATTTTACTTTTTTTCAGTAAAAATAAAAAATGTGATGCAAAAATGATCATTCCCATTAATCATATTGCATATTGCAATCGCAGTTTTAATCAAAATAATCACAATATGACTTTTTTTACCATATCATGCAGCCCTGCTTTTAATCCATGGATGGGACCGGCCCCTGAGTGCATTAGTGACTGCTTAACTGTGGCCCGAGATCCTCCAGCGGGTCCCTTTTAGAGACTCCAAGATCCAGATTGTACCTCATACAACCCCACTTCAAATAATCTGAACTATCCCTTTAAAAACTAAAACATAATAGCTCTTATGCACCCACAGTGGTCTAACAAACTCTCGATTTCACCTCAGCAGAACGGCTATTTTTCTCAGAAAACACAGTGGACTCTTGACTATTCTCTGCTGTTGTAAACATCCAAACTCTCTGCTGCATTCTCTTGGCGGCAGCAGCGAGATTGCAGTCTGAACCCTCTCTGAATAAACAAAAAGGAAATCTGATAGTGGTCCTAATTTATGGACAGTGCGCTTTAGAAATAAATTGTTCTCTGACACAAGGATACCCAGTTGGTGGAAACACCCAGTATCAAAATAAAGCATATTGCACCCTCCTTGAATGGTAACAGTGTTCTAGATCGTTCCTGATTGTGCTGCTCAGGACAAATCCACTTCAGTCACAGTGGAGAAACTTTTTTTTTCAGCTTTCCTTCTTAATGTTTTGTTTCTGTTGACAGGAGATCCCGTTCTATCACATCTGGAGCGGCAGTCAGAGACCCCTGCACTGCACCTTCAGCCTGGAGAGAGGCAGCCTGGCCGTGTCACAGCTCGCCTGTAAGATCTGTGTCCGACAGGTGGAAGGGGAGGGACAGATATTCCAGCTGCACACGGATATTCAGGAGGTAATGGTGACATTGAAATAATACAGATTATAGCCCTATTTGTGCAGGACTAGTATTACCTGGGGACATCGAGTAATTTGCAATAATTGCAGAGGTCGTCTGTGATGTTAATCTTGTGCAAATCTGCCAAAGTAAAAATTCCACGGCAAATTACCTGCCATATTTCACCAAGCACAGAGCTCCTGAGATAATATCAGTCCTGTTTGAATCAGCCTCTTGGTGATTTGGGGTTGTATTTATTTTTTACTACATCAGTTTTCTGTTGTCAGACAACTGAAAAAGTATGAACTTTGATCACAGCTTATAAGATGTTAAACATCAGTCAACAGCTGTGAGATCGGCTATGTTGATGATTAAAATGAGTGATGATGAAGGAGGAGGCTAGCTGCTAATGTGTGCTCATCCTTTAACACATGCCAAAAGTGGGCAAAACAACTCCAAACTATATTATTAATGTGGCTGCTAAAGAACAAACGCTCAGCTTCTGAAATTTTCTGAATGCACCACATGAAACACAGACATGAGCTGGTAATTTCTTGAGCCCAACCAATATGAGATTTTTGAGACTGATGCTGATTTTTGAGGGGAAAAAAAAAACACTGATTACTGATATGGTGGCTGATATAGTGATTTTTTTGAGCTGGAATAAAAATAGACCTTTTCTATGTGGTTTGTGCACCAGTTTTCTCTCTTAAACAAATAACTTTATTAAAGAATATTATATCTTTTATTTAACATAATTTGACACATACCCTGGTCAGGATCTAGTAACACTGCACAATGTAGTGTGACATTTATCAGTTTTATGAGCTACACATCTTTCTGACAGCTCTACAGTAACATAATCTTTGCCTACAAACTTTGTGATTGTTCATCAGGTTACTTGCTTCACTTTTCACATTTAGCTCGGTGCATATTATTAATAGTCTTTACAATTCATTTTGTATAGTGTTTTTGAGCAGTTTGATAATCACCTCAATGACTTAGATAACCATTAGCAACGTTAGCTATCTAGCTAGCATCGTCATCTTAATTCAAACTCAAGAGAAACCAAATGAAACTCACCAAAAACGTCTTGGCTCATGTTTCTACTGTTCTGATAACCATCAACTCTGGTTTGGCTGAAATAAACCCTTAATTCACCGTGTTAGAAAACATCAGGAGGGATGCAAGAAGGAGGTCGGATGTCAGAGAAATACTGGGGAGAAACAGCCGTTATTTTCACGTCTACCTTAGTGAAGCGATTATTTTTATCAAAACATAGTTGGTGAATGCTGGAACTGTGGTTTTGAAAAGAAGAAACACACCATTTCTACCCAATGTTTCTCTGATGTCCTGATATTTTCAAGCTCATAAAACAGATATAAGTCACACTACGTTGGACAAACAGAAAATACTGTTCCTGTGTAAATAGGACTAAAGTTGCAATGAAAAACACAGCCATATCAATAAAGACAAAGTTTGACCTCAATGCTTCTCGCCGTCTCTGTCAATCCAGACTCTACCGCCGCACTCGCCCCTCCCGGCAGGAGGCACCTGCCTGCCTTCCTCTCAAGTGGGACCCTACGCCTTTCGCTTGCCTGACTCCATCCGCCAGAAGATCTGTGCCAGTTTGGATGCACCCAGTGCTCGAGGATGTGACTGGAGACTACTGGCACGCAGTCTGGGCTTTGACAGGTCAGATCTGCCTCACATGTTTATGTGTGCGAGAGGCAGCTGTGGTCACGCTTTTTTTTTAGCTGCAGAGTCCGATGTTGATGCTCAGGCTCCCACAGTCAAATGATAACTCAGAATTAAGTAAAAGTGGCATTTAGATATTTACGACCTGAGGTTAGATTTAAGGGGATTATTATTTAAGAAGGGCTCAGGCTGAGATTTCAGTTAAGACTTGTGAAAAATGTTGTTATATCCTGGTCGCACTGGTTAGAATCTGCAAGGCATGACTTGAATATTAAATTCAGAAATATGATTTAACCAAGCTTTTCCTTCTTTTTTTAATACATTTTTTATTGACATTCTCCCACCACATTTCCATAAAGTGAGTTTCAGATATTGTGTGAAATGCCCCATTTTGAGAGTTGTAACAAGGACAAGAGAAATAAAACAAAACAGAGAAAACTAGGGATGAGGGATATTTTCCTCACCACACACTTAAATCATAGATTTATATTTAAAAAAAATAAAATAAAATCTTACCTACAGGGAATTACAAAGTTAACCCAGTTTTCCCAGCGTGACACAAATAATTCCAATTTATGGTGAACACATGCTGTTTCCTTCTCCATGATGACTGATTATTCAATTTGAATAATTTTTTAAAGAAAAAAAGTCCAAACTATCTGATTTCAGCTTATTAAATGTGGATATTTTTTGGTTTCTTTACTCATTTTCAACAATAAAGTGAATATCTTTGAGTTGTGGAAAAAACAAGACCATCAAGGACAGCATCTTGGGCTCTGAGAAACACTGATCTGCATTTTTCACCATTTTATGGACCAAATAAACAATCATTTAATCAAGAAATTAATCAACAGATTAATCAACAATGAAAATAATTGTTAGTTGCAGCCCTTATCATAAAAATAAACTGTATGAACAAAAGTGCAAAATAAAACAACCACCCCGACACAAACAACTGTAGAACAATAATAAATTCCCACTCAGGCACACACACCCTCAACAATCACAACACCATAAGAAAAGATTTGTCCTCAGTGCAAGAAATTAACAACCAAACACTCAGTGCCAGTACTGGATATGATCAGTGTCTTTCAGCTTAATGCCCTTAAAACATAACTAGCTTTAAATGTCAGTATTAGTAGAGTACGTGTAAAGAATTCTGCATCCCAGTTTCGACCAAATGTTGCTCTCCTTCCTTCTTTCAAGCCTTTTCCTTGATATTTCATAGTGCTAATTAGCAGGGGTGGACGGTGTAAACAGTATAGAATGTATAGAAAGTTTTTACTTTATGACTACACTGTGCCAACCAGCAGAGCCCTCATTTTGCTTGACCAGAAAGAAAGTTGTCCTGAGATTTATTGTCATCCACCTGCGCCAGCTAATCATCTGAGAGCGCATGATGATTTGTTTGAAATGAAGCGCTGCACGGTCGAGCTGGCGTTTGCGTAAAACATGGCGGCGATGGCGGATGAGGCTCAGACAGAGCAGATTAAAATATTTCTTGGTTGCTGACAGAGGCTGCACCGTGTTAATAAATTACACCAAATCGTTAAAAGAAGCGACGACGACGGAGCATTGCCAGATTCATGCGTGACAGAATAAACTAAGCAGTTAAACTACATACAGGCTCCTTTGGTTTTTAGCATGTTTGAAACAACATTGTGCAGATTTAAAAGGTCAGAGAACAAGCAGAAAATAATAATCTGCGATGTCAGATGACAGAGGTTACAAGGGGTGGTAAAAGTTGAGATACTTTTCTATCTGTTATTCCAGTTTTGCACACTAAATGTTCTTAAAATGCCTCTGTAATGGATGTGAAATATGCCCTAGTAACACAATCAAGAGTACAGTAATAGCTGCCATGCAGTTGCCATACCAGTGCTTTTGCTTTAAATTTTAGGCCACACCGCTCGGCCCTTCCAACTAGCTAATCCTGCTTCATGAAACCATCATCAATACTGGACTGTCAAAATAAAGCGCTACCAGCAATATTTGCAACATACAGTATTCATGACTTAAAAATGTTTGTGATCAATAATGCAGCACTTCCTTTTCTTCTCACATCTCGCTGTGTGTTCCTCTTCTTCAGGTACTTGAACTACTTTGCCACAAAGCCCAGCCCCACAGGTGTTCTCCTGGACTTATGGGAAGCCTGTCACCAAGCTGACGCGGACCTGGTCTCTCTGGCGACCGCGCTGGAAGAGATGGGCAAAAGTGAGGTGCTAGTTGTCATGACAACAGATGGGGATTGTTGATTGGTCAAGGAATCAAGAGAGCAAGCAAGACGTTTCCTTTTTTTTTCTTTTTTTTTTTTTCTTTTTTTTTTAAATTCACCACCGTGATGAAAATAAGAATACCTGCCTATGAATATGCACACAAATGACAAGCCCACAAAGCATTTTGGTTCATTCACATGTACTGCAGTACCTCTGCCTCATCTTCCTCTTCACTGACCCCCTGATCGGCCACTGTAGCTACATACTCACCCATTCCCATGCAGGCCATCCCATGATAACTGCTAACTTGATTCAGCTTGAATCCCCCAAAGCAATGCTGCATCTGCAAGATGTGAAACCAATTTGAGGGTACGAAGGCGTAAAATGGGTGTTAAGTCATCTGTCATATGCGGTGTTGACTGTCTTCTTCTTTAAAGATTGAAAATGACACTATTCTTGTATATAAATTGCAAAGCTCTGGGACAAACAAGAGAAATATCCATGCATTCAACACACAAAAGCGGCACAAACACCCAAACGCTAACATGGGATTACCTACGTTTGAGTAGCAGCATGAAAGTGCATGATTTAACACCATCTCACGTCATGGCAGGGGCTTTTGTTTTCTCCATCGTCATTTTCTGTGTGCACAGTGAATGACAGGCAGCACCAACCTGTCTGCAACCTCCTCAGGCTACAGACACACTCCAACTCACACACACACAGGACAAACCGGTCATTAACGGGCTCTGAACCAGACAGGCTAGGATTCTTCTTCAGCTAACGCGAATCAGACGAGGACCCAACCCTCGAGGTTTAGGGGGGCTTGAGCACGTCGCTTTGGACTGGAAATAAAAGCTGCTGCCTCTTCTTTGTGGTAGGAGGGTAAATTGTGAGGTTTGTTTTAAAGAATTGGTGGATAACTGGACCGAGTGACTCTTTATATCGTACCAACAAATGCCTCAAAGCCTTGGCATATCATTCCGACTCACAGGGTGTTTCTCTTTCATCTCTCCTCGCATTCCTCTATCACTCTGCCACACTCCTCCGATCTGCTGAGAATAAACTGCAGGAGAGCTTTCTGGTCATCCCTTAAAAGTTTCCTTTGGGGAACGCTCTTTAAGTTATTATCCATATTTGTGGATTGTTCTTTTTTTTTCTTTTCATTGTCACATTGCTGTTAAGGATCACATAGAACCTGTTCTATCATCATCTGTGCTTGTTTAGTCTACTGAGCTGCTGTGTTTTATTTTTGATTCTAGTAGAGCAGGCCAAATGGGAGAGAGTTAGGTGCACAGTGGATGTTCTCAGTTGTGAATAACAAAACCATGTTTATTTGTTATTTTTAATACTGTGTATCTATTCAGAAATGTAAAATATAATCTGTAAAACGTGATTAGAGGTGGTCAAATACTGTAGGCATTTTGCTTTGCTGTGACTGAGGGCAGATTCCACTGTTCAGAGATGAATATCACAGAATAGATCAGCCTCGCCTTGAATCAACTGTTGCACTTTATTTTACAGTTCAGTTATAAGACGTAACACGCCGCACTTTGTTTCAAATTAGACAAAAACAAGAAATAATATGTCCTTTATTAGGCAGTTTATGAGAAGGTGATTAGGGACACATTACAACAGAACTGTACTGTAAACTAAAGTTAAATCACATGTCTGCTACTTATCTATTTAAAACCAATATGTGACCCAGAACTACCAAGTAAAGGTCAAAATGATAGAAGTAGAGGAATACAGACTTATTGCAATATTTTAAACAGAGGAAGGCATCGGTCTTGGCTGTTCTACCAATTGTACGGGACTAGCCAAAGAAGTGGCATAGTGGGATTTCACTTTAGTTTACAGTACAGTTTTATTGTAATGTGTCCCTTATTACACTCTAATAAAGTCTAATAAGGGTCTAACTGTGGAAAATAATACACTTCAGTTTACAGTGCAGTTCTGTTAAATAGATCTGTGATTTCTGTACGTTTACGGTACAGTTCTGGTGTAATGTGTCACTAATTACCCTCTAATAAAATCTGATAAGGGTCTAACAGTGGGAAATAATACACTTTAGTTTACAGTGCAGTTCTATTTTAATAGACATGTAATTTCACTGAAGTTTACAGTTCAGTTCTGTTGTAATGCATCCCTAATTACCATCTAATAAAGCGTAATAAGGGTCTAACAGTGGGAAACAGCACACTTTAGTTTACTGTACAGCTCTGTTATAACAGATATGTGATTTAACTTTAGTTTACAGTACAGTTCTGTTGTAACGGTCCCAAATTACCCTATAATGAAGTCTAATAAGGGTATAACTATGGCAAATAATACACTTTAGTTTACAGTACAGTTCTCAAGAACCAGGTTTGTCATTTCAATTTAGTTTACAGTGCAGTTCCATTGTAATGTGACCCTTAATTACCCTCTAACAAAGTATAATAAGGTTTAACTTTACACTTTACAGTGCTGTTTTTTTGTAATAGATGTGATTTCACTTTAGTTTACAGTACAGTTCTGTTGTAATGCATCCCTAATTACCGTCTAATAAAGTATAATAAGGGTCTAACAGTGGGAAACAGCACACTTTAGTTTACTGTACAGCTCTGTTATAACAGTTCTGTTGTAAGTGTCCCAAATTGCTCAAGAAAGTCTAATACTGTCTAATAAAGAGCATATTATCTCTAGTTTTTGACTAATTTCATAAAAAGTACAGCTTGTTACGTCTTATTAGTGTACTGTAAAATAAAGTGCGACAGAATCAACTAGGCAGCAAGGGACCATCAAATTTACCTCAACACTCACTGCATTATGTTTCAATCTATTCTCTGTCCACCACTTATCCACGAGTCCATCCATCCATCCGCCGCCCTCATTAATGTCTCCCCTCTCTCATTTTGATAACACATTGTTAACCTTTTTACTAAGCCGCCTGCTTTGTGGTCAGGGTCCTCAAGCTATTTGCATTATCAATATTGTTCTGTCAGTTATTGTTAGACGGGAATTGAAATGCTGTCATCTGTAACGTTGTCATTACTTAAGTTCTCTGTGTTATTGAGTCTTTTTCTCCCTCAAAGCAAAAAAAAAAAAAAGTGTTCATATCTTTGAAACCACAAAAAACCAAAACACAGGCAGTATCCCTCCTCCTCAGCAGTGAGTCATGTCACTGTTTTGTGTGAATGAACTGAAAAGTGTGTGTGTGACTGTGATGTGATGTGAGTGAGTGTGTGTGTGTTGTTGAGTGAGTGGGTATGTTAGGGCAGGTGGGTGTGCACACGCAGCATGTGCACACGCTTCAGATCTGTCATTTCTCTTTGTAAGTGCTATGCAAGTACAAAAGAAAAGTGAAGCATTTTGACTTCTTTTGTTTTCCTGGAAGAGTAATTCTATTTTTTCAGATCAGGGCATTGACAGGGTTTTGATTTTGTATCCTAAAGTGGTTTCAGAGTGGTTGTTCGGTGATGGTATTCTCCATCTGGAAGAATTGGATCACTGACCAAGGAAGCTAAAACTGCAAACGCACACATGGGAGAGAACAAAACAAAGTGTGGTGCAACGGCTACAAAACATCATGAACTCGTGCCCTGCAGGTCTTTGCCCGCGAGGAAATACCTGAACACGACCGGTTCAGTACTTTGGATCCCTGAACACTGCAGGAACTATTTCTTTCCTCAAATCTTGTTACAGACACTGGCTAGCTGTAGACTACAGTGTTTAATTCGTCCAGATTTCTTGAGTATCTGTCGGATCTTTTGGCCATAGCTCTGGATCATTTGTGCTGGAGCTGGACTGGATTCCTCCTCACTCCCGTCAAAGAGAAGAATTTAGCCTTTGTTCGAGACATTTTTACGAAAAAAAACAAAATGGATTCAGTGACATTATTTTATCTGTGTAAAGTACCAATTGTAAATAAACGTCTAGCCTTCTTACCTGTAACTAAATATAATTTTTATGCAATAAATTATATTTCTTAGTTTAACAATAGTGTGTGTTTTGTTGTTATTGAATGAATGTGTTATCACAAAAGCAAACAATCCAGCTTGCAACAAATCCATACACCAAATTGCAGGCTTCTGTGGCGTTCCTCGGCAGGACGAGAATCACCGTTAAATAGCATCTGTGTTTTTATCAATTACACCCTATTTTCACAGAAAATGCAGAGCTTCTCAACTTGTCCTTCTTTTCCTCACACCTCATTGGAAAATTCCCTTTAGGTCCATTTAGCTTTGAAAGCTTTTAACTGGCAGGCTGTCCGGGCTTCAAATTAACAAGGTTTTAGAGACACTAATAGTGGCCTTCAAGGATGGACTCTTGGCGTTTAGATCGAGCGTCCTAACCTCAGATTTTTTTTTTTTATTTTATTTTACGAGTGCTGGGTGAGTGGGGATTCATCAGATTAGGCTCTTACATTGAGAGCAAATATCCCAGTGAGTCATCTGCACTGCAGTGCGGTCTTAATGGCAGGCAACACTTGGCACCTGTTTCATTAGATGCTCTGCTAATTGAGGACTGATAGGCCACCCTTTAGTGCATGAGCTAATTGAACCTTATATAAAACATAAAGTGGTGGTAGCCTCCAGTACAAAAGCTGATTGCAGCATCAAGCCAACCCCTCGCCTCTACTCAGCATGCTTTTGTTGCGTTTTAGTGAATAATAATAACAGAGACTAATATCATTTTGAAGGCGTGTAAAGCCTTTTTTGAGAACATAATGCATGTGATGCCAGTACGTGCACACATTTACATGACACAGCATTTAAAACACATATTCTTCTTCTGCATTGTGAATTGATAACAAGTTTTCACCTAAAGAGAAATTATAAAAGAATGTGACTATATCCCTCTGTGGTTGGTTGATAAAAAAAAAATTCAAGTTCAAGTTCAAATTGATGCAGAACGTTCGCAGAATTAGTTAGTGTCTGTTTATGAGTCTTCAGAAATCATTTATAATCTTGTGGAAGGAGAAATATGTTAATGGTGTCTGGTGTCTGTCCAGAGTATTTAATTTTCAGAGCAGTGAGCTTTTGTTGGGCTTAACTTTACATCAACAGTTATAAACAGCTGATCAACTTACATCGGAGGACTCGTCATCACTTGTTATTGTCAGTTTGCGATGTCGGGCTCGTCTTGAGCTCCTGCAGGGTTTCTGCAGCCTGACTGAGCATCCTTGAGTCTGAACTCGCTTCAGCCACAGACTGTATATTAAACAGGATTTGAACCTTTTTAATATACAGTCTATGACTCCTACCTTCTATTTGGACTGCAGTGCTCGTTTTTGCACATGCAATTGCTTCATATTGCACATTTAAATGCTTGTTTTCAGTTTCCTGGTCTGTGTCTTTCCTGACAGACGTATGTTGCCACCACTTGTTGTGCTGCTTCCATCTTTGGCTCACTGTTTATGAGTTAAACTAAAATAAAATAGTTGTCAATGCATTTCACATTCTCTTATATTGGTTGAACAGGGATTCAAGGGATTTAACATGACCTCGAGAGAGTCATGTGACAAATAAAAACACTGCTATTAGTTTCCTCAGAGCCCTGTCTCTTTTTAAAGTGTTACACCATAATTTAGGATGTATTGTGAGCATGTAAAATATTGGTACACATGCACATTCCTGAAAAGAAAACGAGAAAATGGGAGTCTAATCAATGTACAAGGAGGATGTATTTAATTTTAGTCTCATAGTGGAAGAAAAAATAACATTTTAGGGGTATATTATTAGTGCAGATTGGTGCTGCACAATTAGATCTGTTGTTAGAAGAGGGAAACAGCAGTTCAGCAGCTGTGAGTTGGAGAAGCTCCACATTTGGACAGTGATTCATTAGATAATGATTATTTTAGTCCAGTTGTGTCTCCTCATGTGTCACAGGGAGCAAACAGTCACTACAGTCAAAGATACAGAGGTACTGGTGTAATGTTTGACTGTTCAGACGATTTCTTAGTCTCTTTGCTTCTCATGATTTCTGAAATTGTTTTCATTTTCCACAGAGGTGCAACAACACGCTCCTGGATTTGTTGTCCTGTGGTGTCCTCTGCTGGTGAATATCATGAGTAACCCTCAGTTCTCAACAAAAGACAGTACACAATAAGGTACAACATAATCATTCTGGTTTATTTTTTACATAGTTTTTTTTCTCATTTGCTTTGCCCAAAATGTTACATCTTCAAAAGAGTTCACACACATTTTGTTTGCAAAATGGCCACATAACAAATCAATATTGCATTTTTTCCCCATTTGCTTAACGTTTGTTTTGTTTTTTGTTTTTTGTTTTTTTTTGTTGTTTTTTTTTTTTCTTTGGCTCATTCTCTCAAAACTATAAACACAAAACAACAAACACAAAAAGCAAAACTCTACCAATCTCTTGCAGAAGGAAACACTGCATTCAAAACGGTTTTTATCTTTCCAAAACTGTTTTTTTTTTTTTTTTTTGCATCACGATGACACACACATACATCATATAAATAGATCTTTCTACCAACCAACAACATACTGATGTGCTACGATGAAAATCTCATCATCTTATCATTCAGCCACAAGCCTCAAAGCGCTTGGAGGCTCCTTTGTGCCATCAGCGATCAGATTGCACAACGCCACAGCACCCGCCGACTAAGACTCAAATCAACACTCACAGTCAACATGACTTACTGCACATGTACATAAACAGTCTATATTCATTGACGCAATGCTGCGTATGTATTATGATTGTGTTCATAAAATGACACAGTTAGTGAAAGCTGACACTCAAAAAGCAAAACATCAGCCCAGATCTGCACGACTACGACCACATTTTCACCCTCACACTTTTTGCAAAACACTACACACAGTATTTTTCAAATTATTAAACACTCTTCTCTGCATTAGAGACATAAATCTAACACAAAACCATTCAAAACGCCACATCTGCAACCAACTGACTAAACATGGCTGTTAGACACTCAGGTGCTTAAAGGGATAGTTCACCTCAAAATGAAAATTCAGTCATTATCCATTCACCCTCATGCCAATTGAAGGTCCACAAAACACTGCTGGAGTTTCACAGCAAAACAGCGCAGAACCTTTCAATCATAAAAAGCAGTATGGAGGCATTTCATGGTTTCTTTATGTTTTTTATGTCTGAAAACTGGTCACCGTTCACTTCCATTGTCTGGGAGATTCTGCAACACTGTTTTCCTGTGAAACTCCAGCAGTGTTTTGCGAACTAACAAAATAAACTCAACCCTCAATCAGCATGAGGGTGAGAAGATGATGAGAGAGTTTTTTTTCAACAAAAGCGCAGATGACAACCCTTTACTTTATGAGACAATGTCCTTCATCATCATGGTCCTCCTCTCCCTCTCACTCCTTGACCATTAGCTCTTGTTTCACTTCCATTTTCCTGCAGAACACGAGAGCTCGTCTGCGGCCTGTTTGTGGAGCTGAAGTTCTGATTTCAATTTAGCAACTCATGTTTACACCTGTGAGGAGTGAGTGCTGCCAGTTGGTAAATAAAACTTGATACTGTGGTTGGTGTCGCTTTCCAAAGGAACACGAACGATTTTAATTTTGAATGTTGTGCCTAACTGTGTGTGGTGTTTTTGCAAAATAGTGCGATTGAGAACTGAAAACTGAATGTAAAGCAGAAATAGTGTTTGCGATTTTAAACTTGGTTTAGGGATTTTGGTACACGGGTTTCAGGTTTCAGTGATTGTGTTTCGAGTTCCAGTTTTAGAGTGTGAACAGTTGTGGAAAACTGTAAACACATGCAACAAAAACAAAGGACTTCCATCAAACAATACAATTTGGCATCAGATGAAAATATTCTTTCAATCGGTCATTACACAAGGAAGAACAAAATACAAAATACAGCCACCAGTATGAACTGGAACCTTCTGACCTTTTGTCAATTTGTGCTTTATTCCTGTGCCATTCATTGATTCTTTACACAGTTCATAGTATGTGATATAAAGGAGAGCAAGCAGATCACAGCGAGTTTTAATCTTTTCTCCAAAATGATTCTACTAGAGATAACAAATCCTGCTGCACTCTCCACTTCTTACACTCTTTTAAGGTTTTTTTTAGAGACCCTGTTGAAATAATGTTTAAAAATGACATTTTTGAGAGAGTTTTCTTCATTCATTATATTCTTGTGTGCAGATCTTTCTGTGCCCATGAACTGTTGTTGACATGTAAGACCCTCAGTCACCACCAAGGCCTGACAAATTCAGACTTTCATCATGGTTCTGCTTCTGCATTCCTGCATTCACGGACAAATAAAGAATTTCATCTAAACTCAGAAACACTCAAAAACAAAATAAAAGACATTTTTCACTCAATCAGATTTGTCCGTGTCCTTCTTTTTTAACTGGACCACATCAGCTGGTCTAGCCCTTCAAACATGAACTCCTTCAGCTCCTGTTTGTCATGGCCTCTTTGATCCGTGCGTGCAAATAGCAGCACAGAGGTGAAATCTTTTATAGATGGATAAGGACTGTTTGATTGAAGAGTTGTGAAACCCATTTTCACTCAGTGGAATTAAAGATTTATAATTATGCGAGTAAATTCTATCAGCTGTGAAAAGACGTTTTCCTTTTGTTTAACACAGTTAATCCAAAAGAGTTTTGGTTTTTGTTAAGAGATGTGTTTTGAAAAGTGTGTGAAAACTGTGTGAAACCAGTGAAAAAAAGATTTCTGCTGTGCTAAAAGGTGATGATGATCATGTGGATCCCGGTTTCATTAAGAGTGTCTTAGCAACTGAGAAAAACTGTGAACAGGAAATAGTTACAACATGAGGGAACTTTTACACGCTTATAAAGATGTGGTGTTGAACTCAGTTTACTTGCGTTTACCCCCACTACACCCCTGGTTACGTGCACTGTAAGCAGAAAATCCACATTTGATGTTTCATGTCAAATTTTAGAAGCTGTGAAGAGTGACAGTTTCACTGAGGATCAACTCATCAGTTTTGATCAGCGAGCCATGTGAAAGTGGTTATTGTGCAAACTGTAGACATACAGTTTTTTACTATTGCTTGCACACTAAAATTAAAAATAACACTCAATGAAACCTGACACTCAAGAAGCAAAACCTCAGCCCAGATCTGCGTGACTAAAAGCGCTTTTTCAGCCTCACACTTTTTGCAAAACATAAAACAGTGTTTTTCAAATCACCACACACACTTCTCTACATTAGACAAATAAATCCAATACCAGGTCACTTCTTTGCCTCCTCAAGGCTCTACCTTTCAAAATACCACACAATCCAAACGATGGATCAAAAGCAGCTATCAGGTGTTCAGACACTCAGGTGCTTAATTGTAAATTCACAAATCAGGCATGAGAACTATAAAATAGCTACAGGTGTGTGTACCTGTCTTCAACACAAATGGAGGACGTGAACAAAGAGGACGAGGACCAAATTTATCAGACATTGGTTGACCATGTTGTAGGTTGACACTGATATTATCAGTGTGCAGGACATTTTTTTTTTTTTTTTTTGTGCTGTGTTTGATTCATATATTCATGTACTTCACCCTGACAACATCTCTAAAAACTATTTCATTGAAAAAAAAAAAGTAGAAATGTTAAACGTGTTTTGGAATGAGTGCATTAGTATGTAACTGATTCAGACGAAATCAGATCACATAAAGCATGTGTCTGCTGTATGGTGACAAAGTTGTGTTTTTTATTGTATGGTTTTGAATGAAGTGTTTCGTTTTGCAGAAGATCTGAGGTGTTCTGCTAACTGTGTGTGTGTGTGTGTTGGTGAGTTGTGTGTGGCATTTTGACAAAATGAGCAATTGTGGAAAAACTGTAATCAGTTCAATGTATTTAATTTCTAATACCTGCTTTTATTTCAGAAAAGGTGTGCCGGAAAAATCAAGACTTCCGGTGTGTGGTTTGGCTGTCCGAATAAAAGCGTGGATTACTTTTTACTTTTTAAGATTTAATATTAATTTTCAAAATACTTTAATTTTAGGCTCGTGCTTGAGCTAGAATCGATATTGTGTAAATGCATTATGTTGTTATATGCTTTTGAGTCAGTCTGGTTAAGTTTGGTGTCGATATAAGTTTTACTCTGAAGGGTTCGTTCCGGAAGTCTTCTCATTGTCGCTGCAGCTGCTTCACCGGCTGAACAATGTTGTTTGTCAGCTGACCAGAAACGAAGTGCGCCGTGAAATGGATTTGTGCGTCTGGGAAACACTTCAGCTAAAGACAGAGGAAACAGACAGCGAGTCTCTAACAGTGAGGTACGTTTTTACTTTATTTAACGAGCAGGTTAACTTAACTAGTTTAGTTGACGTGTTTGGCTGCACGCAGCTGTAAAACACGTCTGTTCGCTCTGACGACACTAATAATCAATACCAGGGCGGAATGAGCAGAATAATTATGCGACGAGTAGTGAAAAAAACCTCAGTGAAACAAGGTGAGAGGTGGCAGGCTGGTCTGGAGGACGTGTAATTGCTTTTCCTTTGGGTAAGCATCATGTGAATGCTGGTTCCTCATTAGTGGTGCACATGATGCTTCAGGATGCACGATCAGCTCCGTCCTGACCTCCTTAAATAGTTAAAGTAATAACCTCATTGTGCAAGCGTGCAAACGCTGCGAGTGAAAAGCTATTTTTGTCCCATTTCTGTTCTCCCTCATGACTGTTCCTCCATGCATCATCCAGTGCGTGAGGTTGTGCGTTTGCAGATGTGAAATAAAACTGTTGTGGCTGATAAAAATCAGTAATGATGAGTCAGATGCCTTAATGTGTGTGTGGCAAATGCTGAGTGGCTTTATCTGATGGAGCGTTTAATTATTGTGAGGGAACTATTAAAAAGTCATGTTTGCTTTACAGAGTGGACAATAGAAAAAAAAAACAATTTCTGCATGAAATGCTTTATTAGCAACATAAAATTACTGCCAGTGATTAAAAAAAAAACAGCCTCCAGCACATATAGACTCCAAATGTTGCCTTTTTTTTCTGTGCATGTCCATGTAATTGAAAGAACTTCATCACCTGGCTGTGTCTCGATCAAGATAAGATTTTGAGCTGCTGTTGTTGCAGAAGTACAGTCCTTAGGGCTGCAACTAGTGATCATTTTCTTTGTCAGTTAATCTGTCGATTATTTTCTCGATTAATCAATTAGTTGTTTGGTCAGTAAAATGTAAGGGAATAGTGAAAAATGCCGACCAAAGCCCCAAGATGATGTCCTCAGATGTCTTATTTTGCCCACAACCCAAAGAGATTCAGTGTGGCAGGAACCAGAATTTTTACTTAAAAAAATACTCAAACTGATTAATACAGTATCAAAATAGTTGGCAATTAATTTGATAATTTATTCATAATCAATAAATCGTTGCAGCTCTAACAGCCATTACACTAGATTTAAGGTTTTGAACATTAGGTTTTAAATTCTTGCATACTGTGCATTAAAATACCAGCATCAGAAGATCTAAGTGTTCTTGGTGTTTGGTAAGGGGTTAAAAAGTTAGGAAGGTGCTACATTGTTAAGAGCTTTGATTGTGAGTAAAAGGACCTTAAAATCAATTCTAGAAGAAATAGGGAGCCGGCGCAGGGGAGCGAAAACAGGAGTAATTTGCTCTCTTTTCCTCGTTAAAAGTCTGCTGGCAGAGTTTTGAAGTAGTTGAAGTTTCTCTTTGTCTTTAGAGTTTTGAAAATGTGACAACAGATTTGACAAAGGGATGTTAAAGCTGGTAAAAAAACAAAAACAAACACCAAGTCAAAGACTGATTACTGCTGTAGGAGAACAGTGGGTTCACATCCACACGTCGCTGCCAAATAGTAATGATTCCAACGCCCAGATAAATATTGTTGGTGCAGCTGTGGCACCGTGAGAAAAGGACAGTATGTTCATGTCACATTCCACATCATCTGAATCATGATGTTTGTTTAATTGTGTTCCTTTCAGTGTGCTGAACATGAACTCAATGCAGCCTCTCCATTTTGGGTTGCAGCAAAACCAAACAGTGTTGACTGACTGTTCGGAAAATTATTAATTATCCTATTTTGTGTGCCTTTTGTGGACTTGTGTATGATATTTACTGTCAGTATTCCAGAATAAAATGTAATTCTCAATGTAATGTGACTTCTTGCACTGCAGCATCGCAGGATCTGGACAGTTGGACTGATCTCTACGGCTGCAGTCAGATCTCTCCTGACTATGGCTCCACAACAAACACAGTCTGTTTTTTCCTTCCTGGAGAAGCACGATTAAACGTAAGCATCATCCAAACCCCGCTGACTGCAAATCGTTAATGTTTCACAGTGATTTTTTTTAAACTCGTGTTTTCCTTTTTCTTTTCCACAGCTTTCTATTCAACACTTCCTCTCTTACTGTTAATTTTCTGCCTCAACCCTCCCTTTTTTTCTCTCGTCTTCACTTTGTGAGTATTCTGTATTCCATCGGTGAAAATGGCCGACACAGAGCCGGTGCAGCCCAGCCTCAACTCCTCCTATATCCCGACTGCTCTTGGTAACCACCAAGCGTCTGAGGATGAGGAGAACGAGGACCAGGGTCCCTCTGCGGCCCTGCTGCCCAAGCATACCTCAGTGCCTCTGGCCGTGCGCTACAGTCCAGAGGACTCTTACTGTTTGGTGTACATCATCTTCTTTCTGATGGGCATCGGCTCCCTGCTGCCCTGGAACTTCTTCATCACAGCCAAACACTACTGGCTCTACAAACTGAGTAACAACACTCATCACAGCAGCTTTAAGGACAACGTTCAGACCTCAGTGTGAGTGAGAGAGACACTAAATGCAACTATGCTATGTTGTGTTGTGAATGTGTGTACACAGGAAGATGCATATTAGTGCCTTTCTTCACGCTTTTCATGGTGCTGTGACAGTCCTGTGACAGATGTGAGAACTGTGTGCGCTTTCTCGTCTGACAGAGATCCGTTGCAACACAATTATAAAATTAGAAATGCCAAAAGGCTTGTTGAGGGCAACTAAGATGAAGGTAGAGGGGAGAAGGGTTTTTCTGGTGGCATAAACCACCTCAAGTTTCAAACTTAAGTTTGTCCCCTAAGCAAAATATTTCCCAAAGCTAAGGGGTTGCATAAGGCCTGTTTAGTCGTCCTCTTGCCAAAGTGTTTAGACTAAAATGCTTTCATGGTAGGTAGTGTCACAATACAAGACATGGGTATTCCAGTTACCCAGATTACTCTAAACTTGCAGCATCCTACAGCATCATTGTCAGTTGTTAGCTAGCTTAGCTTACACACTCTGTTTGCCTGTGTTAGCTAGCTTCTCCAAAATGGACACCAAACAGAAAACAGAAACAAGATTAGAATGTTCTCCTCCATGTATATGGAAATCACAAGCACATAACCCAAAGTAAATTTAACCAGCAGACTGAACAAATAGGCAGAAAGCAGAAGACGTGTCAAGAAGTAAGCTAACTGTATTATATTACTGTGAAATGAACCATAGATTAAGTCATGGACGTATATTAAAATATTACTATGACGGCAAGAATTGAGACAAATACTGGAGCAAGTTGACAAGAACTGGTGACTTTCAATGAAAGCTAATGTTAATATATGAGACAGTTAATGTTTGGCTTGTTAGAAAATCAAATCTGTACTCTCTTAAAAATTTCTCTTGTCTCATAGTGTCCTCTGGGTTTTCTCTGTCCCGAAAAATATGTCTTGGTGTCTCCTCCTCCTCTTCAATCAGCATAAATTCAATAAAATAAGTCTTGAGATATCATGTTCAACAAGAATAGGAGGACCCAAAAATGTGAATGGAGGCATAAGAAAAGACTTTCTAAGTTTAACATCTGCCAGGGATAATAAGAGTGTCATAGAGGCAGACGCTCCTGTAGTCTGTGTTCACAACCTAAAGAACCTCACAACATCAGAAAGTTTTAGTTGTGGTCAACTGGTTCTGCCTGTGTCTGCACACACTCAGCAGAACTTGCCTTTGTTGATGGGATGTTGTAATAAATTCATGGTGGCATGCAGTATGTTGTGACAGTTGAGCAACCAACCACCAGGAGATTAGTCAACATACCGTCAGCCTGTTTTGAAAAAACAGAACAGTTTTATGCCAGGCTGTTACTTTAAACAAGACAAACTCTCTGATATTCTGAGATCAATGCTTGATTTACTTTGACGTAGAGTCCGAAGCAAAGATACGGAAGGAAAGAATCGTCTGATTTTTATATTTCTCCCCTCTCCTTTCACTTCCTCTTGTTTTGTTAAAGACACTGTGAGAGCGTGTGACTGTGTTCTTATATTCAAATGCTTTGTCTTCACAGGACTACTTTGAAAGTTATCTGGCCATCGCCTCCACGGTGCCCTCTGTGCTGTGTCTGATACTCAACTATCTCCTAGTTAACAGGTTGGTTCCCCACAAGCACACATGCACTGTGAACTCAGTGGGCCCCGTGTATGAATCATTCGTATGCACAGATTTAATCTTAAGTTCTGTGTGCAAACAGTTAAAGAACTTTTGTGGCATTCGTTAATACTTTTCTACCTCTGGTTTGTTCTTAAGTAAGATCAAAATGTAAGACTGCCCGTGACCACACGTAAGCCAGGACACTCAAAAACATTTTGTGCGATAAGTGAAATGATTGCAGACGGTGAGGAAATTGTTAACAAAAAAAAGGTATAATTTAAAGTAAGATTTTAAAAAAGTGGTGAAATTAAACCTTTTTTCTCCTTGTATTTAATAAAAATAAGTCATTAAAAACAATAAATATCAACATTGACTAAAACTGACGCATTTTATTAGAGCTGCAACTTTTCTCGATTAATAATTCTTTTAAAATGTAATAAAATGGTGAAAAATGTGGACCAGTGTTTCCCAAACCCCATTATGACGTCCTCAAAGAACCCAAAGATATTCAGTTTACTGTCAGAGAGGAGAAAAGAAAACAGAAAATATTCACATTTAAGAAGCTGAAATCAGAGAATTTTGACTTTTTTTCTTAAAAAATTACTGTCCGATTGATTGATTATCAAAATAGTTGCTGATTAATTTAATAAGCGATTAATCGTTTTATAGTGATAAATTTATCAGCTGTATCTCTCAGCTTTAGTGCACAAACTGACTGCATCTGCTGCGCACAAGCGACAGAGAAACCTCTCTAATGACGCTCCACTGTGCTCATCCATGTCTGTTAAAAAGGTTTTTGTTTGATTTGGGTTTTTTTTTGCTGTCCTTTGGGGGGTATTTCTTCTCCTTTTGATGTGATGAGTTCAACGTCACCTGTCAAACATCAGCGGCTTGTAGCTGTGTAGATTGCACACAGCACTTCAGTCTGCTGCCCTTAAATGGATTTATTGGGACCTTTCGTTATGCTAATTAAACATTTCCTGGTACACACATCGGATTTTAAGATTAAATCCGATTCATCAACGTACTCAGGTGCGTCAGCGTACGTTTCATGAATCCCACACAGGATTTTCTTATTTTCCTCTTGTTGCTTTAAGAACAAATGTTAGAGAAAAATAAAAGAAAACTTTCATGCATGAGGCCCATTGTTTGGATGTTTCAAAGCCACATTTGTCCTATCTGGGGAGATAACAGTAATATAATTTACCCTGTGACGTTAAATGCTGTGTCGCGTTACATTTTCTCTGGACTTTGATCAGTCTGTGCTGGACTGAGATAACATGGAACAAAGAGGAAGTTTGGTTAATTTTAGCAGAATCTCTGCAGCAGAACACTTTCTATTTATTATTTGCGTGGATAATTAAAATGTTACTGTCTCACATTCGTGTTGGACACAGTCAGTATTGTGTGCATAATATTGTTCCAGCAGCACAGAACAAAACATCTGCCTCATTTTTGTTTTGTGTGGGATAGTTCTGCACTTTTCACGTATGTCCAGTCAGCGTTGAAGGTAAAGGAAGTCGTTGCATTTGAGCTTCTGCCCTAGCCTACAGATATTACTTTGATCTACAAAATATAGTGTTAGAAGACAAAAATACTAAAAATAGAGAAGCAGAGACGAGAAATCCAAGCTGAACAAGCCTGTAGCAACAGATTTACAGCGTGAGAATTAAATGAAAAGTGATTTTCTCTTTAACTGATCTTTGAGAAACTCCTGCCTGATCTCAGTACATCTGTGTGTCTGTGGTGTCTGTAGGTTGTCTCCGAACGTGCGGATCCTGTCGTCTCTTTTCGTCATCCTGCTGGTGTTTGTTGTGACCACGGTGCTGGTGAAGGTGGACGTGTCGGACAGCAGGGTGGAGTTCTTTATCGGCACGCTGGCCAGCGTGGCTGTCGTCAGCGGAGCCTCCAACCTCTTCTCCGGCAGCGTGTTCGGGATCAGCGGGCATTTCCCCATGAGGATTTCACAGGCTCTCATATCAGGTACAGTCCTCGTTCAGGTCAGGAATGACTCTTGTTTACACTGGGACTGAACGATTGTTAAAAATGTCTAATTTTCATTATTTTGACTGACATTGCAATTGTGATATGATTTGCATTGTTATTGTCATTTTCATTGAGAAACATCTGTGATTTTTGCAGCAATCTGTACTAAACAAAGATGTTTTCTTAAGTCTGTAGCATATGATGTTTTTTCACTTGCCATGTCGGGCAGGTGAGTCAGAAATCTAAATTAATTTTTTACTCGCTCCTATACATTTTTTAAAATTTATTGATGGTTATTAAATAACAAAAAAGACTAAAGTTAATTGTCATGTTTAATTTAAGGCTGCAATGTCTATAAAATGTCAGAAAATAGTGAAAAATATCCATCCCAGTTTTTCCAGTCTAAGGTGATGTGTTTAAATGTCTTGTTTTGTCGGTCCAAAACACAAAGATATTCAGTTTAATATGATAATAAACAAAGAAAAGCAGGAAATCTCCAGATTTAAGAGGCTGACAAAACATTTTATGCCATTTTTGCATGAAACATTACTTAAACGATTAATCGATTATCAAAATAATTTAATTCTTTGCAAGTGAGTTGCCAGATTTACTTGCCCAACATGGCCTTTTACTTGCCCCGGGCAATTGAGCAATCCTTATTGTTGAGGACATCGCTGCAAAATGACAATATTTAATTTAAAATGGTATTTTGGCATATTTTGCCTTTAATAAATAGTAAGCCTAAATTGCAATAGGTCATACTACAATTTCGATAAAAAAAAAATCTAGATTAATTATTCAGCTCTACTGATGTCTTTGTAGCATTTATACTGCAGCATCGTACAGATACCTCGTGTTCTGTCTTGTAATCCATGCAGTTTGCACCATTTAGCAGCTTCATTAAGGGTTTTATGACAGAATGTTTATTTATTTCTGTCTTGGCACCATCATACATGTTGGTGTTTGGGACGTAAAATTGTCATGATGACATCTGTGTTTGTGTGTGGGCTCGCTCTGGTGAACACAACAAGAATAAACGACAGAAAGCACTATAGAAATGTTTAAATTGGACGACAGCTTCCCTCTATAGAACAGATGGTGGACCTAATCTAGGAGCACCTTGTTTCATACACCTGCATTTTAATGAGTAAACACTGATGTTGCAAAAAACACTCACATCTCTAATGCGTTTAAGTGAGGCTGCACAGTTAATTGAAATATTATCAAAATCACAATATGGCCAAGTGCAATATCCAAATCACAGAAACGCCTTCTTGTTCTGCAGATCAAAGAAAACAATTATTTGGTACAGAACCCCAAAAATGTCACATCATCGCTGTTGTTTCAGTGAAAATGAAAAATCATTCCCACTAATCGTATCATATATCTATGAAAACAGTCGTAGTATGATTGTTTTCACTGCGTTACCTTCTATGTTTTTATCACGTATGCCTCTCGTCCAGTGCATAAGAGAAACAAGCGGGTATAGAAAATGTTCGATGTTACTGTGCGTCCTGGTTGGCTGGAGTACAAGATTTTAGTTTTCATTTTTAAAACTTTGAACGGGCAAGCTCCAGTTTATCTCAGTGACCTTTTACAGCCCCAGTGTCCACCTCGGACGCTGAGATAAGCAGCTGCTTTCCGTCACAGACATCGTTTGAGGCGTAAAGGTGAACATGCTTTTTCTGTAGCCGGGCCAAAAACTGTGGAACTGCTTCAAATCCAGGCTGAAAACCCAGTTGTTTTTTTTTCTGCTTACTCATTTGGTATTTTATTTATCTTTGTTTATTGTGTTTTCTTTGCTATGTGTTTTCTTTTTACCGTGTAAAGCACCGCAGATTGTTTTTTGACTCTCAGGCCAGGCTATGGGAGGCACGCTGAGTGCAGTAGCATCAATAGCGGATCCTGGCAGTGGCGAAGGATGTGACAGACAGTGCTCTGGCCTACTTCCTGACAGCTGACATCTTCATCGTGCTCTGCATCGTCACATATCTGCTGCTGCCAAAGCTGGCATATTCAAGGTCAGTAGCAGCCAAAGATGTTCAGGTTTCCACACAGACACATACATTACATATAAAACATGTCATTTTATTTACAAACATAAGTGATGACAACATCCTTCCTCGTCCTGTACTTACATCTGGATCTGGATACTAAAGATTACAGAGTTCAGCAGTGTGCATCATCTGACACACTGTCATTCTTCATACAACCACTAGATGGTGCCAAAGTTTAATGACTTCAGAATAACCATGATGTTATAAACTTATCTGTTCCAGTTGTTTTGTTTGTGCATTTCACATTTGCTGCTGATTTTGAGGTCATAAAAAATGAATTTAAGTCTTTACTAAAAAATTAATGATTCATTTAACACAGTTCCACTGATGAAATTAAGTAATTTTAAACATTGACTAACTCTAAATCTTTTTGGGGTTACCAAAGATTTATGGGGGTTGTGAGGAGTCTTTAAGGGGTGTAATAAAACTTTTTTTTAAATATACTGTACACACATATCTCAGCATTTCATTGAATTTCTGTGAAGAAAAGTCTAGATCAGTGGTCTTCAACAAAAGGTCCATGATCTGTGGAATCCTCTGGATTACTGCGGAGAGCCCCAAATTAATGTTTGATCATTTTTGAGTTTTTTTCTTTTCAGAAATTATATTTGAATTATATCTGAACATGACATGGTTTCAGTTCCAGCCTGTGGCCTTTTCTGCATACCGCTCCCCCTCTTTCTTCCCCATTTCTTGTATACTTCCTGTTAAATTAAGGCCAAAAGCTCAATAATAATACAAAATACAAAATATCCATAAAATATGTCCGTCAGAGGTCATCAGTTTATTCAGTGATAGAAAAGTGTTCCTCAAGGAAGAAAGTTGAGAACCACTGATCTAAGACCTGCTGCGTTCTGCTTCTCTCCTCTTCAGACACTACATGCTGGCAGCGACGTACACCAGTCCAGGAGTGATGAGCGAGGGCGGAGGAGCAGCAGCAGCAGGCTCAGGGAGCGCCGTCTCCATCCCGCCACTGCAGCCCATCCTCAGGAAGACGTGGGTGCTCGGCCTGAGCGTCTTCTACGTCTTCTGCGTCTCCATCATGGTGTTCCCTGCAGTGTCCTCGGGGATCCTGTCCGTCCACAAAGACAGCGGCAGCCCCTGGACCACCACGTACTTTGTGCCCCTCACCAGTTTCCTCCTGTACAACGTGGCAGACTTCTGTGGCCGGCAGGCGACGGCCTGGCTGCAGGTCCCCGGACCCACCAGCCGAGTCCTGCCCGCTCTGGTGCTGTGTCGCACCGTCATGGTGCCTCTTTTCATGTTCTGTAACTACCAGCCGAGGGACCACATCCACACTGTGCTCTTCAACCACGATGTGTACCCTGTGGTCTTTAACTGCCTGCTCGGCCTCTCTAACGGCTACCTCGGCACTTTGCCGATGATCTACGGCCCTAAAGTGGTTCCTCGGGAGCTGGCGGAAGCCACGGGTGTGGTCATGTCCTTCTTCCTCACTTTGGGACTGGCTGTTGGATCAGCTTTCTCCGTGCTCATCGTGCACTGCATCTGACCAGCCTGTTAAGCAATAATCTACTCATTTACAGTGGTGTAGTCCAGCTGTACGGCAGACAGTAGCTGGACGGAGTAAATACCACAACCTCAGAGCACTGCGATGCAAAGAAGGGCCCGACTGATACTGGATTTTTGCGGCCAATACAGATATTTGGGAGCAAAAAATCCTGATATTGATATATCGGCCAATATTCTTTATACTGAACATAATATACAGAATAAATACATAAAAACTCTTTAGGGATCACTGCAAAAATGTGTTTAACACTGTAGTGTAATGAAGGCAGGATATTTTACAGTTTAACCATAAAGTTTATTGTCTGAAATGATCTCAGGGCACTGAAACAGTATACTATCACTGGCATTTTTATTAATTAGAAATAACTATAAATAATAAAACATAAAAACCTTTTAAATAAAAGGTTCGTGTTGGCGCATATCAGACAATATATATGCTATATAGCTGTGATATTTGAATATGAGGTCGACCAGTATATCCGTCGGGCTCTAATGCAAAGTGCACCAGTAAAGCCAGTTGTCTGCCATGAGGGAAAAGTGGTGCTCATTTCCACTCTTTACTATAAAGCCTTAAATCTTTCATACCTCACAATAATGATAATAATGATAATAATAATAATGTGTTATGTTTACACTGATGTGAGCCTCAGGGCCGTGCTCGCCTTTCTACATACTGTACCCCGTTTATACCCGGTAGTAACGTGATCTGTATCTGGATAAGTTAACCAGATAAGGAAGAATCTGCCACATCTGGCGGTAGTCTGGTTTGCATTATGTTTGGATCTTAGGTTGGTTTAACTTATCCAGATAATGGATCACATCTTAATACCAGGTGTAAAAGGGGTGCAGAGATCAGGAAGTGGCTCTGTGAGCAACATCAGCTGTCAGTGCAGTCCATAAGGGACACTTGATTCAACAAAGCTTTTATTTTATTACAACAAACACATTTATTTGGTTTAAGGGGTGAAATTTTGTTGCTTATAATAAGTTGTTATGTGGAGGGTATTAAATGTTATTTGAGTTCAACTTTAATAAAATATGTGGTCACCAAAGAAGCATCACATTTTGTTAAGGAACAGAGCTGAAAAAAAAAAAAAAGGTTAACTGACCTTTTTCATGGCAGCGGTTTTGTTATGTTGCTTATCCAGGCCGGGCTGGAGCCTATCCCAGTGAGAGGCAGGGGACAAGTTGCCAGTTCATCACAGGGCAGACAATCATTCAACCTATGGACAATTAGTCACCAATTAACCTAATTAAAGCACATCTTTCAACTGTGGGAGCAGCAACTGCAACACAGCACAGGAAAGCCCTGCCCCAGCCACAGACTCCCCAGCCAGCTGTGGGATTCGAACTCAGGCCCTTCTTGCTGTGAGGCAGCAGTGCTAACCACTGCACCACCGTGCCACACAAGATGTCATGAGAGTATCCTTGGTGACACCTGTGTTTACCCTACAGTTTCATATCAATATGGCTGCCATGTAAAAGGTCTACTGTTATGCTACGTGTGGTTGACTCGTGTTTAACCAAGCTTGATCAGACTTTATAAACTGAACATTTCCAGTAGAACTTTTGGATTTCTGTCATCATTTTCAAATGTGCACTCGAGCTGTTACAGCTGCAAAATTCTGGGAATATTCAAGGTGGAAACTTTCAATGGGAGTTAACGGAAACAACTTGAATAAAAAGGAAACTATAAAATTTTCTTTCCTCAGGCTGTTTACAGTGTCATTTACAGATAGACAAACTGTACTAAGTCATAGGCAGACATAACAGTAGACCCTTCTAACAGAGAAAAATCATGTCATCCTGTGGCTCAGACGCTGCAGCAGTGTGCACTGTGCATGCAGAGGCTGCAATTTTCTTGAATTCATATTTTATGGGATGTTAAAATTATCTACATGTGATGGAAGAGCGCTAACCTGAACGCAGTGCGTGGATACAAGTCAATTAAATGGGTAGACGTGGTTTACTGACCCTCACTACAGTCCATAAGGAGTGATACAAAGTAGCCACTGTAACCTTGCAAAATTTGTTTTTAAAACTTTGAAGCTCAGTTGGTAGAGCGCGCACCTTTTCTACTGAGGCTGTCACTCCTCTGCAGCCCTTTTCTGCATTTCATATCCTCACTTTCTGTGGCTTCCTATCAAAATAAAGAGGAAAAAGACAGATGTACTTAAAGTATAAAATAATATACAAGCAGCTTGGGGAAAAATATGGACTGAATTTAAGTTGAATTTTTATTGTCCCTACATAAATCATATTCGAGTAAGAGTTTTCTGATGCTGTTGTGCTGACCTTTATTTCACTAAACTTGGATGCTTTTGCCTGCTTCCCCTTTGATTAATGAAAGATAAAAAGAAAGTGATTCAGCCTCTGAAATGAAAGAGAAAGTTTGAGAACCACTTGGCTCAGAGTACCATTCAGTTTTTTTCCCCCCCTTTACTTTTCAGAAACTTCAAATAACACACCACATTACTGCCAGTCAATTTTTAAAATGTTCACTTTAACTACCCATCTGAGGCAAACCACTTGATTATCCACTTGTAGTGAGATGGATTAAAGTAAGTGCCGCCTAAAAGAAATTTATCTAGAGACTTCTTGACTGTCATTTGGAAATTGGACACCAGTTATTTTTAGACTCTGCAGATTATTGGCTGAAAACAGTTTAATTATTTCAAATCAAAAGTTAAGCTCAGTATCGAGGAGAGAGTTCTTTAAATGATCCAGATCTATGCCAAATGGCCAACCTGTAATAAAGAAGGATGTGGTAGGTTTATATGACAAGCTCAATAAAACTGAGGTAAATTCAGGTCACAACAAAAGACAAAATGAAACCAAGTGGATTGGGATCATTTTAATTGTTAAAAATTTACAGATCAACCAGCAGTTGGCTCAGGGTTTGAAGCGGATGACGATCGAATTGGAGATGCTTTCTGTACGTTAGAAACGCGGTGATTTACAAACAGTAGGAAGAGTGCAAACAATGGGAGGTGAGTGGGAGGTTTCACTCTCAGAATAATTACCTCCATATCAGCTCCTTAAAACAAGAACACAAAACATATTCTACAAAATATAAATTTTGTTTCAAGGATCAGACACTGTTAAAAGTAATGCCAGGCAACCTTAACGCACTGAGCCGTCTCATTTGCAATCAGGAATCACGTGTAGCTGGGGGGGTACGCATCAGAACAGCAGACATCTGGTGCCATTTCAACATTACACAACGTGTGAAACTTAAATTTGTTCAAACACACCACACCCAGCAAGTCATTTTAGCGAGTAAAACCCAAGCCATGTAAATTTGTGAAGCCGTACAGTGAAACTTCTTCTGCTCAGCGAAGCAATAACAGGCAAAGCTGCAGGGCACTACACGCAAATTCACTCCTCCCTTAACCCCCCCCCTCAGAAAAAACAAATATCCAGTCCCTTTCCACCATGATGTCATTCAAATACCAAAGTTAATTTACATAAATTGCAGTCATGTAAGTCCATTTAAAAAAGAACACAGGACAAAAATTAAAAGTGGGAAGCAGCACTACAGTATTTTTTTCTTTTAATTCCCTACAGGTCAGTTTGTGCTCGTCTTCCTCCTCCTTTATACCCACACATGGCGTTGGCAGTGAGCTACAGCCTGAAAGACAGGAACATGTGGTTAGACGAGTCTCTCGAAGCAAACTTGAATAAACAGTTTACATAATCAGTTTTTCTTAGAATCAGTTAAAAAAAGATTCATCTATTGAGCAGCATTAAGTCACTGCAGAGTCGTAGCGTTAACGATGGTTCCTATTAGAGACGTTCTGATGCTGTTTTTTTTTAAATTTTATTAATCAATTATGCTGGGAAAATATTTTTAAAGATCAAACACCTGGTTATTAAACCTGTGTAACAGACCAACCTCCTAATGATTTAATGTTTTATTAAATAGCATTTTTTGCAGCTGAGGACTTGAATTTTGTCAACTCCGTCAGACGCACAAAGTTATAGTATTATAATATAAAACGTAGGAAAAGTTTAATGTTGCATTACATACAGGACTAATTAGCTGTGTAATCAAAAAGCTTATATTAGATTATTATTCAAGAAATAAACACAATTATAATGTTGCCCACTTACAATTTCTGTTAATGCCAAGTCTCTGTGATAAACAACATGACCTCAGTTATAACAAACACAGGTGGTGAACCATGAAAGTTTTTTGTTGACGCAAAAACTTAGTTTATAAATTCTTATGAAAATATATTTAATGAATAAAACAGAAAAAAAAAAACTTCTCTATGACAGAGTTCACAGCCAACAGCTAACCCTCTTTATGCCTGATTAAATCGTGTTTCTGTAAGAAATATGACAGTTGACAGAAATCTGGGGCACAACTTTAAAGGGCCAATATTTTCATTAAAAATATATTTTAATACAAAGATGATTTTAATAGCATATTTTGTACAGTAGGTATTGTTAGTTTTAGATTCTGAAGGTCCGTGTTAGCAGTAATAATTTTTAATTTTTTTGGTAGGACATGATTTGTCCCAGTTCTCATTAACAGGCGTTATGGGTTATGGAATCAGTGCACTGAAATGCATCCAAAGCTCCCAAAATGCTGGATCAGGTATTGGTGAGTGTGCAAGTCTAATACCAGTATCAGAACAACTCTAATTGATATCCACAAAAAGGCTCAAGAATATCTCTCTGGGTCCTGTGTTTGGGCGTTAAAATATAACTTGGTACTCACATTGCACCGAGTTGCTGTCTCCATGTTCTTGCACCAGAATGCAGGTCCCCAGCTGCACTGCTCTGTTCCCAGCAGCCTGCGCTCAGCTTCAGGGCAGGCTCCCACTTTCTGTTACACACGCACACAAACACAGCTCAGATACTAGACTGGGCTACAGGACTGTAGTGCAAACCACATGTGACACTTACTGTCCATTAACAATAATTTACAAAACAGGAAATTGATTGATATTACCTGGTAAGATATATTAGATGAAGTGTTTTTACCATGCACACGAAGTCTGGGTCCATCATCTGGAGCAGCAGCTGGACGAGCACTGGCTCATACTGTTCAACCAGCTGGTCACACTGTTGACACAGGACACACACAGGTTAAAGCAGGGCCATCACATGAAGATAGATGTAACACAAGTATTAACAGATGCAACTCCTCACCTCAGTCTGCAGAGAGTCGGGCAGGAAGCTGCATGCTTTCCTCACAGCCTCCTCAATCTCTGCCTCTGTAGCGTTTTTCTCCAGAAGCTGATCGATGTAAGTCACGGCCATCTTGCACACTTTGCAGTAGCCGCCGTCCTTAAAGCGATTCTGGTCGAGTGCGGCTGGAAAAAGTTAGAACAGAAATCACTTATTACACATGTGGATGTACAACTTTGGCTTCACAGGGGCGAATAAAACTGATGATACACCAAGACCTCACTCCTAATCAGTGTTAAGCAAGTAACTTTTGAGAAATAACTCACTCATTACTAAATTACAGTGAGTTTCTTTTTCAATTGACACACATGAATTTCAGTATATCAAGCAACAGTACATCTACATAGTTTTACTGCAAATATTTACCGTTTCTGGTGCAGCCTTGTTATCGCACCTCAAGACTTTTGCACAACATCCCTGCTGTTATTAAAGGCAGCGCGCATTCAGTGTGCTTTGCAGAGTGTTAACTTACGGACATATGTGCGGTGAGCTCCATTGCAGAGTGCCAACACAGTGCAGACGGTCTTTGGGTCAGCCTCCTGCACCAGCAGCTCAATGATGGCCTGGCCGTAGGTCTCGATCAGATCCTTACACTCTCCGCTCAGAGAGGAGGGCAGAAATGTGCACACCTTCTCCACAGCTTGGATCACTTCCTCCTGAGAGACAGACGAATGAATCAGCTTGGCACAAGAGTTTGACCATCTGCACCAACAGTGTGTTAGCAGCGGTTTGGTAGGTTTTTAATGGCCATTTTGGATACACACAGTAACACACGTCCCACCTCTGTTGACTGATCCTGCAGCATGGACTCCAACTGTTTCATCACAAACTCACAGAGGGCACATGTAGGGGAATCACGGACACGCACCATGGGCTGGAACACAGAGAGGCAAATCTCACATGCATGTAAAACACTCTGCCATAAAACAGTTTTTTCAGTCTTGTATCGATATGAAGTACTGATGAGAGACAACAGTCTGGTGCTCACTTACCTTAGCAGCCTTGTCAGTGGCAGACTCCACCTTGGTGGCAGGGAAAAGCTTAACAGCATGTATAGACTTGGCAGCAGGCATGATCTTGGCAGGCTGCAGCTTCATCATGGGAATGGCCTTCTTCGTTTCAGTGCAGAAGCCAGCAAGGACACAGATTTGCTTGGGTTGCTGAGGACAGAAACCGGTAATTGTTTCAGAATACGCAGCCACAGGTCTGCAAAATTTGCTATATTGCATGCCGTTGGCATAAAACACGTTTCTAATCTGCATACCATTCCACAGCATAACCACCCATGCAATATGCACAAGATCTGTGACACAAAAAGAGGAACGCCCAACGCAGCTTTCTTTTACCAGTACCAAACACACAGCAACACACACCCAAAATACGTTCACTTCTGCATCTCTGACTCTGAGGCATCCAACAAGACCAGCCAGTGTTCAAGACAGAACAGCCATATACAGCAAAATGAAGATGGTGCTTTGATTCAACGTTAGTAAAGACCGGTGCATCTCTGGAAATCAAGTCACAAGATGCAAGCATACTCATGACAGTGCTGTATGCTCATCTGATGTCAAGAAACAGGGTAGAATCTTAATGTGGCCCTTTGCTGTGGTGTTCCAACAGGCACTTCAGTGTCAAGTCATTAGCCAAACAAGCGACAGTGTTCAGGATCAGTAAAATAGTCTTCCTCATTATGAAAACTCCCAATTCCAAAAAAAGTTGGGATGCAGATTGCAATGATTTGCAATTTTTTTGTACTGTTTAACTGAATATAGTTCACAAAGATATTTTATGTTCAAACTGATAAACTTAATTGTTTTTGGTAAATATACACTGAATTTGATTCAGGCAACATGTTCCAAAAAAGTTGGGACAGCAGCAGGTTTACTACTGTGATACGTCACCTTTTCTTTTAACAACACTCAGAGAGCGTTTGGGAACTGAGGACACAAATTTTGAAGTTTTGAAAGGAAAGTTCTTTCTTATTCTTGCTTTATATACGACTTCAGGTTCTCAACAGTTCGGGGTGTTCATTACTGTATTTTTTACTTCATAATGCACCACACATTTTCAGTGGGAGACCGGTACTGGACTGCAGGTAGGCCAGTCCAGTACCTGAGCTCTTACTAGAAAGCGATGCTGTTGTAACAAGCAGAATGTGTCTTGGTATCATCTTGTGGGGACGTCTCTAAAAAAAAAAAAAAAAAAAAGACCTCTGGATGGCAGCATATGTTGCTCCAAAACCTCCATGTGCCTTTTTTTAGCATTGATTGGGCCTTCACAGATGTAACAGTTGCCCATGAACGCACCAACACTCCCCCATAATGTCAATATGCTGGTTTTTGAAGTTAGCACGATTTTACTCTTACGGATTATAGATGGTGGAAGTCCTTCCAGTTTTGTTTTGAGAAATGTTCTTAAACTGACTATGACTACACAGTTTTTCACAAAGCGGTGAACCTCACCCCATCCAATCGAGCAACTGAGCGTTTCAAGGATTCCCCTTCACTTCCCAATCACGATACCGTCACTTGTTATTAACTTGTTTTGAATGCACCAAACCAGCATTTTTTGATCATTCCACAACTCTCCCAGTCTTTTGTTGCCCCTGTCCCACCTTTTAAACGTGTTGCAGCATCAAATTCAGAATGAGAGCAGATTTACAAAAATCAATAAAGATCATAAGTCTGAACATTAAATATCTTGTCTTTATACCATATTAAATTGAATACAGTACAGAAAAGTATTTCCAAATCATTGCATTCTGTTTTTCATTAATATTTTGCACAATGTCCCAACTTTTTTGGAATCAGGGTTGTAGATTATCATTTACATGAGTCTCTATGGTGTCAGGTGAGGTGAGTAGCACTAGGAGTGGACAGCACAAGAAGCAAGAGCTAAGGGTTAAGAGGCTACAGGCTGAACACAGAAAGACCTACCTGTTCCTGGGGAGCAGCACACAAAACCCAGAGCAGGAGAAAACAGAGCAAGACAACATGAATGGAGGGGAGAAAAGTAACACAGGCGAAAAAGACAACAGAAAGTAAGAAAAAAATTTGAAAAGACAGAAAGCGATTTAAAGATGAGAATAAATTGAAGACAGCAGGCCAGATGGTGCTGCAAGAGTGGATATGGGCTTTGGCACCAGCAAAACAGACAAATTATCATTAGTTTTGATGGCCAGTTCATTAAGCTCATTATTGAATATTAGAATATATACAATGACCATTCATGTTATAATGTGGCTTAAATATGCAAACACAAAAAGGTTTTCCACAACTTGTTTTGAAACCAGGGAAGGACATTAAGTATGCAAGACTCACCATGGACATCAGCTGCTGAACAACAACCGAACCGTACTCATCGATGTACTGCTTGCACTGCAGTGAGGAAAAAAAGTCAAGTCAAAGTTTTTACAGCCAGACATCACAAAACCCATCTCAAAAGGCTGTCCATTAAATAAAACAATAATGGACAACATGAGTGAAAGATATAAAGATGCTAAACAGTGGGATAAACTACAAAATATCTGAAAATATTTTTAAAAAATAAGCTAAAATACAACAATACACACACAAAAAAATCCTCTACATTATACCTGGATAAAGATCAAAAGACATAAAAATGTGTTATACACAACTATGCACACATAAAAAACCTTTTTTCAGCAGTTTCTGTGATACAGAATTTCCTAAAGTCAGACTGATGACGCTCATGTACAGATTATTGGATGATGAGATGAGTTACTGAACCACTGCTTTATCAACGAGTTTTGAGACGAATGGAGGACTTTTGATTTTCTTAAGTTGCTGATCAAACTTGGGTCCAGATTTTGCTTTTTTTAGTAAAATCTTGCTGATAACCCTTGTTGTATAGGATGATGGAATATTTCCATTAATAAGACAGCTGTTTATTATCTGTACTGGTACTGGACTGCGAGTTGGAAGAAGGTTCTTTAAACTTGAGACGGAACAGGATGAAGTAGGCATGTAGTTGGACTGGAGGAGAATACAGTTAATATACAGGATCTTCCGGGCTGTTCTCACCATTGCAGACAAGCCTTCGCCCAGCAGGTCACACTGTTTCTCAAGGTTCGCAATGAGAGTGTCGACAAATGAGGAGTTTTCCTTGGCTTCCTTTTGGGCGTCGGTCAGAAACTTGATGCAGTCGTCGCACACGACATCATTTTCCTACAGGAAAGGTAAGATTCAAGGCAAAACGCGGACGACATTCATTAATAACATGTGGAGAGCATGTCACTGTTCACGTGGGTGCAGAGGGGAGTTTAACAGTGTACCTGCTTTGGGGTCTCTTCTTTGGGGGCCTCCTGCTTGGGGCTCTCCCCCTGAGGATAGAGGAGCTGTGGCACATTGAGGAGGAAGGGAGCCACTGGCGCAGAAAGGTCAACCTGAGGGATTTCATTGGACATGAGCTGCTCCTTGGCATGAACCTTAGCCAGGGCTGCCTGCTGAGACTGACACAGGCCCATAGCTGCACACACCACACTGGGATCCTCCTAAAAAAAACAAACAAACAAACAAAAAAAAAACCCCACACAAGTTTAAGTTACTTCGAAAACTGGTTAAGTGCTTTATTTAAACACTCCTTAAACTATTTATAGCTTTAAAAGGAGCAACGTGTGGCCACCTGGAAGAAAGTTATGCCGCCATTTCACAAGTCTCACAATCACACAAGTTTGGCTCATTTTTCATCTGTAACGATCCCTTCAGGAAACACCATCTCACAATTCATGGGAAAAGTGGCCAACACAAGTGTCACAGTCAAGGAAGCCTGTGTTAAATTGCCTTTCCTGTATTGTTGTTACAGAAGTTTACATTTGGGTCACCCATAGCAAATTTAGGGACCTGGTGGCCTGTGGGGCCAGTGCTTAAAAATATTAGCGTCTATCCCTGTTGTGTCCGTTTAAAATTCAAGTGTGTTTTACAAAACAAGCTCATCTCAGAAAAAGAGAGAAACTTGAATTCAGAAGGTGTACGGTTCATTACAGACAAAAGGTGTAAGAACATTTCCTTTGACATTTCATGAGTTTAGAGTAAATTAAAAAAAGTTATCAGCACTTGTGAAAGTAGCAACCTCACCCCTCGCATGCATCTCTCATCTGAAACTGCCAGGGGATTGGACGATCACATCTTGAAGCACAAAGTGGCATTATCAGAAATGACAGGCCGGGGGTGGCTCAGTAGATATGTGTGCAAAACAACAGAGAGACGTCTTTGACGTAACGTCCTACCTCTTGCCTCTTCACACTCCGTTGATAATGTCAGATCAATTTTTGAATGTTTTAAATTAAAATTCTGGGCCTATCTTACGCATTTCACCTTTAAAGTCGATGACCCCCATAGTCAAATGAGTTTAAACATTTTTAACACGGAGTTTTATGGGATTTATAAAGAGCTGTATCTTTGTTACCAAAGTTGGTGTAGCAGGTGAGAGTTGAAACAAGAACACGACACCAAATGCTCTCAGTCATGAGGTTCAGCATTACACAACGCCTACTCTGTTCCTGTTAGACTCAGACTCACTTCCCCATCAATAGCCCTTATTCAGCTCGCTGCACTTTGCTCACAGCCACTTGGTTTTCCCTTTTTTTGACACAGAGAGTCAGATGGACCATTTACTAAAGAGCCTTAGATGAAGCTGAACGATAAACTGACAAACTAAGCTCCAATCAAGCTTTAATAAAATATTTCGCTAAACTTGTTTGCAGCTCATTTGAAAGCATTAAATACAGTTCCAAATGCTAACCTCGTAATGAAACCATTTAAAATGGGCCAACCTGTGGCGCACCAAACTGTTATTTTAGTTTATTTTTACAACCCTGGACCTTCCACCACAGGTTTTTGACCTATATTTAAACTGAAAACGGGTTAAAAGCTTGGACGAACAGACTGACGGTGCTCACCAGTTCTCCAGTAATGATTCCCATGAGGATGGGGTAGTAGCTATCCACCATCTCCTTGCACTCAGCGGTCAGACTTTGATCGGGGATGAGCTGGCAGGCCTTCTCCAGGTACCCAAGAACCTCAGCCTGCATAACGGAAATAACCACACATCAGTCCTCAAAAGTCTTGGTATAGCTGCAGGCAACTCATGTACTTATCAACACTCAGGGGTTTTTCTTTAATCTTACCTCAGTGGCATTGTCCTTCAGTATCGTCTCCACCACTGTCAACACCTCTTTACACAAGTCACATGGCACTGATTTCTGAAACAAGACAATTTAATGTGTACATTGAAAAATGGTGTACAAATGCATGTTACTGTGTGAACGAGGAGCATGCGCCTTCAATACCATCTTCAGAACCAGCAAAAGGCTATGAATGGCATTTCCGTAGAAAAAACCAAATGCCGTGTCTCACCATCTGGGGCTTGTTCCACACGTTCTGCTGGCAGTGGGTCACTGCTCCACACCGAGACGCAGTCTTTACATTCTGACACCAGTAGGGGGGGCCACGAGCACACTGCTCAGTGCCCAGCAGAGGGGTCGCTACAGCTGCAAAGTAGAGAAACAGTCAAATGTCAGTCCTTGTAGAGACCTTTACTACAGAGACATGACAAAACCATATTCCTGGTTAGGGTCAGCTGACATTTTTGTCTCTGTTAAACCAGCAGAGCAGCATCATAGTTGAAAGTAACATATGAGGAAGTTGATAATGTTTTCTTGAGGAAGTATTTCAGCCTTGCATTTCCCCAATTGGTCTTCATTGGTATCAAGTGTGGTGAAAACAGAACATCCATTCTGTACTCCGGAAAATATTATTAACTTCACTCTGTGTTTATCTCATCTACAATCTGGATAATTTGTCAAAATGTCCATTGTGGATCCCCCAAAACCAGTTGGTGCAGTTCCTTCTGAAGGAAGAAACTGAATATTTAATCTGGAGAATAATAATAATCGTTTCTGCTTTTGCCTTATTTCCCTCTTTATGCAGTAATATAACCCTTGTCAGCTGAGTTGTATGACATTTTGCCAATGTCAACTAGACATGTTGTATTTTTACCTGTGAGTTGCCAAATCTGAGGAACCTGAACTACATAAATATGGCATTAGAGATCCCAAATGTATTAAAACACACTCAGTTGGAGGTCAAATGGGATCTCTTTTTTTTTCTTTTCAGATCAGCAACTATGTCTTTCCAGTTCAGGAAAGGTTCACATCAGGCACGCAACTATCAATTATGTATTTTCATTAACAATTAATCTGCCAATTATTTTACTTTATTGTTTATTACTTCTTTCGCCCAACCAACAGTCCAAAACCCAAAGACTTTCTGTATGAAAAATGACGTAAACAATTAGTGGATTGCCAAAATTGTTGGCGATAAGCTGATTTTGACATTTCAATTAAAAAAAAGGCCTTATCTGTCACCTGTCAGTTAGTTACATACATATTGAAGCATCTGTAGATGTGCAACGATCAATCAATTTTTAAATTAAGTGCAAACTATTGTTAATGGGTTGGAGTCAAAGAAAACTGGCCAAATTCCTATTTCCAGATTCTTAAATGTGAATATTTTCTGGTGTCTTTACTTCCCTGAGCAAAACAAGATAATGCAGGGTGTCATCTTGGTCTTTGGGATCCACTGATCAACATTTTTCTGACATTTTATAGACCAAACAACTAATTGATTCAAGAAAATAATTGACAGATTAATCGATGATGAAAATAATCACTAGCTGCAACCCTAATCATCTGCAATGTCAGTTTGGTCCATCCTTACTCCAGTCTCCAAAGAAATCAGTGGACTCGCTCTGTAAAGCTAGAACTAGTTCAAACACTATGCATTGTGGGTAAATACTCTTAACTGTTTTAAACTGCTGTAAAAGGAAAAACTCATTAAATCCTATTAGCTCAAATTATTAAGTTGTATTAGAATATGCCTGTAACTCTGGTATGGTTCACCACCATTGATCACCCAAAACCTGACTGTCAATACCCGCCAGAAAGCAACAGACCATGACGAAGCACCATAAGGGGAATTTATTATTCAAACGTGTGTCCCAGCTGCAAACATCAGCATTTGTGGTTATGTATATGACTAAAAAATGTGGTCTTTAGGGTAGATACAAAAGAGAGGTCATTGTTCACAGTTCTCCATTTTTTTATTCAAGTAAAAAAAATGTGGCATGGGAAAGAACCTAATACTTTGTAGCACTGTTTCCTGTTTTTACTACCACTCCCTTAAACTTCCCTAGAAAGGAAAAAAGATAAAGGTCATCTCCACATCAATTAATTTATGAAAAAAAACAACATTTGGAATTATGACTGAAATAAGACTAACTTCATATTTAATAGGAACTAAAACCAAACTTAATGAAAGCTGTTTACTCCAAATAGAAACTGATTAGTATTTAAGAGTTGCCCAATTCCAGTGAATAGCCTCAGGCGATAAGAGCCAAGAATTGGCACCGGAGGTCTGGCTGTACCGACAAACTTTCATATCACCCAGTTACACCAGTGAGGGAGCCCTCCTGCTCATCATTCACACCAGCAGAGTTACAGTGCAAACAGGGCACTCCCACCCTCCACTCGAGTCACATGAGCAGTCAGGCAAAATAACAAGCTGTTCTCAAGTAGACAGACTGTACCAAAGAGGAGGACGTCTCTGTGCAAGATTTTAGCACGGCAGTAAACTGTTTACAGCTAATAAGACAATGCACAGCAGCAGATAATATGAGTTGCACTATATCTTTTGGCTTGATGTAATCACCCACAGCAGAAAAACAAGTCATCCATTAGAAAAAGAACTCAGAAGTCTGCAAAAAAAAAAAAGGGCTTTAATATCTATATTTGACTCACTTTCTCTGACTGTGATTCTGAAACAGAAAACTCATCATAATGTGAGTGAATCACCATCACATGACACAGTGAAGCACAAATAAAGGCTTTAAACAGGATTCAGATTGCATTGTTCACCAACAGCAGGTGACCCATGAAACATTTTCAGAGTGGCAGAAAGAAAAGCACACACAACACGACATTGAGCCCTAAACTTATGACCTGCCCTGGCAAGAATGTTAAAGTGCAAAGACAACATTATATTAAACTATTTTAACCACAGGTCACACAGAAGATAAGATACACAAATCAATATTGCCACTAGACTGGAAGAAACCACAGCTAAAATCATGTCATATCCTATTTCAAAAGCCACAATGCCACACCAACAGTATGCACTTGTATAAATAGCCGTTATGCATCACTTCACTGCAGCAAAAACTTATGCTGCCTTCACTGACCCAGTTCTGCATGACCATGAAGATAAGCTAATAGCTGCAAAAGTGCACACGAAGACAAACGAGGCCTATCCATTACAAACACACAATAGAAGAACAGAAAACCGAAAACAACACTGACATTTAACCGAAAAGCTGAAATGGAAATGAACTGGTTTGAAGTATCCAACCTAAACTTCCTCGTCAACAAAGCATCACGCACAGCACGTCAGGTGACGTCAGGGCGGATCTGATATTTAATGAAACAATATTAACCTGCCGTCATGACGTCACAACCTGTAAAATATCTATAAAATGTTGGGTTAGCCAGCTGTTCAGATGTTTCTATATACACAGAAGATCAAACTCTAACTGGAGTACGCTGTTAGCTAGCCGTTAGCTCCGTTAGCTAATTAGCGTTAGCCGGCAGGCTAATGTTAGCCGTGCGGGCCAACGATCACGCCTTTAAAACCTCAAAGACAAACGGTCAAAATTCACCTCTACAGACTCTTTATAGATTTAACACGTTTGTGCCAAATTATTGCCATTATCCAACACAAACTAGTGTTTGCTTTCAGCTAACGTTAGCAGAGTTTTTGATGTTTACCGAGGCGCTTCCGCGTTTTCATGTTGAAACGCACTTTGTTACACAATCAAAGATCGTCTATTCTGACCCGACGACTGTCCGCATCGTATCGCCGACTACTTACATTATTCCTTGAGCGTTAACGTTACCTGAAGATACGAAAAGTAGAGTTAAAAGCAGCATGACTCCGCTGTTTATCTCTCGGCGGTGGCTGAAGCGGTCTGGAGGCCGGTGAGCTCTGCAATGCAGGCGGGGAGGTTGTTGATGCCTTTATGATGTCTCACTGTCAGCTGACTTACTCAACGAGACACGTGACTCTGCTCCACCTCGGGCGTGTGATCATTCAGCAAGATCAGGAGTCTTTCAAAACCTGCTAATAAAGACATTTTAATGCAAACACACCTGAATCTAATAAAGTTGTCTAAAGTATTTAAGTATCGTTACTTTTTCAATACCAATGTTTAAAAACAATACAATAATAAAAAAAAATTATATATATTTTGTGTGGCAAGAACATTTTTTTATTTTTTGTGGTATTAAAACAGGTACTGAGTATTGTCTTTTTAATACTAGTAATGTATCAAAGGTTAAAATGATATAATAGTTGTGCAGCGGTCAAAAGAATATCTGGATGTAACCCCTTTGTACCCACCGACATTTTGGGCTCAGGAACATTTTGGAAGATTGTTAAAAGACTTCTCAGAGCCTGAGCTGATCTGAGACACAACTGACGTCAAATATCTTGTCCTTATTACTGTATTCAGTTGAATATCTGTCAAAAAGTTTTTTGCAAATCATTGCATGAAATAACATGACTCCCATCAACCAGATGTGACATGAAACAATAAACCGAGGCAGAAATCTGAAACAGCAACGCAGCAGAGAGAAAATTAAACTTCACACCACAGAGATTCAGTCAAAAGCCACAAAAGTACTGAGCTGAACGCACTGACAACATCTCTCTCTCTCTTGCCATGAGTTGGCCGCAGTCGGTTAGACATCACCACAACCCACTTGGAGGCAGGTCGGCGTGCTCTGGCCTTACTCCGGAGATGATCTCGGACACGACTCGGCAGTCTTTTAAAGTCTTTAAAACCTGTCAATAACAGGCCATATTGACAGACATGTGTGTAGTAACAGACCACAGGGCAGCGTGGAGGTTCAGGCTTTAGTCCTAAAAGAAAGAATCCAGCTGGGTTCTGTATGTCAGGACTTGGCATGTTCTCTCCATGTCTGCTTGGGTTCTCCGGTTTTTCCCAACAATAATCACAACAATAACAAAAAAATAATAATTGGAAGTTCAAATTATAAAAATAAACTCTTGAAATAAACACATATTCTGTATATTTGTATTTCTGAGCAGTGTTAAGTATTCTGTTCACAGTATCATAGTGCAGTTTGTCCAAAAGACTGGTTCAGGGCCCACAGGTGGGTCACGGAGATTCTCTACAGGTCGCAAAAGAAATAAAAGACTACGGAAGAAATTCTGGTTCTGAAATTTAAGATATATACTTGCAGCAAACATTTTATAAGCCTGTTAATTCTGCCTAAATGCACTTATTTTGTCTCATTTATGAAGATGGCTAAAATGTCCCACATTGTTTTCCTGATAAGAGAAAATAAAAACAATGCGGTGGCCTGTTAGCATTTATTCCTTATTTATAAAATATTATAAATAAGAACTGGGTTGTGATGGTTTGTCCTTCTTAAAAAGTAGGTCCAGAGATATAAAGTCTGGGATTCACTGGTACAAAAACATACTACATGATTAGTAACTGTAATATAACTACATATTTCTACTTTCATGTCTTCTTTTTGTCATTTTTGGAAGCCCCTGCAGATAAAAGTGGGAGTGTTTCCACCATAACAACCATAAAATATAACATCAAATATAAAATTATCTAAATAAAAATCTCCTCCTGCTTCTTTTTACTGGCTAACATACTACTCATTGTGACTTTGCCTAGAAAAATATAAACACAGGCTTGTTTTTTTTTTCTGATTTCATTCAAAGTCCAAAGAACAATTTCATAGTCTGGCATCAGTATTAAACTGAGACTGTTTCATAAATCTAGTCATTTCATCTTTAAGTCAAAAGTGGACATTTGTGGCAGATTTGAAGAAATTCCCTCTCTGCGCTCTTGCGGCTGTTTCGTTTATTATTTCTCACCTCTTCTCAGCATCTAAACAGAAAACCACATCAAAGACAGCGAGATTAAATGCAAATGTCCACCCACTGGACTAAAACGTAAAACTGCTTTTTTCTTTTTATGCATCATGGGCATTGAATGAGTTGCAAAATACCATTTCTGTAGAAGCACTTTTGTCTTCAAATACCTTTAAAGATCTTTTACAAGCTGCCCCTAAGGCAACATGTTGCTGCTTTACATGATCTTTGACCCTGCTGGTACGGCCTGTATGTTTTACTATTTCTCTTGTTTGTTATGTGCTGTATGTTTTCTAACCTGTGATATTGTCTTTTTTTTTAACTACATCTGCTGCTGTCTTGTCCAGGACTCGGTGGAAGAAGAGATCTAGTTGAACCTTCCTGACTAAATAAAGGATAAACAAAACATAATAAAATAAAACTGTTAGTTTTAATGCTCTCTAATCTGTACATGGTGTGATTACTGTATGCTTGGATTAGAAATGGCCTGGAAAAGGTGGATTTACGCAGCAAAAATGCCATTCCAGCTACTTAACAAAGATCAACAAGCCTGCGAAAGTTCCTGAAAAACATCGGTAACCCAAGTTGATCTCTTCAAATCATGCGGGGTTGTTAAATTTCATCCACTGAGGACAACTCAGTGTTGTCTCAAGTTTAAAAGCTCAGTGGCAGTGTCATGGTTGTTTATTACCATGTTTTCTCAAAGGCCACTGATTAAATCCTGACCGTTTTAATTCAGAACGGCATAAAGCAGCCGGTCTGGAATGAAAATAAGAACTAAACATCATGTGGAGCACAAAACATCCAAAACATTTCAACAAGAACTAAAGAAAGAAAACTTGAATCTAAGATAGAAAAAAAAGTAGTTTATTATGACATAACATCCATATTTAGGTTAACAATTCTGGAAAAGGTCAAAGAGGGAAGTATCAGGCTGTACATCGTCTGGATATGAGCTGTGAAAACCTGCAAAACAAGGACAAGAAAAGGGAACAAGCATTACATAGGGTTGAGTTACAGCACAGTCAGCACAGCACGTTCTCCATAAACAGAAGGTTAAGGACATGTCACTGCAGAACACATTCAATCAAGTCAGTTTAGAGCCTGACTGACACTGAATGATAAATCAATATTTAAATTTTTTTTGTTTTTAAGACTTTTGATCAAGACTCCAGTTGAATTTCAAGAACTGAGACCAATATTAGGCTTAAACAGTGCTTTCTGCTGGACAAACTATGTAACAACATAGTTTCTAAAATAACATATTTCTACCGTCTCTGTGCTGGAAATCCTTGTTAATTAGCCTTTACCAATATACTGACAGACCAACATGGTCTGGCTAATATCTCTAGCATTGGTGGCTGCAGTTAGGATGTAATACACAACATGTTGACATGTCAGCTCTTGGATTTGCATTTCTTCTCTTATCAGCGTCAGAGTCCAGCCCTCTGACCCGGAGGTGGAATTTGCCTGAGATTGTGTCAGAACCTGCAGCCTGTTCTTTTTCACTGTGTCAGGATTGTGACATCGTAACTCCAGGACACTTTTAATCATTCACATTTTCTCCTTAAAGCCTATAAACAACTTATTCACCTTCGTTAAAGGTGCCGTGAGTGACACATTCACTGCTACCAGAGGTCGCAGTTCACAGACGGACAAAAACCCTCTCGCTACGTTTGAATTTGATAAAGTTCGTGCAAACAGAATACTCTGGATGGATATTCTGAATTAGGCCTCATTCTGAACGGAGCATATTCTGATTTAGACATGTGGGATATGCTGTATTATTCTGGTTTTAGGAGCATTCTTTGGACACGTGAACAGAAAATTCAGAATATGCGTCTCAGTTGGGGTTTTTTTTTTTAAGAGACAACTTCCTCTGCTCTGTGCTGGAAACAAACCAACCAGACAACAGTTCCCAGGGTTGTTGTAGAGACACGTGCAGAAAAGAAAATTTCAAATTTGTGGTCGGAAGGAGAAACACACCTACTTTTAAACATTTGATGACGTCAACATAATTTTTGATTTGTGCAGATACTGCAATGCTGATCTTTTCAATAAGGTGGTTACATGAATAAAAGAGGAAGGCTGTGTTCGCACGGTCAGACAGTCCACCACCGGTGTCCATAATCAGAGTATGCACAGCTGCATGCAAAAGGAATATTTGTTTTCATTGGCCATGTAAACAGCTGAGTAGAAATACGGTCTTTTCCAGAATAAGGGCAAAAACAGAATATTGTGTGCATGTAAACATAACCATTCAGTAAAGTGGGAGGCAATGCTGATGCCTTTTTCTCACCTAAAATGTTTTCAAAAACATTTGACATTTCACTTAATAAGTCTTGCACACTTCAGGTTCCTTCAGTGCAATTTTTTTATCCTAAAGTTGTTGATACTTATGGATGTGCAGAATAAACTGCACTGAGGGGAGCAGCAGCAGCGTTCAGACCTTTTTTATGTCTTCATTGCTGTTTTTTATTCACAGTTATTTCTAATTATTAAAACTACTGGTAAAGTTTACTGTTTCTGTGCTCTAACAACATTTGGACAATAAAGTTTATTGTTAAACTGTAAAATAACCTGCTCCATTACATATCTTTAATTATGAGGATGATGATTAAAGATCATTGCAAAAAACTGGGTTGATATGTGTATATTCTGTCTCCTGGATATTAAGGCTTTTCAATACCACATTTAAAACACACACATACTTATTTACTAGCACTGACAGTGCCAAAGCTCACATCAGTTTAGTCTTTATTTTCCTGCCTGGAATTTGGTTTGAAGCATCATATTTTAAAACCAGTATTGTATCCAAGTTTAAAACTATGATATGACAGATTTACTGCATATTATATTCTGTATAAAGAACATATTGATAGTGGGATTTTTCTACTCCCTAATATTGGTATCGGGCCCAAAAAACAGCATCGTTCCGGTCCTCTTCAGCAGATTAATAAATTATAAAAATATTCTTTGATTGGAACAGTCACATTGTAACAATAATGATTTTTGATGACTTTGTTCTCGCAGGTGTGGATGAAAACATCATTCCTGCTCCACACCAGCTGTGGTTTCATTTTTAGACAGATGCGTGGTTAGTACTGCTGCACTTGACTTTATATCAGAGACGTTCTATACATCCAATCAAGCTGGGGTCCACAGCAGTTACTGCTGGAGACCTGCGGGTCCTTCTTCAGCACCGTGGGCCTCACCACTCCACATCGCGGTGCAGTGGTCCAGTAAGCCCGTGAGGATGCTGGGACTGCGTAGAAATCCACCAAAAGTAAGTCCCTACTGCCGGCTCTGGTTGTGTTTGGTTATCTTGTGGGCAGCAGTTTCTCTCCCAGTTCTCCAGGTCTCTGACCACCGCTCCGCGCTCCAACAAAGTCTCCACAGTGCGCCGGAGCGCAGCGCGGTTCCGGCGCTGCATCGCCTTCAGGATCAGGCGAGCTCGTAAACGAGCATCGCTTCGCGGAGGAATCCTCGATTCAAACGTTCATTCAGCTGCCGCTGGTTGTCACTGCAACACCCGTTCAAAGACGACCATGTTATGACACGAGGGACAGGAAGGTCTTCCGTGATGACGTGTAAAGCATGCGCCTAAATTGACAGCGACATGGCTAATTAAAATATTGAAAAATAAGAGGAAGGGTGTCAAAATGTGGTGCTGTGCCAATAGATATGTGCAATTTAATAATTACAAAATGATCAAGAAAACAAAAAGTTAAGGTAGATACATATTTAAATAATAAAATAAAAAAAAAAAAGTGGTTTGTAAAGCCTTATAAATTACCAAAATCCTGATGGCTTTCTTTTTTGTTAATTCTTGTAGTGTTTCAAAATGCAGTTTCATTTCATGCTTGACTTGTTAACTATTAATTTTCCTTTCAGACCATTTGCATTTATAGATATAAAAATTGCCATATAAAATCAAAAGATTTAAATTAAAAGTAATTCCTTCTGTCCCATCATATCATTTTTACCATGATAAAAAACATCTTTTTTTGTAAATTAATCTTACTCCCACATACCATGTAAAGCATTTTCAATCAGTCCAAAAACTATTATTGTACTACAGAATACACATGATTCAGAATAATCAGATCATTTTGATTTTTTGAGAGTGGTTTGTTGGGAAGACTTTATTAACTTCGCTGTCAACAAAGTGAGAGAAAACCATAGATGATTGGTTAGACCAGGGGTCAGCAACCTGTGGCTCCAGAGCCTCATGTGGTTCCTGAGCCCCTCTTCAGTGGCTCATGTGGCTTTGACAAGAAATTATATGAAAATGAATAACAACAGATTTTAATGTTCATTTATCATTGTTGTAGGCCTGAAGTGATTTGTACATGCTACAGTTGTAAAAATGTGCAGCCTATACACTGAATAAAATATCTTTATTTATGTTTATTCATAAATATTTTGTTAATTTAAGTGTGTGTCATAGCTTGTGTCTATGGCTCACCGCCTTTTCCTCTAAATTTCTGCTACCATAGTTAGTTATGGATGCCAAATCCAAACAAAGAAAAGTCTTAAAGAAAAACTGAGAATTGTAATAGTTGCATTGTGATAGACAGATTTTTCTTTTCTTTTTTGGACAAAAATGGCTCTTTTGAGAGTAAAGTTTGCAGACCCCTGGGTTAGACCCTAGTTAACATGAAGATATTACAGATATTACCATTGTAATAAATTATTACATCATTTTTAAGCTCTCCTGCACGTTCTCTCTGTAAAACAGAAACAGAAACAGTTTCACTTATGAATGTATTTAATCTCAAATAGTTCTGGGTTGAAATTGGTCAATTGATTTGTACAAGCTGTTCTATATTAGATGGTTTCTAAGTTCTAATAAAGGGTCACAATTTGTTAATACCACATCCATAAGGCTAAAATGCTTCAAACAACACCGAATATCCATCTATTCTGTGTTAATCCAAAGTGAACAGTGTGATGTGCATTTCTTTAAAATGTATTGTTAACAGAAATGTGGTCAATGTTGTAAAAATACAGTAAAAGAAACATAAATGTATTATGCAGAAAACAAGGCTCCCTGCGGAGTATGGGTTGTGACGTCATCACTACGCGCCCGCGCACGCCGCACATGCCCACAAGTCCACTTCCGTCCCTTCCAGAAGGAGCGTGGTGAAGATGGCGGCGCAGAACTCGACACCGAGCGATCTCTACAAATGCGTGTATTCGTTTCTGCTGGAGAACAAGTTCACCAAAGCGGCCGAGCAGTTTGTGAAGCAGACCAAAGTGGTAAGCAGCTCACCTGGCGCGTCTGGCGGACGGGCGCACGCGCTGTCCGTCTCGCGAAGTTGTCGAGGCACGAGGAGCAGCGTTGGATGTGCGCAGAGACGTTCCAGCCGCCGGTGTTAGCACGTGTAACCTGTGTGGGGGGTCCAGCACAAGTTGTTTCAGCTGCGATTTATCATTAATTAATCGATATTGTCGTTAAATAGAGTGTGAGCGGGAATAACACAGGGTTTTAAAGCGTTATGAATGTAGAGAACTGCGACCGATTGTTAAATTGTACAAACTTGCACAGCTGTTGAAGAGGGTCGGTCAGGTGGGTGATTTAACTCGTGTGTCTCTCTACAGACTCCACAAGATCAAAATGAAGAAAGCCTCGTCAACATCTACAACTTCTGGGTGAAGTGAGTACCTGTTCCTCTAATAACACCTGAGTTTATTTATCTTATTCTAATATTAACAAACTTTGATAAATGGCTGAGCCAGATTTGTGTCTCTTCTTTTTTTCACCATCAAATGTCACCACCAACATGTGGACACTTGTCTGCTCTCTCAAATCCTCCCAAAGCATAAAATGCACAGACTGAACACTGTTTTGGACTGTAGGGCTGCAGCTAATGATTATTTTTTATTATTGATTAATCTGTCAATTATTTTCTGATTTAATCGATTTGTTGTTTGACCTGTAAAATGTCAGTAAATAGTGAAAAACGTTGATCAGTGCTTCTCAAAGCCCAAGGTGATGTCCTCGGATGTCTTGTTTTACTCACAACCCAAAGATTTTCAGTTTACTGTCAGAGGAGTAAAGAAACCAAGAAATTTTCAAATCGATTATAAAAAGAGCTGGCAATTAATTTAATAATTGATCAGTTGTTGCAGCTCAAGTCATAAAGCGATAAAGAAACCTGCAGATTTCACATTTAAGAAGCTGGAAATTGAGTTCAGAGATTTTGACTTTTTCTTCAAAAAATTGTCAAACCAATTGATTATTTATCAGAAACATTGTCAATGAATTTAATGATCGATCCATAACAGATTAAAAGTTGCAGCTCTGTTGGACTGTAGAGCCAATATTTGGAAACAGGCATTGTCCTCCTTAGCAGAAGATCAGAGCCTGGTACATGAAACAGAAATATCCAATATAATAAATTTACTTTATTAGCCAAGTTAACGTCTGGTCCATGAGCCCTGGACAGCAATTAAAAATGATCTATTTGGCTTTGACACTGGTACATTTATAGTGATGTCAGTGTACCTTTTTTCTGTAGAAATAAATGATATAAAATCACCACTGCTGCTGTCCCAGTAACTGAGGGCGGATGCTCGCCTGCATCTGATATTAATACACCCTCTCCCTTCTGTTCAGCTTGAGGAGATAACTGAGCATATTTAAAAATAAAATCTAAGACTTTTATTTTGTAAGTGACAGGTCAGTTCTATTCTAGAGTAGATTCTCCATTTTTAATATCACTATTGATCGTCCTAGGTCTCCTGAAGCTAAGAAACGAAAAGCTCCCCCCAACAAGGCCGAAGATGCCAACGGCCCCTCAGCCAAGAAAGCAAAAACCCAGTGCAGAGAGCTCCAGCAGCGAAGAGTCGAGCAGCGAGGATGAAGAAGCTTCAAAACCAACTAAAGCCGCTGCAGGTAGCTTCAGTATATTAAACAACTGATGCATCTGCTTGAGTTCTGTCAGTAAAGTGTCATTCTGAAAGCTTCTCAGTATTATCAGATGACATTTATCTTTGTTTTAGCAGCCAAGGTGGTGCCTGCTAAAGCAGCAGCAGCAGCAGCAGCAGTGCTAAAGCTGCATCCAGCAGCAGTGAAGACTCCAGTGACTCAGAGGAGGAGGAGAAGGCTCCCGCAAAAGCTCCTGCAAAGGTAGGAGGAGACCCCCAGATAAAAGATTGATCCCAGATCTGGTGTTTGTGCAAGAGTGTGTATATGGTGTTTATGCTATTATTAAAATTAAGTTTCTGCATGTAGGCTCCTGTGAAGCCGCCTGCTGCTGCTGCTGCTGCTGCTGCAAGGAAGAAAGACAGCAGCTCCAGCAGTGAAGAATCTGACTCTGAGGATGAGCAGCCTGCCAAAGCCCCTGCAGCAAGTGAGTTTACAACCAGAAGGCATTTATACTGAGCTGATACTAAAAACATGTTTTATGTACCTGATCTCCCTCTGAATAACAGAACCCAAGCCCGGTGCAGCCGCAGCAGCCAAACCTGCTGCTCCTGCTAAAGGTGCAGCTCAGAAGAAGCAGGAGAGCAGCAGTGAAGACAGCTCCTTCAGATTCTGAAGACGAAGAACCAGCCAAGGTACGCTAAAGAATATTATTTACACGTTCTTGTTCATCTTAATTCCAGGATGATGTAGAACAAGCTCATTCAAATAGTGATTATAGTAGGTAAATGTACCAACTGTTTACATGATATGTCCTGATAGGCTCCAGTCAAACCTGCCCCAGCAAGCCTGCTGCAGCTCCTGCTGCTGCTGCTGAATCGAGCAGTGAGGACTTCATCTGAAGATGAGGCTCCGCCCAGCAAAAAACCCAAAGCAGGTAAAAATTCTGGTAAAATTCACACCCATGCCATGCACACAGCGACAAACTGTAACGTCACAGCTACACACACATGCTAGCATGTCATCAGCAACAAAAGGAGCAATAGACGCCAAAAACTGTTCACAGATATTAAAACTGACAGTTAAAATCTCACTTTCAGTTCTCACTAAAGAATAGATGCCCTCTGTTGAACACATCTCCCAAAACATTTTCTCATCCAGACTCGTTTAGCTTTCTGCTTTTTTTTTTTTTTTTCTCCCTGCAAAGCAGCAAGCTGTTGCACCAAGTCAGTCTCCATTGTTTACATCTGCTTCCCCCTGAGATCTGTAAAGATTTTAAAACTCCTGTAGTCTGAGCCCAGAACTGGGGAAAGACGAGAGAGTAGAGCAAGAAAATGAGAGAGAAGAGAGGGTGGAAAAAGATGGTAACCTGGAGCACTTTTGGAGAAAATGTAAAAGTTATTTAATAGTCTGTGTTTTATTACGAACACACAATTTAATTTCCCATCAAAGAAAAGTCATGAAAATGTTTGTGTGTTCTGTCCATTATAGTTCTTAGAAAGGGAATCTGAATTGGCAGGTCAGACATTTTTTAAAAGATCTGAATCGGCCAAGAAAATTGCAATCATGCGTCTCTACAGCATGTTGTCGATGTTGAACATAGCCTCCTTCCCGCTCTGCTGAATACACTTCCTTCCTCCCCATCCATGATCCTGACTGTCCACCATGTGTCCTATCTGAAGACCAGACAAAGCGAGAACTGATCACCTGGTCCTGAGTGCTTAAAATATAGAATAATGGTATCAGGGCCCTCTGTTGTATGTTATGATACTTATTAGTTTCCTTTGTCTTGGTAGGACCGTACAGCGCAGTCCCGCCTCCTGCATCAGTCCAGAAAGCTCCAGCTGCACCAGCAGCCAGCAAGGCCAAGAAGGATGACTCCTCAGACAGCAGTGAAGACAGCAGCGACGAGGAAGAAGAGAAGAAAGCCCCTGGTAAGATGTTTCCTCAACACTTTCCTCAATGTGAAGTGTCAGTGTTTTTAATGGCCTGTCTAACAGGATTTTAATCCTGACAGCAAAACCTGCACCAGTAAAGACCCCTGCTGCCAAACCTGCTGCAAAGAAGCAGGAGTCCAGCTCTGACAGCTCAGGTAACAATTAAAAACGCTCAGTCATTTTCCACTCAGCATCTCTTAAATCAAACATGTGATTAATGTCTTTATGGCCACGTCTGTCCAGATTCAAGCTCAGATGAAGAGGAGGCGAAGAAGCCTGCAGCCAAAGCCGCCCCTGCTAAAGCCGCCCCTGCTAAAGCCACCCCGGTCAAAGCCGCCCCCGCCAAGGCCGCCCCTGCTAAAGAGGAAGACTCAGACTCGGATTCCTCAAGTTCAGAGGATGAAGAGGAGGCGAAGAAACCTGCAGCGAAGGTGACTCCCGCTAAAGCTGCTCCAGCTAAACCTGCAGCGGCGAAGGCTGCACCTGCTAAAGAGTCTTCCTCAGAGGAGGATTCCAGTTCAGACGAGGAGGAGGAGAAGACGGCGAAGAAGCCTGCAGCTAAACCCGCACCTGCCAAGACCACCCCGGCTAAAAAAGACGAGTCCTCAAGTTCAGGTAAGAGACATTAGATTTTGAACCATGTGAGCTCAGCATTTGTGTAAGAGCGACGTATTTCTTATTATACCTTGATTTTTGCTTTTCATTTCTGTGAATCTGTCTGGCTGCTCTTTGTGGAGAGATCAAGCCTGGTATTCATTTAAAAACATCATGGGAACTGTCAGTTATGACTTAAATAGCCTGCTTTGTAACATACACTTGGTTGCCAGTTTATTAGGTACACCTAGCTAAAATACAAGAGTCCTGCAATGAATCAAACCTTTAATGAACATTACAACCTCCAATGAAGGATTTATTGCAGGACCGTTAAACTTACCCTTCTCCCTCTCAAACAAGCGTGTGTTGCGAGACTTGGCTCATGTCTGTGCAGGAGAGCAGAGAGAAAGAGGTTTTAAACGTCTGTGATCAGCTCTTTTGTGGCTTCTAACTGAATCTCAGTGGTTTAGTTTCTCTTTCTGTTTGTACTTTCAGGCATCTGCTTTATGTTAGCACTGCAAAGATTAGTCAGTTAATAAATGTCTGAAGATTCTCAGTCATCCAGGTCTCAATTGTTTTGATTTTGATTTCTTTATTCCTCTATGACAGTAAACGAATAACTTTGGTTTATAGACTAAACAAGACATTTGATGTTGCCGCATTATGTTTTGAGGAGCACTTTGAACATTTCCTGACATTTGATGGATCAAACAACTTATCAATTAATCGGGAAAGTGATTGACAGATGAAGTGACACCTGACATTTCATGATTTTGCTGCTTCATATAAAAGCTTTTAGGTAATTAAATAACAGGACTTTTATTGTGAAGACTTAAAGTAAATTAAACCTGCCGCAAGTGTGTGCCAGTTAAAAACACAATTTAAATCAGGTAGCCTTGTTATAATGAAGATGCAAATCCCTGCCGGGCTGGGCTGATGCACTGAGTCAAGCGAAGCCAGCATGTGTGTGGGAAAAGAGGCTCTAGTTTTCTCTACATGTACGTTCATGTGTCTAACTGCAAAATGTTCTAAATATTATTTGTTGTTTGTTCCAGATTCAGACAGCAGCTCTGAAGATGAGGCTCCAGCAAAACCGGCCACCAAAACTGCAGCCACACCTGCACCGGCTGCTACTTCAAAACCTGCTGCTGCTAAACCTGCAGCCAAGGCAGCAGAGAGCAGTTCTGACTCAGATGACTCCTCTGAGGAGGAGGAAGAGCCGGTGAAAGCCAAGCTAGCAGCTAAGCCAGCAGCTCAACCAGCTACCCCGGCTTCAAAGCCTGCTACCCCTGCTGCAAAGCCTCCTGCTGCAGCAGAGAGCAGTTCTGACTCTGACTCTTCCTCTGAGGATGAGGAGGAGCCAGCTAAGGCTAAGCCTGCTGCAGCTAAACCAGCTACGCCGGCTTCAAAGCCTGCTACGCCTGCAGCAAAGCCTGCTGCTGCAGCAGAGAGCAGCTCAGACTCTGATTCCTCCTCTGAGGATGAGGAAGAACCAGCTAAAGCTAAACCTGCTGCAGCTAAACCAGCTACTCCAGCTTCAAAGCCTGCTACACCGGCTTCAAAACCTGCTGCTGCAGCAGAGAGCAGCTCAGACTCTGACTCCTCTTCTGAAGATGAGGAGGAGCCAGCTAAAGCTAAACCTGCTGCAGCTAAACCAGCTACCCCAGCTTCAAAGCCTGCCACTCCTGCAAAAAAGCCTGCTGCAGCAGAGAGCAGCTCAGATTCCGACTCCTCTGAGGATGAGAAGGAGCCAGCTAAGGCTAAACCTGCAGCAGCTAAACCATCTACCCCGGCCTCAAAGCCTGCCACTCCTGCAGCAAAGCCTGCTGCAGCAGAGAGCAGTTCTGACTCTGACTCCTCCTCCGAGGATGAGGAAGAACCAGTGAAGGCCAAGCCTGCAGCAGCTAAACCAGCTACCCCAGCTGCAAAGCCTGCAGCAAAGCCCGGGGCAGCAGCAGAGAGCAGCTCTGACAGCGACAGCTCAGACTCTGAGGATGAGGCAGCAAAACCTGCAGTCAAGAAACAAACTCCAACAGCAGCAGCCAAGACAGCAGCCACAAAGGCAGCTGCAGCTCCGGCAAAGAAGGCTGAGGAGAGCAGCTCCGACTCCTCGGACAGCTCTGATTCAGAGACAGAGACCAAGTCCACTCCCGCGAAGCCCGCAGTCACCAACGGCAAGGCAGCAACACCCAAAGCAGCCACCCCAGCAGCCAAGACCCCAGCAAAGCCAGCAGAGTCTTCATCCAGCGACAGCAGCTCCGAAGAGGAAGAAGAGGCCAGTAAAAGAAAAAACTGTAAAACCTGCGACACCCGCTGCAGCAGCCAAGACGACGCCAGCAGCTAAAGCCAAAGAGAGCAGCAGCTCCTCAGACAGTTCATCAGATGAGGAGGAAGCACCACGCAAAGCAGCCACAGCACCCACCACACCTGTAACAAATGGTACGTCTGAACAGATACTGAGGGAAATTGAATGCATTAATCTGTAGGCAGCACATTGGATTCTTCAAACAGCCATTACTAGAAAGGTTTTTGGTTTATTGCTTGTTACCACTTTATTGTCTTTAAGTGTTGCTTAACTTCATGCATCTTAGGTGATGGAACATTTAATAGTGTTGACTGGTACATAATTGTTCCCCTCCAATACGAGCACAAGTAACTCTTTATTTTATTTCCTCTGATTCTTGCAGGCACCAACGGAAAGAGGAAAAGAGATGAAGAAGAATCATCAGAGAGTGAAGAGGAAGAGACAGAAGTCAAGACACCAAAAAACAAGAAAGCAAGCAACCACACCACAGACATTTCCTAAAGCCAATAAGAAGGTAAGACCTGCTAGAGACTCGGTCTTAAGTCTCACTCTGAATGATGTCCTGAGAATCAGGTCGGGACATCGTCTGAATTTGCCCTTTCACACATGCAGCATGTATTAGATCGTCTGCATGAGGCGTGTTCTCACATGTTGGAAGCACTCTCTGTTTGCGTTTATCAGTACAGTCTAAAAATTAGCTGTGAAGGAAGTGGGAAAGGTGATAGACACAGAGATCAGCTGACTCCAGTCTGCCTGCCTGTTTTCCCATCAGAGGTGACGAAGAAGGGCATAAAGACGAGGTTAAAAAAATGTTAGACATATAGGTTGCTATTGATCAGCAGCACCAAAACCATAAATGCAAGAGTCATCGCACGCCCTCCAAAACTAGAGTCTTTGACAGGCTGACCCACAAAAAAGTTGTGTAATGGATAAAAATCATGTAGGACTTACATTAACATTAGCTCCTCCAGAGTTGCAGTGCATGTGTGAAAAGAGGTTTTTTTTTTTGTGTTGCTTATCTAGGGAAACGCTTCAGTCAGAACTCGCACAACTGACAGCTGCTGGATAAAAGTGATTATTATTTTATTGTTTCCTGAAGAGTAAAGAGCCATAATGATGGAAATAACTTGTCTTTCAGTCCAACGTTCCGTTCCGTAGAATTGTAGAGGAAGACGTAGAAGTGGATCCGCGTCTCGCAGACAACTCTTTTGACGCAAAGGTGAGTTTGGTAACAACTGTGAGGATTCTTACAGCAGCACCACCCACTAAAAACTGATGATGACCCAATTATTTACTGTCAAACTGTACTCTAGTTTTAGGCAGTCTTTTAACTAAAATGTTCTTTAGTTTTAGTCATCTGAATTTTTAGTTTTAGTCTGGTTTTAGTCCATATTTGTAAGATTTAAATCGACTAAATTGCAGTAGGTTTAGTCGACTAAAATGTAACGTAATGCATTATTTAAATGTTTCTCTACTGGAGGGAAACGTTCTGTTGCATTGTCTAACATTAGGTATATTAAATTTCTTTAATCGTGCTTTCTTCTTTTTGTCACATTTGTTTCATACATATTAGGGCAAATTGCTAATCTGTGGTTATATTTATTGGGCCAAGTGTTATAATGTATTTTATAGACCTGTCCTGCACAATGCCTCTGTAATTATTCTATAGTTAGTTTGAAAACTACAAAGCATGATTTTACCAACAGGCCATTTCCACAAAAAAAAATCACTTCAGAAACAGTTGCTTTTTATCCCGGGCATTGTGTTCACAGTGGGAGTCGTTTTGCCTTTTACACAGGCTGTTATGATTTAGTTAGTATCATCATTTTGTCATCATAAATTACTTTTTATTTCGTTATCGTCTCCTTTTCGTCAGTGAAAAAAATGCTGTTGACAAAAATTATCTGTGGGGGAAAAAAGTTAATGCTGACAGTGTGCTCATTCGTCTTTGCTGTTTCAGTTTGGAGCCCAGGGCGACTGGGGCCAGAAAGCTAACGACGTGCTCAGGTTCACAAAAGGCAAATCTTTCCGCCACGAAAAGACGAAGAAGAAGAGGGGAAGCTACCGCGGTGGAGCCATCTCCACCTCAGTCAACTCCATCAAGTTTGACAGTGACTGAGGACCTTCTCACTGCCACCTGAACTGTACTTCACCTGTGTGATCAGGACTATCAGTTGTCTGCTTCCTCCTCCCCTCCTGTAAACAGTCCTCCTACCATCACCACCACCACCCAGCAGCAGCGGCGCACTGACGGAGGAATGCGACCCCGTAGAGTGGAGCTGGCACTTACGTTTAGTTCGCTGCTCTTAGTTTGTCCATCCGTTTGATCTCTGATCTGAAGCTGCAGTTAGTGGAGCTGCAGCAGCAGGAGACAGATGTTCCCAGCTGTGACTTCAGACTGCTAAAGGTTGACATCCATGTGACGTTATTACCACTTATGGCCACTAGGTGGCTGCAGGCCACCTGGTAATGGAAAAAGCCAATGTGAGTGTTGGGGCCCCCCTTTTTTTTTTTGCTTGTTTTGACTTTAACCTGTACTTTATTCTCAAAATGACAATTTTTTTCTCTTTGTAATATTTTTCATGCATGTACGAATGAGCCATCCCTCCCAACAGGTTCTTTATTACGTGTTAAGAAAAATGAGATTGTTTTTTTTTTTTTTTAAATGGATAACATGGATTCTTGAAGTTTGCTTGGTTGTTTGTCAATTTTTATTTGGCCACATTTAAATGTGGAGAGGGCGTGTGCTGGGGTTTTTCTGTCTTTATACATTACTACATTTGGAGAGTAGAACTGAGTTTTATACTGTGTATTTATTACGTTTTATTCCACTTCAACCTTTAGGACCTTTAAAGCCATCTCAAGTTGCTCTCAATCCATTCTGCGTTCATTGCTTCTTTTGACGTTAGGATACCCCCGATCAAACCCTCCCTAGTCTGTTCATCAGTGGTATGGAATTTATAATTCACCAACGTAACGGAGAGCCATGTTTGTCTCAATTTGAATTTACTGTATGGATTTTTCTGTATCTGTTATTTTTATTAATTCTTGTAGCGGTAATTAAAGACTTAACAGATTAAATGTTGGTGTGAGTGGAATTTGATTTTGAGTTGGGTTTTTTTTAACTCTTCCTTCAAGCTGACCCTCTAATTGGTCCTCAGATTTGCCACTAGATGGCAGTCAGACGCCTCTTTGCTTCAGGTCTGACCTTCAGTTGTAAACATAAGACTCATAGTACAGTATGTGAACTGACACTTTACTACTTGCCATGGGACAGTTTTGAGGGCGGCTGCTCTGCCCACTGTGACAGATGTTCTGCTCCGCAGTAAACATGGTAGAGAGAGGCCTGTCAGGAGTCGCAGATGGAGTGGTAACAGCCGCTCTGTTTAAAGGGACACTCCACCAGTTAAGCATTGCACTCACATAAAATTGGGAGTCGAGACAGATTGAAAATAGAAGAAATGTCAAAATGCAGCAGATGCTGAGATATCCTGACTTGTAGTTCTAAAGAGGCCGGACCCTTCACTTCCTATAATGAGAAATAACCCTGATGACATCACTATGACCTCACCAGGGTTATTTTCTCAGACTATAGAAGGTTAAAGGACACTATGTACAGCTATTTTCTGGGTTGCAGGGGTCACGTTGACCTAATATTTCCCGTCACTGACTGAATTTTTTTGAACGATGATGATAAAACCCGAAGGCTGGCAGTTAATTTGACAGATTAAAACACTGGGGGCGTTCTACCATCTAGTATATCACAGAGGGAACTAAATCTATAAAAGAACAGGATTCACCTTAAAGTACATTGGCATCATCGCTGACCTTGACACCGTACTCGGTGTGTCTCACTATCCGGGTGCTGACGGGGTGTTGAAGAGCTGCAGGCTGGAGGCCTCGGAGCCTGCAGTCGTGCCCTTGGTGCAGAAGGAGCGCATGCAAGTGCTCGCAGGAACGGGAAATTAGAGTCAAAAGTTTCTGAGAGCAGCAAGCAGAGGCAGCAGTGTTGACGGTGGCAGTCTGTGTGGACATGAAATGCATTGCGATGTTTGTTTTTTTCACTCACTGATTTCCAATGCTTCAGGATTTTTAAAACGTTGTTGTGTCCTGTGGTCGAGTCTCGCTTGAACCATTGGTTACACTACTACACTGGCCCCAAGACTACAGGACATACTGCTCTGTTTCATCTGTATCCTTAAGCTTTCAGGAAAAATGCTCAAATATGGACAAAATTAATACGTTCTACATCCATATGCCTGTCTGAAATAGAGCATGTATGAGCCTTTAGTGCCCTCTGCTGTCACTGTGAGCTTCTTTCTCCATGTCTTTATAAATGCATAATCTGTAACTTTGTTTTGTATATTAAATATTATTGAGAGCAAGTTGTTTTTGAAAATTAAATGCTATCAATAGGCATTAAAAAACATAATTAAAATGACTGCTGGGTAGTACTGGCCATGATGAGTGAACTGGTGTAAAATGGGCGGACTGCACTTAAACAAGCTCTTTTATTGCAGATGTAGATTACCTGGTAAATCAGCATATTTTTACCTGAAATACTGAAAAGAGAAGACGCAACATGAGTGAAAACCGAAAGTCAACAGATGCATGATGTGCACACAGATGCAGTCCAGGTTCATGTTCAGTGTAACTGTTCATCCTGTGATTACATGTTGAAGCCTCTCCAGTGCTTCAAGCAATGCTGATTAAGCGTTTTCTAAGATTTGATAGTCACATTAAGGCGCTCTGCTTGTCACCTGTCAGCTTAGCGAACGAGATGAGTTCTGATGCATTGATAACTCTTGAGGTTATTCCCTTCGGTACTGACCCCGTCAAATTACTCCTTGAGGTCTTTTATACAGATGTTTCCTGTATTTTATGAATTATAAAAAGCTCTCTGGCCTTTCCACCCAACCCTCAGGGGAAGAAAAGAAAACTGGGACCCTAAATTATCCAATGTTCAGACTCATCCTGGGTTTTATGGACCAAGTTATCTCCATTTTAAATGGCAGCAGTATATTCACTTTGTCTCAGTGCTCTTCACTGTATAGAGATAAAACTTTACTCAGTAACTAACTTCTTTTAACAGCTTTGATACTGTCACTCACTCAGTTTTAACTGATCCCTCGTATTATTATGGTAGGTACAATTTGCACCCAGGGTGGAATAGCCAGTGTGGCTATTTTCACCCATGTGTATACAGCCTAGCATGACACATGGCAGAGAAAAAAAAAACATGATCTTTCCCTAAACCTTACCAAGTAATTTTGTTGTCTCCACCTAACCAAGCAGGTATGTTGCCTAAACATAGTCAAGTAGTTTTGTTGCCTAAACCAAACAAAGTAGTTATGTTGCCTAAACCTAACCAAATAGCTTTGTTGCCCTAACTTAACTAAGTAGTTTTGTTTCCTAAACCTAACCGAGACTGAAAAGTGAAAATCATAATGAAAAAAAAAAAGCAACAGTTACTTCTGACATGTAATTTCACACTACTGTCGACACTCAAGTCTCCAGGGTTGGACTCAAAGCCCTGAAAGCTCAGGTGCAAATAGACACTTGGTATTATTATTATTACTGGTCTGGACTGGTTCACTTCTTACCTTCTGTAAATTGTTCTGTATAAGCATGATATCATTACGATTGCCTTTAAATATCACACATCAGGTGCCACGTTTCAGTTTGGTCTTATCTTCTAAGCACTGACAACTATACATTCTCATGTGGCCACTGATCTGTAAACACATTTCATTTCACTTTTACGTCGATAACACTCGGTTATTTTTCCCAATAAAACCTGCCAGTCTATCCAGTTTTACCTTGGGGATATTAAATCCTGTGTCTCAGAACATTTTACAGCACAGCAGAGGTAAATCTGACATGCCTTTAGCAGCCCCCGTCACTGCCTGCTCTTTCAAGGCAAAGATAGGGAGATTTCTTTCCATGTTGTCAATAACAACCTGCCGGTTCTTGACAGTGAAGCAGAGCGATGTTGGTGGATTGTATCAGGAAATGAATTACTCTTTTCTTTAGCTTCCTATAGCTCCCTTTATACAGGCTTTGGTAGAAAGTCACTTGTGCTTATAACACATGATAGATGGCACATACCATACGGCTAATGAAGCATTCACTTGGTGCATTCAGTGTGAAGAAAAGCTTAACTCCTATGCACAGTTAATGAACAGCGCATGCACTGTTCATACTGTTTCTGTATCTACACACTGAGGAAATGTTGTGTACATGTCTGTGCCTAAACATAAAGAGCTGTTGACTAAGGGAGGTGTGCAGTCATGCTAAATATAACTTGTCTAGGTTTCAGTCTTTACACACAGCCGTTCTACAATTTAACAAGCAACTAAACTGCAAACTTGACACCGGGGCAAACAAGTGCCCCAATGTCAACAAATGCACATGGGGGCCATTTTCCTCTGAAAACATGTTCAGGGTGCGAAGATCAAATGTACTTACACAGGTTCCAGGTTGCATAGTCATACAAAAGTCATATAAACATAGGGAATCTGCCAATCATCATTTCATCGCTTCCTTATTTATCAGCAACTGAAAATATAATTGATAGTGAAAATCCAGAGGGATATTGGGCCATATCTTCACCACTTTTTGACAGGAAACTGCCGTGATATAAGCCAAATATCACTCTGAAATTTTACCTCACAAAATACAGGAGGTGTTGGTCTACCACTGCCTCGATGGGTTAGTTTGTTTGTGTTATTGTGTGACGTTGGTGAATCTAAACTAACCCTCTAACACAATGAAGTCACACAATAACACAAACAAACTAACCAAGCCAGGCAGGGTAGACCAGCAATTCCTGTGTTCTGTGAGGTAAAATGACTGACTTTGCCAGTGATTTTTCGCTTATATAAACACAGTTTCCTGTCAGAAAAGCTGTCTGACAGCAACATAAAGTGGTGAAAATATTCTAAATATAGCGTACACTTAAACTGATTTATTTTTTTAGGTGCTACAAACAAACTAACCGATCAAGGCAGTGGTAGACCAAGAACTGGTGTTTTGTGAGTCTGGTTGAGTGAGAGAGAGGAGGTGACATTTGGCTGATATAACTGCAGTTTCCCATCATAATTGCTCTGACGGCAAAATAAAGTGGTGAAAATATTCTTAATATAGTGTGCACGTGAACATCACAACATTTTTTTTAGGTGGGCCTTTTTTTCAGGTGGCTAAAATACATTTAGCTGCTGACCCCGTCCACAGCAGCACATTTCTTAGCTTCCCACACCAGTCCTCCTGCTGCTTCTTCAAACTGGGGGCATGTGACCACCATCTACTGTCAGTAATACACTGAGCACTTCATCCAAACCACACTTCAAATAATCCACTTTAAACAGTTTCTTGTGTGTTTTTATTACAGAGGTGTTGTAGTCATTACAATAACACTTTCTCTATTAACCAGGATTTGAAGTGTTGTCTTTATCTTCTTCGCCCCACTATTGTAGAGCCCTCTTCCCAAGTCTGACAACAGTCATCCACCGAGCGTTGCTTCAGTGCTCACCGAGCAGGGAAATTTAACAGAGCGTGCCTGCTTGGGGTTTACATGGCTGAGCTGTTGAGAAGAGGGGAGCTGCAGTACAGACACCGTGAAGCTGTTACTGGGCAATTTTTCAGTGCAGATGGAGCTGTTGTCGTTGAGAGGCTCGATGCAGTTGGAGGCGATGTTGCTGGCAGCAAGCTGGAATCTACGAAGCCTCTATGGCTTACAAGAGCACTTAGAGTTTGTTTATTGACGACAATCTCACTATATTTGAATACATATGTAACAACAATATTGGCAGGTCACACTTTTTTTTTAAAAGATATCTGCAAGCCTGGAATTTTGCTAAAAAGCATTTCCCATCCTTCCCTCACTTTCCCCTTTCCCTTATGAGAGAGATGTAGTCTACAAAATACTGCAATTAAACAATCAAGCCCCTTACTGTGGCCAGTAAAGAAGCAGCTCAGGAAGAGGATATTGGGGAAGAATTATCCCAACAAATATGGGAGGACAGCATGGCATATATTCATACTTCATCGCTCTGTTTAATACATGGACTAATACCGTTTAAAATCCTCCACCGACCGCATTTATTAAATCCTAGACTGGCTTAACTACACCTCACGGTAACCTCAAATGTTCCAGATGCAACAAAGCCAATGAGTTTGGGACATATGTTCTGTTAAGTCAAACACTGGCCAGTTTCTGGAATTTCATTTTTCAATCCTTTTGCATTTGTGTTGTAAGATTTGAGAGCAGGAGAGTGCAGTGTTTTGCTTTGCTGCTATTACAGCTGCAACAAAATAGTCATTTAATACAGCGTTTCCCCAATCCTGATCCTTGGTGCTCTCTGCCCTGCATGTTGTAGATGTTTCCGTGCTCCAGCACACCTGATTCACATGATCAGCTCATCATCAAGCCCCTGCAGAAGCCTGATAACGACCTGATCATTTGACTCAGGTATGTTGGAGCAGGGAAACATCTACAACATGCAGGGCAGCGGGCACCAAGGACCAGGAAAACACTGATTTAATAAATTAGCCAACATTTTTTGTAACTGAGTAATTGTTAAAGTCATTTAGCGGCAAAGATTCAAAGATTCACTGGTTTCATTTGCTGATTTTCTGTTTTAAATGACTATATATTGCTTTTCTTTGGCTTTTGAACTGTTGGTTGGACATAACAGGCCAGTGAACTTTTTTTTTCTGCTTCTGAAAGGGGGTATACTGGAGAAAGATTGAAAACCACTCCTCCCACAATCACTCAGTCAACGAAAAGTAATGAACAGATTAATCAATCGTGAAATTGACAGTTAGACTGGAGATATTCTTGCTTTTTGCACGTTTGCATAAGCATCCATTTGCAACATGGTTGCCTTGAGTACCCTGCGTCTGCTTGGAACAACAGCTGTCAATGTCCTCATACTTAATGCTACGCTAAGGCAAATACGTGTTTAAAAGAAAGTATACAGGGTTCAACATTATTTTATGCTTTTTTTCCACTTGCCATAAGTCAACTATTACTTGCCCCAGTACAAATTGATTTTATCAAAACTAGTTCTCAAACACAAAGACTAAAGTTAATTGTCACTTTTAATCCAGGGCTGCAACATGTATAAAATGTCAGAAATAGTGAAAAATGTCTTGTCTTTAAATTTCTCATTTTGTCACTCTAAAAACCAAATATGCTCAGTTTAATAGGATAATAAACAAGAAAATTGGGACATCTCCATCTCTGTGAGGCTGAAAACAGCACTTTCTGCCATTTCTGCAGGACAAATTATTCTATTAATTGATTATCAAAAGAGTTTAGTTAATAGTTTTTTGCCACATTTACTTGCCTGACATGGTATTTTACTTGCCCCGGGCAAGCCTTACTGTTAAGCCCTGGTATATCTCTGGCCTTAGTTGCAGACTTGTGGTGAAGTAGAACCATTTATCTCCCATTTTGGTGACGGGTTCAGAAAATTCTCCTGCATCTTCAGATAAAAAAAACATTTAAATCCACATTAGTCAAAAAAAAAAAAAAAAAAAAAAAATTCACAAAGCAGGAAACAAACAAAACAGAACAAAAAATAGCATACTTGAAAAGTTGGTACAACAGTGAGGATCTTCAGTTAAAAGTCATTTTAGATTCCATCAGATTTTTAATGCCAGAATTGAACTCTGGAAAGAAAAGCAGCGGAGGAATACTGATGAACGGCCCTTCAACCTAATCTCCTGCCGAGCAATCACTTCTGAGCACCACTTCCCGTCTGTCAGTCGCAATGTGTGCAGGGGAGCAAGCCAGCTCGGTTCAGGCCAATGCAGCAGGAGAGTGTGTACGAGGGGGCTGCAGGACAATCTTTTAATGGGCAGCAGAGGCCGATGACTGCCTATCCTGTCCATTTCAATTAGACAGAACTGCTGACTGCTCACACACACACACACACCATACCATTTTTTCTTTCCTCTGGCACACACTCAAAACCACTGCATACAATTAGCTGTGCTTTTTTTTTTTTTTTTGGCTAAAAATGTTACACCCCATTTCATTACACTTGACAAATGACTTTCTTGGTGCCCCTTGATTTGTCTCTCTAATCCCCCACAGTGCTGCTCTCAGAGTCGAGGAGGTAAAATGAGATCAAGGCAGGACAACAATCCAACTTACAAGTCGAGCAGAACGCAGCCGTTCATAAATAAAGCTTAATCAGTTTTACATTATTAAAAACATCTTTAATAGAGCATTTTTTAACATCCATTTCAAAATAAAGTGTTTCAGTGAGCAATAATAATTAGAGGAATACATACTTTGAACGGTACATCGTAGAGCGAGACAAGCATCATTGATCTTTTATGGAAACAAAGTGATGGGAGTAACGATGCAGCTGGAGCGAGCGGACTGAATGAAGAGGTGCTAACAAGATGACGGACTCCTGCTCTCTGTCCCACCAAGGAAATAATGGCACCACTTCACAATAAGACTACTATTATAACTAGGTTATTAATTAGGTAATTAATTTGGCTCATAAACACTTAATTAATAATAAACAAGTTATAACAGTTTCCATTCATTGATGCAGGCTCACTATTTGGCAAGATCCAGTTATTCCTTACTAGAGCTGCAACAATCAATTGGATAATCAATTATTAATCGACTATTAAATGAATCCCAACTGCTTTGACAATCGAGTAATCATTTTGAGTAATTTTTTAAGAAAAAAAGGGCAAATTCTGCTTTTAGCTTCTCAGCTATAAATATTTCCTATTTTTGTGTCTTCTATGACAGTTAACAGTATGTTTGGGTTGTGGACAAATAAAGACATTTGAGGACGTCACCTTGGGCTTTGGGAAACACTGATCAATTGATTTTCACAATTTTTTGATTTCACAGACCTACCTACTAATCAATTAATCAAAAGAATAACAGATTAATCAATAATGATGGCACGATGTGGAGGCGACAAACCACCCGATGCAAAGTGGATGTTACTTATTCATAACTATGGTGATTTTCTTAATTCAGCCTTGTTTCTACAAAAAAATAAGCTGGAGGTGCGTGAAACTTTATTTAGAGGACGTCTTCTTTTTAGGAAAAACTGAAGCAATCAGCTGTTCACATCACCTCCAGTTAGGAAGTGGCGTCAACTTTGACAGCTGTGCTCTTTAATGTTGCTATGGTTACAAGTTGGGTAGTGGATGCATTCAGAACGACGATGATGCCGGCCAACAGAAGAGAATATTCACTCAGCCCATGGTATAATAATAAATTATGTGATGAAGCTGGCAGGTATAAATGCTGCTGATGGAGAAGTGAGCCAAGCAATGAGATCTGAGGCTGAACACTACAGATAAATCGTAGGCTCACTGTTTGACTTTATCTAATGAGTTGTAACAGCTTATTAATAATTTATGAAGTGTTTACAACCCAATTAATAACCTTATTATAAATCCTTTATAAGGGTAGTCTTGTTGTAAAGTGGTATCGAAATAACTAAGGGTCTGTTGTCAGTAAGAACAGACATACTGCGGCATTTCTACAGCTGAAGGTCAAAGAAGATTGATTCCTCTTCTTTTCTTGCCTTTAGCAGTAAAACATGTAAAATATAAGGATATAAAAGTTCCCATTTTTAGCGTTTGACAAAGGGTTACACAGTCACCTGCTGGTTCATTCCTTTACAGAATATGGCAAAAAATAAACACACAAACTTTGCATATTTCATATAGATATACAAACCCCCATGATGCCTTGTACAGGCACACTACAGAAGCCTCTCAGGAACACACTGCGCTGCGTCAGCATGCTTCAGTCACTATATCGATAGTTTGAACTACAGCGACATGCGTTAATGATTGATGATGCACCTCAGAGCTGCAGTCCTAATGAGTTCATTGCATTTAATTGTCTATTTAAATTCTTTAGACCTGTTGAAGGAAAGTGTCTTTTAATGCTGCTGCTGCTTTATTCACACGCCGTCTTTTCTCTCCCGCTCACACGTTGCCTTTCTGTCTCTATTATGTCTTCGTGTGGGCGAAGTCCCAGGCGGTATCCTGGGCACACTTCCACATGGCGCGCACCAGCCGAGTGAAGCCCATGTCCTTGGGTTTCTCCAGCCCACGCATCAGCCGCTGCTTCATAATGGCTATGAACTCCTTATTACTAAGCTCTCCGTTCCCTGAGGAGGAGACAGGCAGGCGGGGGGAGAGGAGGAGGGGGAGAGGGGAGATGGACAGGGAGAGAGATGATGAAATAATAAAAGAAGAGTGAGTAAGAGGAGGAAATAAACTATTTATTGATGATTACCACCTGTCAGAGGAGGTGTTTGTTTTCCCACAAATATTTGCAGAGGAGAGCAATGATGAACCAGCCAGTTGCACAAAACACCTTTAGTTTTTCCCTCAAATATGACACTCCCATCTCTCATCTGTCTTGCTGTTACTTGATTTAAGTGCCGTCTTTGACACCGTGGATCATGAAGTCCTCCAACACGGTCTTGAACATCTTTTCGGTCTCAAGAGGCGGCCACATTCCAGGTTCTGTTCATATCTGTCATCCTGCTCTGAGGTCAAATAAAGTGTTCCTCAGTGATCAGTACTCGGCCCACTCCTGTTCTGTGTTTCTTTGCTGCCCTTTGGGTCACATTTTCAAAAAACACGACATAATGTATCACTGCCATGTTGATATTTGTCATTTTCTTTTAACAGTCAATGATTTCTCCCAGCTGGTTAAATTGAGACATGCCTGTCAGAAGTAAAAATGAAAATTGGCAAATAAGGCTTAATTTCTCCTTAGCTGAGTGTTGCACATAATCCCTTAAAAGTTTCCTTAGTTAAGAAAAAACACCTCAATCCAAGAGGTCCAAAGAGTCACAACTAGTCACAACTACTTTTCTGTTCTGGACAAAAACGATCACTAATTACATGTAAGAATGCAACAAAACTGGTAAAAATAACTTGTACTTAATTAACTTTAATTTACAACTAACTCTAACCAACCATTCAGGTTAGACTGTTCATCTCTGTGGCTGACAGTGAAGCAAATCTCTGTACAGAAGTTATTCATAATAAAGATGATTCCTTCTTCTAACAAGTTTATTTATTTATTTATTGTTGATTTCACTACAACTTTAAGCATTTAAGCTATAAATATAAACAAGACTCACCTAATGTTAATAGAATTTGTCCAATCCATTATAGGGCTGCAACCAATGATTATTTTAATTATCGATCAAGGAGAAGACTTGTGGGTGTTTTGTGAAACTGATTTTATTTTTAGGAAACTTGAACACGGACTTTAAAGCTACCACCAGGAATTTTCATATTGTGTTGATTTTGGAGGCCCCTGTGGACAAAAGCAGTGGTGTTTCCTCTTCCATAACGACAAAATACAACGTCAAAAATAAAATTATCCAGAGAAGTATCTCCTCCTGCTTCATTTTAAGTACTACTCCCTGTAACTCCACCTGGAAATATGTAAACACAAGCTTGTTTCATGAGATTTCACAGAGAATTCGACCTGGTGGCAGACATTAAGAAATAGCCAACCTTCTTGCGGGTGGACGCCTTAACTTACATAAGTCACATAAAGGCATCAGTAATAAAGGGAGACTGTTTTATAACCAGTTAAAAACTCCTCATAGTAGCTTTAAGGTGTTTGGTGCAACTGATTTTATTGTTAGAAAACCTTAACTTGGACTTTAAGTTAAATCTTAACTTGTGTTTTGTGCGACCGGTCCCAGGTACTCACCATCACAGTCGAACAGAGCAAACACCACATCACACACATGATCTGACAGCTCCACCTTGGCCACAGTGCGAGCCACCTGCTTCATGGTAACTGAGAGACAAGAGGGGCGGGAAGCACAGATAGAGAGATTCACCATTTGTGAGATGGAGTAATAGAGGTGCGAGTCACACAAGCCAGCTCATAAATGGCCCATATGGAGGACACTGCGTGCGAGCCAAACTGCTTGAGATCGATAGCAGGCAGAGCTCCCATTCACCGGGGAGACTCTTATCTGATAGACACGAGAGAGAGAAAGAAAGGGCTGAGGCGGGGAGGAGGAGGAGACGGCATCAGGACATCCAGCTGAGAATGAGACTGGCTGAGAGGAATGAGAAAAAGATGGAAGGTGGGACGGGATGGAGGTGTAGTGAGTAAGAGAGGGAAATGGAGAGCCTTGGGGTCATTTCAGGAAAACAAATAGATAATAAAAATGATGGAAAAACTCCACAGTCTCAACCAGAATGATTGATTATTAGACTTCAAAAGGCGCACAAGTGGAGGAGTATGAGAAAGAGGAGAGGGCTGACGATGAAAAGAATAATATCCAACTAAATCTCACTGCAAATGGCACAGAGATACTGAGGAAAAAAACAGCTGAATCACTCCACAAAGAATCTCATTAGTGGCCCTCTACCTTTAAGAAAGACAATATGCAGTTCCAGATAACACACCCACATACGAGCAACGGTACTAAAAGGGTGTGAAATCATCGGATTCGAGAGCGAGATGAAAGCGATGAAGACGAGAAACAAAGATGTAAAAGACAAGACAGAAATATGAGAGCTCCTTGAGGCTTTAAGAGCAGGAGGACCATTTCACTGCGATGGGAGACGGAGATAATTTGCGGACGTATGCCTGGCAGCTCTCCAGCCTGATGTTTTCAAAACTCTGACCACACACACCACACATGCAGGCTTGTTAGACGGATGGTGTAGACACACGGCTGAAGCCATACGCTGGAAACAAGCACCTCAGGGTCGACCCCAAACTCCCTCAAAGCAGCTGCCGTTTCCTCAGTGAATCAGAACTAATGGACGTGCTGACAGAGAACATATGGAGGCCTATTGAACGGCAGAATCGCTACGATAAATGAAGACAACAATTGACTCATCAAACAATTGCTACAGGTCCTCGCTGCCCGTGCTGCTCTCATTCCCTTGACTTTCATTGTTTGGATCGTACAGAAATGAATTTGGTAAAAATGAATGTGCTGAGGAAGATTAATGAAACAAGACTAATTTAATGATTCATTAGACATATGGTAATTTGTCTTCTTGAATAGCCATTGTAGACACATTCTTCAGAGGTGACAATGCAGGGTCAGCAACACTCAACTAAATAATCCTTAAAGGGAAAGTCTGAATTATTAGAAGTGGGGCTGTATGAGCTACTTAACAATAGTCAGTGTATTATCTACTGTAGATGGCGGTCGGCAAGTCCCCAGTTTGCGGAAGCAGAGAGGAGCACCAGCATGGAAGCTAAGCAATGAACTACTGTGGATGGGGACAGTGATATATTTAAAATATTTTCATCACTTTACCTCGCCTTTTCGATGGGAAATATAAGCCAAATATAACTCAGTCTTGCTCAAACAGATTCTTTTTGCAAAACTTCGTTTTAGCGTGCAGAGCACTACAACTGTTGGTCTACTGCTGCCTCAATCTGTTAGTTTGTTTGTGTTATTGTGCGACTTTGGTGAATCTGAACTAACCTTTTTAAAAAAAGAAGTCACACAAACAAACTCGTGAGGGCTAAAACAATTCCTGGAGAAACTTCAATAAGTCAGTTCCTAAAAATCATCTTTGTTTAATCGATATAACTATACATGGCACAACATAGTTGGACCAAGATCCAGATCACCAAAATTTGGCACTGCAGACTAAATTTAACAATCATAGTATGAAACAGAGTAAATTAATAGCCAACTACTTTTTTTTTAAGATAAAAAGACAAAATTTGGTTTCTTTGCCTCCTCTATGACAGTTAAACTGAAAATCTGTGGTAGTGAGTAAAATGGAGCTGAGCTTTGGAAACCTGATTGCAATTTTTGATTCGCAAACCATTAATCGATCAATTGAGAAAAAATTTGCTATGAAAATAATTGTTAGCTGCAGCCTAGTGTGAAATACAGTTTACAGCAGCTGTTACTTCTTTAAAGTGATAATTCCGTAATTGTTGATGCAGAGTTGCGGTGACAGTCAAGACAGACGCGTGCTGTGTCTCACTCTGAAGTGCAACACTGTGTGGCACTGCACTCTTAAAAAAAAAAGAAGGCCAGCATGACTGATTTAAAAGCCGTCGCTTTGGCCTCCATTGAGGGTAATCCTGTCGGCTGTGACTTCTGGGCATGCTTGTCATCACAGAAATAGATCATAAGATTGTGATGTTTATTGCAACTTTGAGCTCGCTCAGCGGAGCAGCTCTGTGTCTCTGCCTGACTGTGACAGCAGCGCTGTTCTGTGACACAGGCTTCAGTGTTGATTGGCTATTACATCTGAAGTGAAACCAATCAGACAGAGCTGTGGGCAACACTGAGTGTAGTATTATGAGACTGTATAAAGTATCTTATAATTTATGTGTTACAGTACAATATAATACACAATAGTATTAGTAATATACTGTACATTATTATAAAAATGTTTTTTCTAAAAAGGAAAGTAATTATTTGTTCTTTTTAAGAGACTCATCTTATTTTCTCTTTTGTATTTTGGCCAAAGAAGTCTGGTTGGTTTGGAGAGAGTGATATTTGGCTTGCAGCCATTTCCCAACAGAGACGGCTGTCTCACAGCAAGGTAAAGTGGTGAAAATATTCTACATACAGCGTACACTTACACTGATATGATTTGTTTAGGGGGCTAAAATACATTTGCTACTGATCTTGTACACAGCAGTTCATTGCTTAGCTTCCTACACAACTACTCCTGCTGCTTCTCCAAACTGACAGCGTACCAACTGCCACCGTCTCTAAGAGATTTTCATGAAATTAGACACATAATACTATGAATGATTTGCTTTTGTTCTGCAAATGCCCTTCAGTGCATTTAAATAAAGTTCAGTGTTCACTCTACACTTTGTCAGAACTGTTTTTGACTGCTAATGGAGTGTCCTACTGCAGATGCTTCACATTAAGTGTTCAAATGGCTGAACTGGGTGGCTTTTATTGAGAAGAAAATCTTTTATATTACAATTTTAAGGTTTTGCTTTAGGGTACTTTGGAAGTTGGGCTGCACATTATGGTAAAAATATCATATTGCAATTATTTTGACAGATGTTGCTATTGTGATGACATCCACCATTTGTAGGAATGATAATTTTTGCATCACAATTTTTATTTTCACTGAAGGAAAATCATGATGGCGTGACATTTGTTGGGGTCTGCACCAAACAAAGATGCTTTCTTACATCTGGAGAATGAGATTTGTAGTCCAGGGCATCTCTGCAGCACTACAGCACTTCATTGTAATGCTGTTTGTCACACATTTTCCTTTATCAAAAAATTGCAGCTTCTGTGATTTGGATGTTGCACTTGGCCATATTGTGACTGCGATAATATTTCGATTAATTGTGCAGCCCTATTTGGAAGTGTTGATTAAATCCTCCACTCAACAGCTTACAGATGAAATACACCCTTCTGGTGCTGTGGAGTGAAAGAGCAACCATGTAAAGACAGGTCAACCCTCCTCTCCCTCCCCCACTGGGGATGCTGACATGTGTCAGTAGGCATCAGTAGGCTGCACTGTCGAGTAAAAAGTGGTCTGTCATGTGTGCATGTTCGGGGTTCTTGGATTTGAGCATGCGCTCTCCTGCAGGCCTGGAGGAAGAGGCGACAGATAAACGGATGGATGGACAAACAGATGACAAATGGCTGAGCAAGGACTGGGAGCAAAGCCAGGCAAAAAGAGATGTGGGAAGCGGATCTGGCTGGCTGAGTGTTAACAGCTCTGAGAGACAGAGGATGAAAGTGACAACAGTTAAGTCCAAAAGGGGAGTAATTAGGAGGAAAGAGAGAATGTCAGTGGAAAAGGGCAAACGTGGGTGTACCTTTGTCTATGGAGGCTCCAGCCATGTGGTAGAAACTCAGGGCTGTGTCCACGTCGTTCACGTTCTTTAGGAAAGTAAAGAAATTCTCCACCTCCTCAAATGTGATGCCCTGTACAAGAAAATACAAAGAAAAAAAAAAGAAGATTGAGAAAGCCTGTGACAAATCAGGAAAAAATCATTCCTGCAGTTTTACCTGAGCCACTGGAGCTCTGCAATCCTGTGAAAAATCACCCAAATATTGTCATGACAAGAGCTGCGACTGCACAATGACATTTTGGGAGCAGCTCAGCATTGTGTCACAAACGACGAGCGGAAGTGGGCAGAAGCTGTCGTCACACTTGGACGAACAGTGTGCCGCGGACGGAAAAGGGAAACAGACGGCCTAAGACACACATGAACATGTACACATAGAAACAGATGCGCAGACACACAGCTGCCACACTGCTGATGAGCTCATTTACAAAGAAAACTGAGCAGCTGGTCTTAGGCAGTAAATAACACTCTTCTCATTTGCATTACAGGTTATGCCAATGCCGAGAGATGGAGAGCGGGATGGAAAAAGAGAGGGTGAAAGAGGGAAAGAGGGATGCTTACTGCAGTTTAATTCCTCAGAGAGACACAACTCTGGCAGCACCCAGCCTTGTCTTTTTCTCATGCCTGGGAGGAACGGCAGCTTTTCTCGGCTAATCACAGCATTTAACCATCAAACTTGCCTCATCATGGCTCAGTCTGACATCTGTGGTGCTTTAATGTATACCAACAAGCTATTACGTGAGGCTTACTATTAAAAAAAAGAAAGAAATGGGAGGTATTTTGTTGCGACACCTCTAGGGACAGAATATGCATGGGCGTAACTTCAGTCAATTGACTGATGGGGCTCATTACAGTGAGGCGGAACCCGCACAAAGCCAAAGTTCATGAAAAACACTGAAAAAAGGGAAAGGGATATGCAGACACTGAAGCTGGCTTCAAGCTCTCTGAATCTTGAATATTTTTACATTTCTTCTCTGTTTGGTTTGTCCCAGTGGAACCATTTCACTTGCTTAGAGCAATGTGGTGGCATACGATGTGTCTGGGCGATGGAGAGTCAAAACTCCTTTTTCAAGAAGCTTTGCATGACGCTGCTCAGTCGGAAGTAGACTAAACTGAATAAGGAGTTTTTGACTGTCAGAAGAGAAAATGAGGAAGACAAAACCTGGAGGATCTGCTTTTCGTAATGTGAAGTTGCAACTGATTCTTTCGGCCATTCAGAGCAGTGGAAACAAGATGTGGACATAATATTCACATTTGACACCTTTCAAAGTTAAAATAGACTAAGTCCAATGTTCACTCTCTTTTTCCTCTGTTTTTGGTCTCCACCTACTCTCTTTAGCAGCTATGCAGCTATGTCCACCAGCTAGTCTCTAAGACATATTTGACGGGGCTCATTACATTGAGGTGGAACGTGCATGAAGCCAGAGATCATGAAAAACATTGGAATTAGGAGAGGGATAGGTGCATACTGCCGCTGGCTTCAAACCCTCTGCATCTTGAATATTTTTCCTGTTTAGTTTGTCCTAGTGGAGACATTTTACTTGCTTAGAGCAATGTGGTGGTCTAAGACGTGTCCAGGCGACGGAGAGTCAAAACTATTTCTATGTAAGAAACCTTGCATGACACTCTCAGTTGGAAGTAAACTATACAGAAGACGGAGTTGTTGACGAATAGAAGACTTAATGAGGACAAAACCTGATTCAGACACTGACAGAGACGGGGATTATTAAGAAGCTCACAGAGAGATGGAGGATTAATTATGCCCTGCTGCAGAGTGCAGGTGGCTCTGTATTTGGTGACCAAAAACAGAGATAATGGAAGGTAGAGCGAGTAATTCCTTTTATAACACCAAAATTAGTGCATATACTCAGGTTTTTAAATGTGGCTGAACTTACTTAAAATGAAAAGTGACCCTTTTTCCATTGCCAGCAGACGAGTCTGTCTCTGTTTTTCTTTTTTCTTTTTTTGATGTGTGCTGGAAAGCCGACTCATTGTCTGTGCAGGAGGCCAGAGAGAAAGCTCTGTGTTCAACTCTCAGTACTTTTGTAGCTTCTAACTGAACCTCTGTGGTTTGAAGTTTTGTTTCTCTCCTGCGTCACTGTTTGTATTCTCAGGTAGGTTTGCTTTCAGAAGGATCGGTGTCATGTTAAGTTACCATTGACGAAAAACCCAACATTTCCTGACGTTGCTGTTTCATACTAAAAGCTTTCACATTACACAATCATGGAAAATTTTAGGGAAATTTTTAAAAGTAGACGCACCTTCAAGTGCGTGCAAACTCCGCTGCTTTGGGCCGAAAACATGTCAAACCAGAGATACACCTGCTTTTCACTACACGTATCCTGCATCCATTTGGAGTGATGGTTGTGCGCGTCCTCAGAATTAATGCTTTGCATACATGGACACAAACGTGGTTAAACAGCTACAATATGCAGTGATTGGCTGTGAGCAAATCCAAACAAATAGTATTTTTTTTCCTACTAGTTCTGGGTACAAAAGGGATCGAATGCAGGTATAATTTGACTGGAGAAGTTTCAGTACTACTTTGGTACTGGGTTATTTTGACTGAAAGGTATTGAGCACTGATGCCCAGTCCTAGTGTTGGTGGGGGATTTTGTCCAGTGTAAAAGGGGCTAGCAAGTGTCGGTCAAGTGGATAACATCAGCCTCCGAATGTGCTGTCCTCTCCTGGTGATATATTATCTCTCATCCCGTCTCTCTCTCACGCACTCACAATGTCCTATCACTCTCTCCTTTTTCTCTCAGGCACTCACCGTCTGTCAGGCATCCCCGTATGTAGGCCAATCACTTAAAACACTCACACCACCAAATTTAGCACCATATATATAACCACAGAGTAGCAATTACTTATCTCAGAGTTGCAGGAAAGCGTGAATAAGAACTCAGTTTTATCTACCTGTGCATCCTTGAACATCTTCTTCAAGCCCTTCTGCATCTGCTTGAGTTTACGAGACTGGACGCCACTATAGGCCAGCAGCATGCCCCCAAACTGTCTCTCGGTGATTCTGCCATTCATGGGATCGTTCCTCTCGAACTGCAGGAGGTGGAGAAACAAGATGAAGATTGAGTGCTATGCGGAGGGACAAACAAATTAATAGGAGGAGGACAGCGTGGGGAGATGGGAAACAGTAAATACTGGTGTCAGGCTTCAAGTTGAATCATGCTTGGAGCTGGCATGGGTGACATTAAATCTGCATGTGCGTAATTTTTATTTATTATTTATTTATTTTTTACAATGTCCCACTGGAGCATGGCTTAACAGCAGTGGGCCTTGGCTGTGTCAGGTCAATCCAGTCGATTTACGTCTGAGGCAGTTCAGCCAGCCACACGACTCCCCACCCCCTCTGAACGTGGCGACCTCTCAAAATGTAAATTTGTCCCACTTACGAAAGGCAGCTCATGACTAAGCCAAAAATAAGCCTGGAGTGAATATTTCAGGGGTGACCTGACCATTTAGTGCACCCGAGGAGGCTCTACCTTTTGTGAGGTCACATTAAACCTGGAATAATTTTGGGCCACTGAGGACCGTGGAAACGAGCTGTGAACACAACATTAACACATGACACCTTTTAAGTTGAAGAGGTGAACTGCTAATAAGTGTAAGGCCAATATTTACTCTCTTTTTGCTCCGTTTTTGGTCTCCACCACCTCTTGTGGAAAATATCTCTGTTAGCTCTTTAAGATCTGCTTAATGGATCACTGGCTAGTTGCTAATGGTGTCTGTCTGGTGCTGGGCAGGTAGGGTATGTTGCTGCTGAAAGATGGTGAGTGAACCATTGACATGTAACAAGACGGACAGGTCCCTAAAAGTGAAGCCAAAACATCTTGATCACCCCCTGGTGGCTGGCTGCAGTGTAGGTCATAAACCCCACTCCCTCCATGTTAGCAGATGGGGCCAAACTAAGAAATCACAGCAAATAACTTTTCCCAAAACATGATTTCTGCCATTTTGGGTAGATGTTATCATGCTGTACAGTGAAGTGTTCATTTTTCTGATGCATCTAGATTTAATAATTAGTTATTTGATGCTATAAAAACGGGGTTTCAGGCCATGATTGACAGCTGAGCTGTGCTCATGAGTGAGTCATCATTTTAAATGAAGAAACAACACATACGAACCTTGTGGGACTTTCACAAATCTAAAAACAACCCCAAATGACATTAAAAATGGAAGATGGCAGCTATAATATCCAAGATATTTTGGCTTATTTTTTGTCCAGTTGGAGGAAGTGGAGACATCTTCATTTTACAGCCAATTGAGCAAATAGCTAAAGACAGCTGGACAGCTAAACAATGAGCTGAAACTGGCTATAAAACTGTAAAAAATGTAAGCATTACATCGTTTTCAAATCAATCAGGTCATTTGATACAATTTTATAAAAATAGCAATTGTAGCCTCTTTAAGGACAGAAGCTCTCGTCATTCTGATATTTCTCTTATTATTTATGGACATACATGCTTGATAAAGACAGATAAAGACAATTGATTTACTTCCAAATTGTGCATCCCTGCATTCTGAAAATGTTTTACTGTTTTATTTTTGAGTAGTAGGCCATTCACTGAACATTTACTCTAATTAATTAGATTACTCTTACTAAGTGACACCATGTCAGAGAAGCAGCACAAATCGCTATATCAGCCTCCAGCCTCAGAGGACAGAAGAGCTGACTGGATTAAAAGTTTATTTTTGATGACAACGTGTGTGTGTGAATATTACTTCGCTGGCCTCCTTTTTCAACGAGCACCAGCCCGTAGCACTATGAACTCAACAATGGACATATACCATCTGTACACGACGCAACTTTCCCCATGTTTTATGTTGTTTTAGTGTTTATTTTGTGGTTATCTGGGTCAATTTGGTGCTAGCATATTTTACAGCTAATGAGGTTCTTCCCACAGGCTGGGGCGATGTTGGACTGTTGAAGGACAGTGAAGTGAAACTGTGTGAACGTTAAGCATCATTTGAAACCAACTAAATAATGAGAGTAGCAGGTCAGATGTTGTTAACTGTTATTTCATGTTCCTTTTTGTGTAAAGTTTATCCTGCAGCACCAGAGCAGATAGCTTTAGATTTGGAAACCTGCCGGTTCTGCTGAGTAAACCGGGTCCCCAGTGTACGTGTGCATGTTTATGTTGCCGTATATAAATGTACTTAACAGACATGTAATGAAGCTAATGATATAACTGCATGTGAAGAACAAATGGTCAAACTGCAGGAAATTTACTTGCTTGGCAACTGTGATTTGCACCCAGTTAGGCTAAGAGTGCATAGAGTGCTAATTAAGAAAATGAGACATTTTCTTGGATAAATGTGCTTCTTTTCCTGGAATCCCAGGAAATTAACTTGTTTGTAAGGTATAATTTCGGCTACCGTCAAAACACATAGGCATGTTTAAGTCAACAGTCTATTACAAGGAGAAATGGGGGCTCCAAACCTGACTATTTTAGTGTATTATCTGGAAGTATTAATAATTATTGAGATCAAAAAGCATGATAAATGAAAACAATCCATCCACATTCAGAAGCAATATTTTACAGTTATTCACATCATAAACTCACAAAATTCAGTAAAGCAAATATTAAGCAGAGAGAGACTCCGCATTCTGTTCAAGCTCAGAGGTTACAGCTCCTTTTTGGAGATTTTAAATCTAGCAGTATTTGATCCCTCGTTAAGACAGCGCTGTGCACACTTTGCATCTTCATTGGTTAATATTTTAAAGTATTTCCACACAAAACAGGTGACAGAAATTGTGCTGTTTGTCTAATTCAGAGGATAGAGCCACAAGTTACAGCACTAACTGCTGTGAGGTCAGAAGTGTTTGAATTAATGACGCTTTGTGCCTGTTAGTCAATTAATTAAAGAGCTCGGTGTGTTCCACCAGTGCATGCACACAGCTGTGGAATATGTTTTAAGAAGGTAAACTACACCCCCATATTTTCTAAATATATACCTGTATCTTCTGAATAGTTTAGAAATGTTTTTTCCAGTTCTCCGTTTTCTATTTCTCAGTGTAAGAGTTACAGAAGGAAGAACAAGGGGAAATAAACGAGAAAAGAAGTCCGGCACCTGCAAAAAAAAACCCAAAAACAGCTACAGCCGGTGAAATATGTCCCAGAGAGAGCTGCAGCCTCAGCAAATAAATAAAGAGAGGAGTGAGGGCAAGCATGTGAGAGTGAAACTTGAGGAATTGGATTGGATTACCACTGTTAGTGTCAACCTTATCTATGCTGTTATGACTTCCCTCTCTGAGCATTGTGCTATCATTAAGAGCCGACAGATAGCGCTTTCTTTCTGGCAAATGCTCAGACTCCGAGTCCTATTCTTGGAGCTTCAGATGACGGCGCCCATTACGCTTCAGTGTATCAGATAGGCACTACCCACGCTGATTAAATAGATTAGTGTAACCATATGCTCAACAACACTGCTTTTACTGTGAAGAAAGGGGAGGGGGGTCTGGAGGAGACAGAGGAAGAAAGCTTTTATGCTCAACTGTCACAGCTTTGAGAGAGTGACACTGACCGGTGCTGACAGACAATCCACGCAGCACATTTCTCATCCTCTGCACTTGTTTTCCTTTGTGTCGTGCATAACACTCAGCTGTCACTGCCTCCTTTCTTCTCCCCCGGCTCTTCAACATCTTTTGGTTTATTTGTTTGTTTACTGGGGGACTAATTTACTTCCTCAGAGTGAAGAAGCTATCAATTTTCATATGTAGTCCCTGAATGGTTACAGAGGACACTAAGATTTCAGCAAAGCCGTAACATTCAAATTAATTCATTATAATTGTACACAATAGCGCAATAAACCAGTACATGAATACACGTCGTCTTCCTCCACTCACTCCTTCCATTATTACCTCTAGTTTGAGCACATCATGCTGAAGTTTCCTCTGAAACTCCAGGAAGCTGCCGATGGTGAGTTTTCCCTTCAGGTCTTCTCCAAAGAAGTAGGTGGTGAGAGCAGAGCTGCAGCCGGCCGTCTTCAGGGTGTTTCCTGTCGTGGTGCGGTCGCGGTGTCGCATGCCCATACTGGTCTGGGAACGAATGATGCTCTGGACCTAAAGATGCCAAACAGGGTGAGAATGTGGAAGGTTTTAGAAGCAGTTATGACTTTCTGAAGTATATAAAACTATTACATGTCTGATAGAAATTGTTTTAAGCCCCTAGACCCCAGTAGAATTCTAATGTTGCTGCAATTTACTGAAAATCCTCAATTATATGAGCATTGTTCTACTCAATCTCAACAAAGAGACAAAATAAACAGATAAATTAACAATCACAAGATGTTTTTCGTTTTATAAAACACAATTTCCTCTTTAATTTGGTAACAAATATGTGTCACATGTAGCTTTTTAGACCACATTAAATTCAACCTATTTCAAAAAACACCAGATGAAAACAACAAGTAGCTCTAAAATTGCTGTAAATAGCTGTGATTAAATGAATCTCAGTCTGCCTAAAAGAAAAGAAAGTAACTTCAGGTCAGTTTTATAATGATGACGACGTGATCCACAACATTTCTCGCTGTTTGCCGCCTAAGTCGACATTCTGAGTGTGACAGTCTTCACTGAATAACGCTGGGCTTTCAAAATAAAGAGGTGAAGAGGAAATGTCCCACATGTTACCCCATACAGCTGTGTTATAAGAACAAACCACAGTAATGTCACAGTAGGTTGTGTTTTTGGTCTTTCTCACATGCAATAGTACTTTCATCATTATTATCATCATCTCTTTTTGTTGATTATCTGGTGCATTATAACTTTTTGTTTCTCATATCAATGTCAATATTACATTCAATGCTACAGCTCTATTTTTAGCTTACTTTTGTACTAATCTTATCTTACTTGTACTGTGATTCAACTTGGCACTGTTTCTTTGCATTTACTCCTTATGCACTTTATATTTAATACTCTTTTTGTTGTCATTCTTATGCGACTGTAATTTCTGGAGAACTGTGGCAGAATTTCCTTTGGGATTAATAAAGTTCTATGTTATCTTAGCTTAGCTTATCTCTGGCAGTGAGAGCTTTGGAAGTCCCCTGTTTACTAATGGAAGGAATAAATCACAGATCCCAACGCTACTTTTTCACCATGTTTTAAAACACTGGACTGAGTGAATAGAAATAATAAGCCTGTGAGGTTTGTAAAAGATTAGCTTCTTTAATTTGCTTTATATTACGAAGCAATTAAATTTCTAACTGTGCATGTAACACTGTGAATCACAAACCCAGTGAGATCCAATGGTGGAGATGGTGACATATCACAGAGTGCAGATCACAGCACTTATCTTCTCCCTCTGAGAAAATGTCACATCAATGCCTACCCTTGCTGCCTGTCAGTGTGTGTTACTGGCTACTTTAAAGCAATCAGGAGCTACTGCAGACATTAAAGCACAGTACAAACGTGTGGGCTGGCTGTTTTAACCTTGTGTCTCCTCTAATATGTTGATTTTGTGTGTGTTTGCGTGTGTGTGTGCAAGACGTGCTGCTGATCACAGTCGAACCTGGTCAAACTCCTCCAGATCCACCTCTCCATCTCCGTTCAGGTCAAACATCTTGAAGGCAATCTCGAAGTTTCTCTGGGGAGCTGGACACAAAGATAAATTCAGAAATCAATACAACACAATATTAAAAACAACATGTTACACTGAATCGACCAGACAACAGCTTGAGAGTACAATACCCGCTCGGCCATTACACAAACTGTGTGACATCTTCAGCTTTCATCTTACCCCCCAGTAGTGCAACATGGGGCAATATAAATGCTCTTTTTTGAGCCAATAGTCGTGAGACTGCAAAATGATTGCTACACAATCAGCCCTCCGTCTGGCGATAGCGGAGCTGCTAGAACAGATGCTGCACTGTCTGTATGAGCCAAAGGTCGCGTTAACCGAATACGTTTCAATCATTGACTGAATTTTTTAAAACAATGACGGAAAAATCTGAAGGCCGTCTGTCATTTTGACAGATTAAAACACTGAGGGTGATCTGACGTATGTGTGTGCAGAATTAGGAAACCCCTCGTTCAGAGAGTTGTTCATATTTGCCTGTCTGCTGTGTTTCAGTGCCCTCTGCGGTATTTGCAGCAAAAATTAATCGTTCATCTGCTTCGTGCAATTTTCTATATAACAATCCAGGTGTGTGTTCGGTATATCAAATGTTATTTTGATAAGAGTTTTTAAGTTGTTTGGTTTTGAAAATTAAATGCTATTAAATATGGTGTGTCTCATTATCATAAACAATTGGAAAATAATAAATTAATAAAATTAAAATAGATTATCACAGAGTTTGTCTGAAAGTCTAATGCTTCCTTTGATATGAGCTCATCTGGAATACAAAATTTGCATCCTATTTACAAATGGCATTTTTTGAACATCTGCTATTAACACACACTTCACTTTAATAACCACACGACCTGCACAATAACAAGGCTCATTTCACAGCATTAACACCTACAGTCATAATGACAGAACAAACTAGAATGGGAAATGGTTGTATAAACGGTACCTCCACCCACGGTTTTATATACAGCACCTGCCTAAACAGACAGAATCTGTTTTGTACCTGTAATGAATGTAAACATATTAACATCATCTTCTTCACAATACAGTCTGCATACTTTCAGCAGATACGAATAGCAAAAAGTAGAAACAGACAACTTTTCAACTTCCTTCCCCTAGTGTTTCCAAGTGGTATTATTGTTTACGCTGCTGTTGCAAAGAAAACCAGATCGACTGTCTGTTTTACTCAGAGCCTTGCTCACTGAAGAAATAATCAATGCCACTTTGGATATGAGAGAGGAGAAACACGCTCACTGATGAAGCATGAATGAACACTGTATAGTAGTAACTGTTTGAGTAATGTTACGTCTTTGCACAAGTAACTGCAGCTCTGGGTGATATCAGGGTGGAGGAGGGAGTAACGTTACAAGAAAACTTGCGAGTTTGTTCTTTCCTTTAGTCTGTACATCAAGCACTCATTTTCCTTGGAAACATTGTGCCCAGTGGCAGACGGAATTACACAGTGAAAATGAAGTTTATCAGGAACCAGTCCAAACGCAGATGGTGTCATTATTCTAAAGCCATTACACTGTGCAATCAATATTTATTTCATAATAATAAGTTAAAGGAAAAAGTTTTCTATTTCCACTTGCAATGCACATTTTGCATATCAGACAAATGGACTAACATCCACATATTTACATTTATTCTTGTTAAATAATTAAAAAATACATTTAATTTTAAAATTCACAACTATTCCATACTGCATTTATTTCGTGTTGCATTTACACCTCAGATAAAGCACTTATAATTCATGTAATCATTTATGCCATTATATTTTTTTTAAGGTTTTTGGTACATTTTAATTTCTTTTTATACAGCGACCTGTTCTTTGTTGTTTTGTGGGACTATGAGTATATGGAAAACAATCACTACGCTGACATAAATAGCCAAAAACACATTATATAATCTATATTTGTTGAATTCTTTTCAAAGCTTAATTTTTTACCACTGTACTTTAGTATAACCAGTGCTAAAACAGCCCAAGTCTTTCACGAGAAATATTAAAGATTAATCTTGTCTTAAGTCTAAGGATTGTACAAAGGCAGTAAATATGTACCACCATGAGGCCTGTTAGGGGGAATATGTCCTCCTTTGTACTATTTTTGTAGCCATGTTAAATGGATTGAAACCAACCATAAGGCATCCTGCCCTGTCTTCTTAAAAATGACTTGTCCTTGAAAACTTCCCCGGAGACTTTCTCTATATGAACGGATTATAATAAATGTTCAAGCTAAGCTGGGGGATAAAAGTTTACTAGAGAAAAGAGTCAGAGCTTCATTTTCATTACCGTGATCTTTGACACATTCAGAAAGGAGGCATTAATGTGAAATCTACTCCCCGTATGCACCCCACGTGCTAGATTCAGCTAAAACAAACTGATCCTGTGAAACACAACATCTCTAGGCAGCTAGCTCGGTAGACACACATTATTAACTTTGACAGAACTGGAGATCACACTGAACAGGCAGCCAGCTTCGTAACCTGGCTAATAATATCATATTGGAAAATTTCTCTTCTTTTCACTCCCTGTCTGAATTGACGTAGTGAGAAACCAGACAGCAGAGGAGACACAGAAGATACCTTCTAGGGATTTGATTTGTGTGTAACATTTTAAAGGCAACATATAAACATAATCCCTCTAAATCATCATTTATGAGCCATTAGAAGTGTGCGGTGGTGGCTGTATCTGCAGAGATCCTGCTCTCTGCTAGTATTTTCTTATTTTTTCATATTTTGCTGTGTTCTGGGACATTTCTGAGCTTCAGCCTGTTTGTGGTGTGTAGCTCCAAGCCAATACAGCACACAGGGTTTTGAGGTCGGGACTCCTCATACCTACAGTTTCATCCTATTTTCCGTCTCTGTTCTGTGCTCTCTGTCTGTGAGAGCTGCAGAAAGAGATGTACACACATAAACACACACAGGCAGAACAGATGTAGAATCGCTTTGGCTGTTTTACATCCAGCATTGTGTGGAGGTGTGGGTGTGTTTTAGTTGTGCTTGAAGGTGTAACTGTTGTGAAACAATTACAAAATAATACTGGACCACAGGAACTGAGGTAACAACAAACAAGGGTGTCTTCATCAGCGTAAAGACGCAGTGTGTTTCAAAACATTAGACTCTTAGAATTTTTTTTTGTCTCAGTGTGGTGGGACCGATCCCTGTCATCCGAGAGCTGCCCAATGATTAGACATCTCTTTGGTTCGACTCCCGCCTTCGGCACTTTGCTGCGTGTCATCCCCCCTCTCTCTGCCCCGTTTCCTGTCTAATCTCTGGCTGTCCCATCTAATAAAGGCAAAAATACCAAAAAAAACAAAAACAAAAACATTAGACTCAGACTTTTGTCTCAGTCTGTGTGTGGACCGAGTCAACCTTCCAAAGTTTTTCTGTGTCGAGAGTTTCTCACCCTTGACAGCACAGGGCGTTTAACCTCCTTCGTAATCAGAAAGTGTTTCATTTCTCTGATTCAATGCTTTCTATAGCTCTTTTTACACAGCGATCGCGCAATACTGGCGCAACACAGGCTCACCTTTACACCGCACACAGGATGCTGCTGTTGCGGTATCAAAAAAAACCATGAATAACCTAACGGCGCGGGCATTTAATCTGACGGCCGCGGCAGTCAAGAAGTGATTCTGCTCCTCTGTTCTTTTCTAATCACACGTAGAGCTGACAACCTCATGAATTTAGAACATAAAACTTTTGTCTTCCTGGATAAACAGGATAAACAATTGTTATGCAACAATTTAAGTTAAGAGGATTCGCCTTGTAGTAGGGTTGCTATAGTTTGTGCATATTCCTTAACTGACAACAACTGATTAATCATTAATATTAAATAAGATACAAAACATATTTTCTTTTTTTTCAGTGAACATGTAACAACAGAATCATGTACTGCCCCGCTTGCTCTCCCCTTTACACATACATGGATTTGGCTCTGTTACTGCCTCCACTACCGGATCAGGATCAGAATCAAGGCGAAACAAAAATGTCCCCCCATTACATGCGAGGCGAGGCAGTGGTAGCCTAAAGGTTTAAGTGTAAGCTAGTGGCCAGTTCAATGCCCCAACTAGAAGGATAAATCGAGGAGGGGAGAGCGGAAGAGCAGGGCTTGCCTCTCCCTCATTACAAGCACTGAGGTGACCTTCATCAAAGCCCTTAACCCCACCTGCTCCGGTGGAGCTGCTCAGTGGCCAGCAGATAAGACTGTGGTTGTACTGGGCAGCTTCCAGGTGTGAATATGTAACAGGGTGTTTCTGAAAAAGAGAAACTCCTCTGCATAAATTCAGGTAAAAAAATAATAAAACAGTCCTGCCTTGAAGAGGTTGTGTAAAAGGGGCTTATCTCCCGTTTGTTGAGCCAGGGAGGAGGGCGCAACTTTGAATGTTGCATTTACAAACTATGCTGCATATTTCACCTTTAAGAATGAGGGATTGTAATGGGACGTCTGTACAGTTCACGATGTACTTACTGGACAGCACGGTGGTGAGGAAGATGTAGTCAGAGAAGGAGATGAGTCCACATTCTCCCAGTGTGTAAAATATGCTGTCCTCATCTGCAAACTTCTCCCTCTCCTGGGCGATCTTCTGCTCATCCAGGTCAGGACAAAAGAAAGAAGTTAGATTAAAAACATTTCACATGATTCAGCACAAGCCCCAGGTGTGGCTTTGTGTGTGTGAAAGCAAGTGTGTGTGTCTGGAGATGCTCAAACACAGAAACCTACACACATACTGTACTTACACACACACACACACACACATTAAAAAGAGCCCTGGTTCATGAGGATGATAAAGAATAGACGGTTCATCACAACAACAGTCATGCAAATGCTGCATACACATGAAGCTGTACAGGCAGGTGAAGGTGGTAGTGACAAACAATTAGTCTGGTCAGTTCGAGTACAAACACATTATCCACCAGAGGCTGTACTCACAGTGTGAAAGTGACATAAAGAGAGGGAAAACATCACGAGAGACTGTAGCACAAACACACACTATTGATCAAACAGATCTGTAACACAACCCAAATGTATTAATCATTAAAAACAAAGTGACTTTAGCTCATTCACACACACAGACGCACAGATAACAGACGTTTTCTCCTGTTAGCATGTGTATATTCACAGCATTGCATGAAAGTGAGACTTAACCACATGCACACTACACGCTCAGTGATAAAGACTTGAAAGACAGTGTCCAGCTAGTAGAACGCTCCACCAAACAGAGTGGACAGACGGACAGAGCATGCCTCGGAAAGGGGAGGGGAGTTGGGGGGGTGAGGGGGCCACGCTGAGCCCACGTGGAGTTACCTCCGTCTGTAAGAGGTCCCAATTCAGAGGAGGAGGAAGGAGAGAAACAACCGTTAGAGAACAGCGTGGCCTCTGCTGTCTTTAGCAGGGCCTTGAACAACAAACACAAGCATGTGCATTCATAGTGTCACACACACAAAACACACAGAAAAAATCTTGCTCAAAAGAAGATAATTGGGGGGTACCACTCAAGTCAAGAATTCAAATATGTCTTGCTGTCCCTGTAGTCTGTAATTGATGTTTGCACACATGAACAACAATGCCTGCCAAAACTAGAAAGAATCAAGTAACAAAATGATGCAGCTCCACTACAAAAGGCTGTTATAACAATCATTTATGCCTAATGTCCGTCTCCTTTTTACATCTTTCTGAAGCAGTGTTGGGAAGTGACGCATTGTTCAGTAACTTGTTACAGTAATATTATTACTTTACTTTGTAACGAGAAGTCTAAGGGACTGCAATTTTCAAAATGTGTTATGTGATTTGTTCATTGTTCTAGGTAGCAGTGATGCGTGAATGGGCTCTGAGTTCATCCGAATCCACAAGTCTGCATTAATTATCCACCCACCCCAATGTATTATTTTCTCTAATGTGGACACCTGCACCTCTACCTGTCTCCACAGGCTACATTACCTTTTAAATGATGTCGAGCAGCACAAGGTGATTTCTCTTAGGGATGTGCATGATTAGCCGTACGGTTGATTAAACGGCGCCACCCTCGCCAGCAACATAAATACTGGTCGGTTAAGTATTAGTAGTATTTTGATCCAGTAAAAGAAAATAAGGTTGCAAGTAAGCTGTGTCAGAAAAATCTTGCACCCACTTCAGCCATTAGCCACACTGTGTGGCACCTCAAGACAACACATTTAGTGAGTTGTTGTGCCACACATTTCAGCTGCACTTATACTACATTCTGGTTATTGAAAAATGGCTACAAAGGGCTCTTAAACTTTTTCGGTCAATATTAAATGTTATCGATTAATAAATTGTGCTCAATTTTAACTGTTTTCAGAGTGATTTCTTACTTTCAGACTAGTTGACTTGTCTACATTAAAATTTCTGTTTAATCGACAGGGAAATTATTTGCCAGGAACGTCCCTAGTTTCTTTACTGTGTGTTGTATTGATGTCAGAGTGTTTTCTTTAACAATTTACTGATGATTAGAGGGGCTGCTTTCAGCTTTGTTTCCATGTGTGACCTGCAGCAAAAATGTGGGACATTTAAACAGCAAAACTGTAGTTATAAACTTGACAGAGGACACAGAATTAAACAATAGAAGTTATGCTGCTGTCTCATGTAAATGCGGACACAGCCTCTCTCTCGGTCTCTCTGCGGAGGCTCACCCTCTTTCCCACACGCGACCCGTCTGCTATTAAACACAATGCTAATTTTAATTAACCGCAGTGTCTGTGGTTGTAACTGCAGTCAGCGCATCATTGACACGTAGACTTTTGTTACATCTGGACCACTAACAACACAGCGTTTCTGGTGTTAACAGTTCAGTGGATCAGCAGTGTAACTTTGGAGTGCAACAAGGTCACTAATTACTCGTGATACCAAGTAGAAAGTAAAGTAATATTATTACTTTTTAAAGGGCTAATAAGTAAAAAGTAACTCATTACAATTCCTGAGTGACTTGCCCAACACTGTTCCTTAGTACTGTCACCAGAGCCATATGCTGCACATCACAAACGAAAGCTGGTCCATTATTCTCTCTTGAAAATGACATTAATTAATTGCAAAAAACATATCTGAAGACTTAACTTTTGGTGGCATCCCCCGTCACAGGATAACATGACAAAACCCTTTCAAATTATATCCCCATATACCGACTCCCTCCTCATGAGATACAGACTGTATAACAGCTGCTATAATCTTACAAAAAAGGATCACTAGCCCCAATTCGTGTCTATCTTGACTGCTAAATGTCAGTGATGCAAAGGAAATAGTAGCTTCTACTGTAACATTTATTATTGACGATATCTACATTTACAGGATGAGGGGAGAAGGGAGTGGGAGAGAGAGGGGGAGGTGAGAGAAAAAAAATAGTTATTTTAGGAGCAGTGCTACAAGGCTGAGAAAAAGAGACCAACTGAGGTAACAAAATGCACAATTTTAACTCTTTGTGACATAAGAGTTGAAGGCTTTCAGGTGTTTAATAGAGAGGCAAAGATATAGAAAGAGTAAAAAGAGAAAGTGACAGTGGTTGAGAGTAAAAGAGGTTGGTATTGGCCGCTAAGTTTTGAGCGATGACACACAGAGTAAGCCCTCTGGGCCCGAGGTGAGCTGCAGTCCTAATGCCAGTACACAAAACAGGAAAAAAAAAAAAACCCACACAACTGCAAAAGTGTGTATTTTATTGGGGACTCACGCCCACACAGACAGCTACACAACTATGCACACGAGAGACATAAACACACTGGGCCTCATTATAATCATCAGAACAGAGGCACAGAGCACATTATGCATAATAACTCACTTTTTACAGCGTCCTGAGTCAAGGACAAAAACACCCCCGCAGAGAAAACTAAAATGACATTCAAGGAAATCAGTCCAAAGAGTGGAGCCGAATAGCATATTTGGCTGATAAAGGAAAAAAATCTCAGTGTGCGCGGGCATACTAACCAATAAACACACAAACGCAGAGATTTCAGTCTGCTCTGATGCAGCCCGTGTCCCAGTCAGAGGAGAACACCATTCTCTCTTTTAGGATCTTCACTCCCGAGCTGACAATACGGCTTTCACTCCTCTCTCGCTCGCTCTCACATACACAATGTGCTATCACACTGTACATCTCTCCAACAAATGTATGATGTAACAGTGCACTCTCAGCAGACACAGAGGTATAGCAAGTGTGTATATCGAGCTGCGCTGTGGGACTCATCTCGGCCTTAAAGCCTTTTTCCTTGGAGACTGTGTCTCTGCTGTAAGATCCTGTCCTATCTTGCCCAATTCAGTTCTATTCAAAAGAGCCAACGCATGTGTGAGTGTGAGATAAAAACCACAAAAATGTACATAAACAGAAGAAATGGGGTTTAGTTCTTCGAAATATATGTATATATTTGGGATATAACAATATACTGAATTTTGTGAAGTTGCAATAAAAAAAGCTGTTGATATTTATTCCTTATGTATCAAATTTGGTATAGATAGGATGAGAACGGTTTCACCCGGCCCAGTCTTTGCTAAGATGCTGGATGTTTAAAGTAGACAAACTCCACAGACTTGGATCAATGCAGCGTCACACTTAATCCTGATGAGACCTTCATCAGAGGACACATTTTTAACAATGAACAAGATCTGGTTTTAAATGACAAAGCATTTTTCGATGCTCGATAGTACTGCAGCAATTCAGTCAGTGCCATAAAAGTATCAAAGCTGGATGCCCGGCCCTATCAACCTCACACTGAAGTGTGCAATATTGAGTGCGCCAGCAAAAAGCCATTCAACAGTATAAAAATTTATATATAATTCAGATAAACTGTAAAAAAAAGTTTTATCTTTAAGAGATACCTATTAGGTCACTTCCTCGGGCAGACTTAGTTTCTGTGTCTCATCAGTTCTGTCTTTCATCAGTTTTGATTCATCAACCCTGAGGACATTATGCCTATAAAACATGCTGCTGCAATCACTAAAAGGATCCCAACTACACTGGAGACGGTATTTAACACTCATCGTAGATTTTTCCCAAAGCACTGATCTTCAAATGACTGTAATCCTAATTGCTGCAGCACTCAAGTTAATTAAAAGCTAACGCCTGGCCTGTCAGCGTGCTCGTCCGTTGATCAGCGTCAACTTCGTAGCTGTCTGTGTGCATGTGAGCATGATTTCCTTTTAGGTTTCTGCCTCCAGCCTGCTCATGTGTTCATACGTGTCTGTGTGTGTCAGCTACGCTACGGCAAAGTCCAGGGGCTGCGTCCAGATGACTGACTGAACAAACCAACAAGCCTGTGAGCTGAAGCAGAAACGCAGTGCTGACAGATCGGCCGGCTGGACGGCGCTGGCGGCGGGGCGGTCAAATGTACCGCTGTCATATACACACACAGGCAGGGTCAGGGGTTTGGTCCAGGCTAATCTCTCCAGTTCACCAGGCTACATAACAGCCCCAATAGCTGCCCTGGCCAAATTTCAACTAGCCCAAGCTTAAAGAGTCCAACAAATGAGACCCATGTAAGTCAAGCACAGCCAGAGGCATGCATGCAGAAGAGGATGAAGCTCTTTCTGCTCATTTCACACAACGTGAGTGGCTAAGAAACACTTTCTAAGCACACCACTGAAAAGCAAAACATTTAAAAACTTGGACTCCTTGAAAAGGTCTTTAGCATTCCCTCTGAATAATTGTAGCAACACATTTCTTATACAAACTACTCCAAAATCGTTTGCGCATGGAAAGTCAGGCTAGGCTCAGTCATTCACAAGCATGGAGGTCCAGACCTGTCTCTCACTGAAAATGTCTGGCGCATTATGAAGCACAAAATACGACAAACAGAGACCCCAGACTGCTGAACACTTGGAGTCGTATATCAAGTAAGAATGAGAAAGAATTTCGCTTTCATAGTATCCTCAGTTCCCAAATGTTTACTGAGTGTTGTTAAAACAAAAGCTGATGTATCACAGTGGTGAACATGCCGCTGTCCCAACTTTTATGTAATGTGTTGCAGGTGTCAAATTCAGAATGAGTGTATGTTTGCAAAAAACAATAAGGTAAATCCGTTAAATATCTTGTCTTTGTACTGTATCCCACTGAATATAGGTCATAAAGTTTTTGAAAATCATTGCATTATGTTTTTATTCATGTTTGACACACCTATTTTGGAATTGTGGCTGCACGTGTAGCGACACATTTTATACGTCCATAGCTCTCATAACCATCTTCGACTGTAGAAAACTCAAAAAATGATCAAAGCTTTAATGATCTCTATTTGTTCGCTTTCTTTTAAATTTAAATGATCAAATCAACCACATGGCAATGTTGCTCTGATGGGTTCAATTATATCACAGCTGTGCTGATGAGCACTCCTAACATCCAGCGTCATCTTGTCATAGTAAAAGAAAACAGGCAGCTGGTGAAGTGACTGTGATTGAGATGAGACATAACTCAACACACTGTACTGCAGTCGTCTTCTAACGTGGACATTTGGATACTAGAAATACGTCTTGTGCCACCCATCCATTTTCTGCTGGCGTCACTCTTGTTATTTACGCTGCTCCAGCAGCACTTTGTGTGGCCATGCACTTGGCTTAGGAGCAGATGGCAGCGTAGATTTGGCCCTCTCCAATACCACTGCACCTACTGCAGTGCTTTGTTTCTGATTAGATCTGTGACCCTGTCCAACACTGCAGCTGCAGACGCCCCGATAACAAGAGAGAGGAAAAGAGAGAAACGGATGATGAAAGAACAGGCTACAAGTTTCTGTTAAAGCTTTAAATTATTAATGATCACACTAAAGACGAAATTACTTCTCTCAGATAATGTCATACGACTCTGTTGTCTGCATGGTCTCCTCTGAGCGCCACAACAAAGAGATGAATTTATGGGTCTAGGCTGAGACCTGCCACTGAAGATGAAAAGCTCCAGCTGCGGAGAGGAAAAGTGCCCCCACTCTCTTTGTCAATGCACTCACGTGTGTGGTGAGTGTGCACGCACTTGAGTGATGTCTGTCCCTGAGCGACCTCTCATCTTTTGTACAGGTGAGTCTCGGTGGAACTTGGTGTACTGGAGCGCTACACCAGTGGGGATATGCCGATTTAAAAAAAAGAGATGTACAGTGCGACAGACAGACAGCGCAGTGAGTGAAAGAGAAGGGGAGGGGTGGGCGAGACAAATGCATTAAAATGGATCAGTACCTTAATGCCGCTTTGTGTGATGGGGCAGCTCTGGGGGCAACTGTCACTTTGGCAGGTGCAATGAAAGACGTGAGTATCGACCTGCTTGAGGGGGGAAAGTCAACGCAGGTCTGAGCGTGACATTTCTGAATGGGGCCTGAAAGCTCTCACAGTGTAAGTGCACCTGTGCTGACACACACATGCAACCAGCATATCGTCTCCATCCCAAAGAAAACCACACTCACGACATGACTCTATACCATACTCTTAGAAAAAAGGGTTCCAAAAGGGTTCTTCTTGAAGGGCTGAGGCAACCCAGAACCTCATTCTTTTTAGCACCCTTAGAAGGTTTAAAGATTCTGAGTAGAACTCCCAAACCTCTCACAGATGATTCTTGGTATAACCCCTTATATTGGGTTCTAAGTAGAACTCTCTGAAAGGGTTCCAAGTCAAACCTTTAATTACACTTCTACCATGAACCAAACAGGGTTCTCCTATGAGGACAAGCTGAAGAACACTTTATGGTTCTAGTGAGCACCTTTATTTCTAAGAGTGGTGATACCCTGCCTTGAACACCAAAACCCACACATAACCCATATCCATCCTTGACCATCAGAAAGGTCAAGAGTGAGAATTTTCTTGGCACCAAACACCACAGTCTGTACTGCAGGTGAGGGAACCAGCGTGTGTGTGTGTGTGTGTGTGGGTGGAGAGAACACTAATGTATTAGCTTTCCACCTCCAGTCCCGGGGGTAACTGCAGAGCAGGTGTACTGTTAATAACTCATAATTATTCTGGGAGCACAATCAGAATAATGGACCCTGATGTGGAACGCTCAATAAACAAATTTTCGGTCGCTGAGGAACAGCAGCTGTCTCACAAGAGGAGAGAGGGAACCGAATTAGCTGACCAGGTGTACAGACAACCCAACCTCTAATACTGTAGATTAGGAGAGGAGATAAGAGAAAGAAGAAAGAGACAGATTCAGAGCGTGTGAGTGTTTATAAAGTCGAAAACTGACAGAAAGAGAGCACGTGAGAACTGAAGACAGTGTGAAAAGATAAGAGGAATAGAGCAGTGACAGTCCAAACAGCAGCCCCTGGGAGTTTCCTGTGAAATCAGAAAGAGTGAACATGACAACAGTTGGCATGTCAAGAAGCTTGTTTCCATTGGAGCAGCCCCCCCTTCACACTCCCTCTGAGTGACAGGTGTCTGCTCGCTGTCGCAGTAGGTCACACGGCAGACGCTGTGGCTTTACATATACAGAGATGGCCACAGCATGTAGCAACAGTTTGGAGACATTTCAGATGTAAAGATCAAGTCCTGTCTTCAGTGAGTCTAAACCATGCTCTACAGAAATCATGCAGCACTGACATCTGGACAATCCAGAGGATGGATTTGTGAAGGTTATCAAGCACATCAACACAGCCTTTACATTAGCTGACAGAGCCATTTTCTGGACCCAAAAAACCACCCTGTGATGCCACCATGCGCAGAGAGGGGGCGCCACCACCACCACCAGCTACTTTCTCTGTGAGACACAGGCAATAGAGCAGTGCATGCTGGGTAAAAAAAAAGGCCAGAGTGCCAAAGCATGTGGAAAGCTAGAGCTGATACTTCTCATAAGAGATGAAAGGATGAGGAGAAAAGGTTTGTAAAGCAAGAAGGAGGGAGCGCAGGGGAACAGCACTGGTATGATTTGGCAGTGACCAATAAAAAATCCTTATGAATGACTCATGTTAGCTGCTCTTTGCATCTCAGCTTTGTAAGACTTGACATTCTCCTTAAAATTTGACCATAAATGTATGTGAACTTTACTTTGAGGCACTGACTGACGTGTAAATTATGTAGCAGTGCTGTAGGGTTTAATGATCCCTGCAGAGGCAAAATATAAAGTCTTCACTTTCAATAATTCAGCAGGGAGGGCATGGCACGCAGCTGTCTTCAACAAGCTATACAAAGGGCACCGGGGAGGTCTCCAACACAATGTCCAATAACAATACACAGTTTGACTTTGCATATTTGATATAAGCACACACACAATGGGGTGTGCATGCCCGCTCCGGTTTCAGACACTCCCCATCATTATAACGCGTACAGGTTGTAACCTGCCCTTTGTCGTGCCTGGCTTATCTTCACGTCATCCTGACTGACAGAGGCATTCAGACCTGCTTAAAGGCCAAATCATTTAGTAGATAAAGCTGATAGGTCAGGGCTCATTTATTCACACTTACCAACATAAATGTGTATATCAGAACATTTGAATAACAAAAGGTTTCTCCGATGCACTCGGGTGAAACATTTTGGAGCATCGCTATAAGCAAGTTAATGCTAAAATGAACAAACTCATACACATTTATGCAAGTGATAAGTGTTGTTGTATATGAAATTAACAGATAAGGCAGAGGTGAAGAACACCAAATTTGTTATTTTTTTTATACAACCCCAATTCCACAAAAGTTGGGACATTGTGTAAAATGTAAATAAAAACAGAATGCAATGATTTGTAAAAACTTTTCGACCTGTATTTAACTGAAAGCAGTACAAACACGAGATATTTAACGTTCAAACTGATTAACTTCGTTTTCTGTAAATATACACTCCTGAATTTGATGTATGTTTACCACTGTGATACATCATCTTTTCTTCTAACACTCAGTAAGTGTTGGGAAGGTGCCGTTGTCGTTCTCTTGCGCTTCATAACACACCACACATTTTCAATCAGAGACAGGTCTGGGCTGCAGGCGGGTCAGTCTGGTACCTGAACTCTTTGCTTCAAAAACAACAGCAGCATTAATGGGGCCTTCACAGATGTAACAGTCCATAACACCATAACACAGCCTTTTTTTTTTGCCCTTGACCCAACTTTTCTGAAAGTGTATATTTACAAAAAAAAAAAAAAAAAAAAAAGAATTTCATTAGTTTGAACATGAAAAATCATCTCTGTACTGTATTCAATTGAATATAGGTCGAAAAAGTCTTTGCAAATCATTGATTTTCATTTACATTTTACATGATTTCTCAAGTTTCAGGAAGTGGGGCTGTATTAGGACACCTCAGAGTGTATTAATATGTTCATACCATGGCCACTTAGCATCAGCCATCTTTAACGTTTGTTTAAAAATGGCTGACAAGGAAACAAAGCCTGTGTTAGGTTATTTGCAGTTTAATGTACTTTTACACTGTGGTTAAACTGCTGACCAGCCAATCAGACAAGTACTTTCTGTGGCCATGATATAATCGGCTTTATTGTGAGAAAATATAGCTGTGGTGCTTAAATCTACTTCCTCCTTCATACTGCCTTCCTCCTTCAGGCTGTATACAACAGCTACTGCACGTATACCCTGTGAGAGAAAAGTTAGATGTAAATTCAACATTTTATTACCAGTCTACTGATTTTTTGTTACAGAATACACACTTTAATGCACAGTTTGGCTGCTGTCCTATCCACGGTGGTTGTAAACGGAACTGAGGCCATGACTCTGGTTTAACACTTCCTGAAGCTGAGATGTGGTAAATACAGAAAAACTACTTACTTAGCTGTTCCCCTGGACTAACAGCAGTGAATAGCTACACCCTCCATATTACAACAAGGGAGTGCGAGAGTGAGTAATTGAGAGATAGAAAAAATAGAGACATAAGAAGAAGAAGAGGTAAAAGGGTATAAATGAAAGGGAGGGAGTAGGTAGTGACTACAAAGTGCAGTTTTTCATTCAGGTGCACACATGCTGCTCGGCACACACCCCATACCTGCCAGAAGTCCTGCAGAGAGGGAGGGGCAGAACGGGAAGGAGATGACGAGGGAGGGAGACAGAAGAGGAGAATGGGGATCAGTAGGTGGAATGATTGGGGAGAGGAGACAGAAAAAAAATGGAGATTTTGGGGAGACAGGGGAGTTGAGGACGATGGTTATTCACGAGGAAGGGAAGAGAGAGAAAATGGAGGGATTACTTGTTACGTGAATGAGAGAGATAGCGGCTGATACAAGAGCACGAGAGCATAATCAACAGTAAACAACGTCGGGTCACATCGACATAAGATTACGGCAGCTGAAAGCATGTCCACATGATGGGGGCAGGAGGAGAAAACACAGAGTTGAAGGGAATTAACATCAGAGAGAGGTGCAATGAGCAAATACAAGCAATCCCATTTACAGACTTCTAAAATAACTCTTCATCTGGACAAGAAAATAAAAATAAACCAAACAAGGTGAGTCAATATGAGCAGCAGCTGTTAAACAACCATATAGAGCATGTAATGTTTACATACAGACTGAACCTGGAACAAATTAGCGTCAGCAGGAAGGGGTGGGGGAGGGTGATTCTGTATAACACGTACACTTTTAAACACTTGACTGCGGCCAAAAACAGTATGTTTGTGACAAATCTCTCGGTTGGCTTGACTATTTTAAAATAAAACCACGACATGTGAGACACAGTGGTCTATTAAGAGAGCTCTTGTGTTACTCTCACACAATATTGTACACCCCTCTGCCATCGACCTTCATCGCAGTTTACCACCCAACCCCCAGCTGAAAAGTGCCCCTCGTACTTCACCACACCCTCCATCAACTTCATGATTTACACAGGCTGCTATACACGCCGTGGCCATTTCATCTAGCTCTAATCCAATGCAGTTTTTAGTTTCCAGCGAACTAGATTTCATGGCTTCTTGGCAGGGAACGGTAATGGTTTATTCCTCCTACCAACTAGCTAGGGGTGCCCATTAGGCCAATGAGGAGGAGGCACTCGTCTCTCTCTGGGAGAAAAAAGGGTTGGGCAGGGCCAAGGAGGGAGAGAGGGGAGGGGAGCGCTCAGGCCGCTCTGGCCGTGGCAGGAAAATCTCAGGGGACAACCAAAGCTAAATACAGTATCAGAGAAAACCGTGCATGAACAGATTTGCCTGGCAAATGAAGGAAAACACAAGGCCTGGAGATAGAGACAACATTTCCATATGCAGACAAGGGCCATAAATGAAGAGTGTTCCATTTCATTTTCAGGTCGCTACAGAGTTTCACATCTACTTTTGATAAAAGCAACGACAAGGAGTTTTTAACTGGGTAGAAAACAGTGTCAGTTTCACATTGATGCCTCTATGTGACCTACTCGTTAAGAGGAACATCTGCGAGAGGATCAGCTATTTCTATATAGTTGTTTAATGACTGCCACCAGGTCAGATTCTCCTTGAAATCAGATGAAATGAGCTTGTTTACATCTTTCCCAGCAGAGTTTAGAGGGTTGTATGTTAGCCGGTTAAACAGAAGCAGGATTAGAATTGTCTTTTGATGATTTGTGTTAGTGCAAACATGTTATGATTTTACACAATATGATGAATTGCTGTGAATTAATCTACAACAGCACATAATAGAGCTGGGAAATAGGGGCAAAATTAAAGCTGCAACGATTAATCAATTAATTAGTTGTCTATTACTACTATTAAATTAAACTATTTTGATAAGCGAAGGGTCGTTATGAGTAATTTTTAAAGAAAAAAATGTCCAAAATCTCTGATTTCAGCATCTTAAATGTGAATATTTTCTGGTTTCTCTACTCTTCAGTGATGGTAAACTGAAAATCTTTGGGTTGTGGACAAAACAAGACATTTGTGGACATTTTACAGTTAATCAAGTAAATAATCAACAGATTAATCATCAGTGACAGTAACTGTTAATTGCAGCCCTATATTTTTGACAAAATAACTCAATATCAATATTTATTAATATTGCTACAATATTCAAATGTTAACATGATGAAATCTTTGACAAATAATCATTAGTAATGTGGATATAATGACTAACTGGGCAAAGGCAAATAATAGAACAGCTAGAACAGCCTGGTAAGTCCAAAAAACATTACATCACTTAACTGTAATGCAGACTTTAAAACCAGGAAAAGACAACACTTATGCCAACAAAACATGAAAGTTCCTTGTAGTAACTTTAATATGCATTTGAAATATGAGTGAATCAAAGTTCTGGGAACTCTGCCACAAAACATATGGCTCAGTAAAATCATTACTGAGTTGCAGAAGAGGGAAGTTGTGACAAAGAGTCCTCACTAACTTGGTGCGGCTCATCTGACTCCAGCATGGAGACGGGGTACAGACGTACTCCTCATCAGAACAGCCTGGAGGCTGATGGATTTTGATCTTCTAATGAGGACAGAAACTACAATCACCACGCTGATGATTAGCTAACACTAAATGAACGAGGACGGTCGGCTACTGGGTGTGAGAGATGCTCCCTGGGAGAAGTGAGAGGGCCATAATGGTCACGAATCAATATCAAGGGAGGCGGTAATGAAAATAATGATGTTGATGATTTATAATGATGGCTTCTATTTCCGTGACTATGAACAGAGAAATGTTAGCGTTTAGGGAACAGAGACCAGCTCCTTTTAGAGTCAATCTGTGGCCACTGTGGGGCGGCTGTCCCATCCAAAGTTCACCTGCTGTTATTGTCTTTAAATAGGTCATTATGTATTGGGCAGGGCCCACTTCGTACATGTCCCTCTTAATGATTAAGTCTGGCGCTGTTCTGTTAAAGAAAAAGGCTTTTCTGAACTAGGTTTGAGATGGAAGGCAGATAGTTAAAGGACTCCGGTGCAGGCTAAAATAATATAATCCTTCATTACCTTTTAAACTGTTTTCTAAACTCTGAGAGTCAAACAATATGTGGAAAGTACAATATTCTGATTATCTGCTCTAGTTTCAATTACTGTGAGTGGAAAATAGTATGAGTTGACGGTTAAGAAGCAGACAGCAAAGCACAAACAGGCAAAGAAACAGAAAGTATACAGGGCAAGGTCTGTGAAAAACAACATCCTTACACTTGTACTTTGACAGTGGGGAAACCAAAACATTGAAAATATACATGTTTTTCTGTTAAAAATCTTTTACCTGCAATGGAAGAATCTCCGTGTGACACCAGCTTGTGCACATTTTGCCAGATATCAACAGAAACAGGTAAAATACACAAACAAACAACAAAGTGCCAGAAAAGCCAGCTTACCCTCTCATCACAGCTACCCTTATTGGATTTTTTTCTATTAATTTCTGCTCTCTTTGCTGACCGAATGTAATGGTGTTTTCTATTTTTCCCACGAGCTCTTTCCATACCATTTATGATACTATAACCTCTCTGCCCCTGATGAGTATTTGTGTATTTCTCTGACATTGAGTTTCACCCCAATTCATACATCATTCCACTTCTATTTATCCATTTTCTTCAATGTCATTTCAGCATGAATGATTCTTCTCTTTATATTCTTTTTACACTGCATTTCATAGAAGGATTTCATTATGTTATTATATAATATCACATTCATAAGGACTGTGGTTCAGCAGTGAATGCGATGAATTAAGACTTTTCAAACACCTCACTCATAATCTTCTCGGGGTAGGCATATTTAAAATTCAAGCCATGGACAGATAAAACTGTTACTGCATTCTTACAAAGTCTAATTAGTGCAGACGTCATTTGCTTAATTTTTTTCTGTATGAAAACAGGATCAGCACAATATTTAAGAGTTAAAGGAGAAATGCAAAATATTTGCTGTACCAAATCATAGAATTACCATGATATTATATATTATATACATGGAGCAAACATTAATACCGAATGTTCTCCGAATGAGTTAGTGTCTGTTTATGAGTTGTAATAACTTATTAATAATCTTTTAGAAAGAACAGATGTTTATAACAGTTAAATTGAGCATTTAGTTAGTGGAGTCTGGCAGGTGGTAACTGAACTCAAACTCTAGAGTGTGTATTTTATATGTTTCTGACAAAAGAGATGAAGAAGGTAAGATAAGATGAAGAGATAACTTTACAAAGAAAGTATAAAAAGTACATATTGATGTATATTAATTTATATCTCTCTCTACAGGTAATTTGGACACTTAGGCAGAGATGAGCACGAGGTACCCTGTCACTCACCGTCACATTCAGTGGTGTAGAGGGATTAGAGAATATTTTTAGCATTTCCTGTCCAGTCGGTTGTATAATGGTGTTAGTTTAAATGATCTAAAATGGTTAATTGTTGTAACTATTTTATCCTTGCTATGTGTTTTAAGAAATATTTTTTTGTGTAAAATTATTGTCATGTTTTCAGGGTTACAGATTTTATTGTTCAAAAATGTTGAAACACTAATAAATAAATGAAATGACTGTGATGATGTGTCATGTGATCTGTGTGTATTTATCACATCCGTGAGCACTCTGGTAATTTTGCTGAGCAAACATGAAGAAGCCAGAGGCGAAGTGTGTTGTTCACTTTGAATTAAGTCACAGTAAAGTCAGCTCAGTGTGCAGTGGTTTATTTTAATACTCCACCCAAGAATATATTGACTTTAACATTTTTACTGAATGAAAGTTTTTACTTGGAACTACTTTCTATTGAAAAAGTCTGAATCCAATTGCTGATGAGTGATGTCTGAGGATTATCCAGAGTAGCAATAAAGACTCCATTTTATTGGGGTAGTAGAAGTGGTAGACATTTCAGAGGCAGATATCTTAAAAACCTTAGCACATAAAACTGAAATTATCTAACAAACACTGCCATGGGTACGAGAGAAAATGTGTTTGGTTATTTTTGTATTTTTGGATGAACTTGAAATTTCTTTAAGCCATTACTGACATTGGCAATTCGGGTGAATGAAACCTTCTGGTAGACTTGCAAGTAGCACAGTGGGAAAAGAAATACGAATATATCATTATAAAACAGCTTTCTGGGGAAAAGCAAAGCTCATTTAGCTTTCAGTATATTTATGAAATCCATCAACATTAATTTTTCTAAGACATAATTATAAAAGCTTGCTGCTGCTGCTGCTGACCTCCATGATTACTAAGTTGACCCTCAATCCCCTTTGCCACAAAGACGCCCACTTCTTACCTTCCCATCGTAGCGCTTCACAATGAACTGATCGAGGCCGAGATCTGAATGAGAGACAGAGAGAGAACAGGAACAGAGATACATATTAGGAGACAAATATTATAACAAACGCGATGCGAGGCAGACTAGTTGCACAGCAGGAGCACCAAGATTTATGCCTATCATGAAGCAGAGCAAATTTATTTACTTGGTGTCATTACCAAACCTCTGGTAATCACTGACATGTGCGAGAGATTAATAATAGTCATTAACAAGTCATTTCCATTTTGCAAATTCCTTAAAATAAACAATCATCAGCATTCAGCTTCGACTCTTCTGATCATCAGTTAGAACAAAGCTCTCAACCATAGTCTGTTTTATAGATCTAGTTCAGATGTGCACACCAAGGTCGACAGCAGTGTTCACGTGTATATATGTATATTAAATTATACATTTTATGTATCTCACTGGCTTCATCGGGAATCAATGTCACTATATCATGCTAACACAATGAATAATGATTTCAATGAAGCACATGTATGGATCAGCTGAGAATGAGTAGTCTTCACTGTGCTCTGGTTTTAGTCTTTAGTCCTGTCACTCTTATTTCTGTCATGTCTTTCTCTGCAAAAGGCATCAATTCATATTGAGTTGAATACAATTCAGCTCCCTGCAAAGATGATATGAAATCTGATTCTCCCCACTTTTTTTACTAAACTTAATCAAATAAGTTTCAAGCATGAGTTATTTTTTTTTTGCGCAAAAATGACAATCTCACCTCGAAACTAATGTAATTCAAACAAATAAACCTTGTTGGGGTGATTATTTTCTAAAGTCGAGTATGAGGCAGCAGTTTGCATCTGTTAAATGAAGCATGCAGAGTGTGAGAGAAAAAAAAATCTTCCAAGAATCACACAGTGGCTCTGAGTATCATGCTGAAAAACTGTTAGCACATTCACCTGCTGAAACAGTCTCAAAACAGATTAGCTTTGAGGGCAACGGTTACAGTGTAATCTCATTAAACTGAATGCTAATTAAGTGAAAGTCATAATTTTGTTTGAAAGTTGGTTTCATCAGCATTACAGATCACCTAATCACATAGGACCTCTGCAAACGGCCTAACGCCTTCTTCTACTTAGTCAATTATACTTTAACTTCAGGTCAGTTACCAAAAAATCACATGAGATTTCCAACTCAGGAGCTGGATCGCTGAGCTTAAGCACACATTTGTAGGTCTGTTCCATCTCAAAGGCTGCTTAAAAATGCACCTGAAAAGCGCAGCCTCATTTTGCCCGAATTTTAAAGGACACAACTGGTCTGTACAACAGCACCAACTATTATAAAATATAGTTTATTAAAGCCACTGGAAACCCAAATCACAATCGCCTTCTAGCTATGTGATTTAGGGTCTTATGTACATAATAAAAAGAACCTAAAACATATTATAAATTAGTTTTAATAACAATATGAAATTAGGGCCTGACCGACATATCAGTTGACCAATACTATTGGCCCGACACTGGCCACTCACAGCTATATTGGTCTATAATGGTATCTGAATATATGTTATACAACATGTGCTGATATGAAACTTTTCCCTCCAAAAGAACAGATTATAATGGGGTAGAAAAGGGGTTTTCCATGCATCTTTCAGAGAAAATATAGCTGAAATCAGGTGCTTCTCAGCTTGAGGACATCAAACTCAAAGGCACAAAAAGGGGCTGGAGCACAACTGATCAATTTACAGCTTTAGTAGTGCAAAAAGACTAAAGTCTTGACACTACTCTAGTACAGCAGTGTCGAAACGTTACAGCAGTTCCTTCTCGTGCATCTTTTTCTTATGTTCTACCTTAATTTTAATTAACTCTCAAATCGATTTAGCACTCTCTTGACTGATCATCAAGAGAGATAGTTTTAGTGTTACTCTTGCTGACCATTTAGGTTACCTTTGTGGACAAGTAAGAACAAGTGGTTGTGCTTCACGTTAATATTAATTTCTAAAGAGCTCAATACATTTTTCCCCACACTAAAACTACACAATTAATTCTGCCAAAAAAAAAAAATCTATATCAGTTGTTGCACCAAACAGGTGCAACAAAAACAAAATCTACTCAATTCAACAACAGAGAACCGAAGCTGCTCCAAATCCCTTTGACATTAACAGTTACATTGATATCAAATATGCAATTTTACTATTTGGAGCCAAATTTCCAGAGACTTTATGGGTGCGTCCAAGTCAGAAAATTGACATTTTAACATAACAAGTTGATTAAGACCACCTGAAAGCACCAGGACTGTTGGTCTTTGTGAGGCTGGACAGTCTGATTTTGGGATGCTGTGTGTACCTTGTCGCCCTGAGAATCCAGCCTCTGAACTAATATGCAGTTGTTCTATCTATCTATGCATGTATGCATTTTCAGACCCTATCCAAACAGATGATTTAAAACAAAAGGGGGGCTAAAACTACCTTGTAAATTTTTTATCAGGTCCATGTGTTATTCATCATCTATGGGCCAGAAAATCTGCTGAGCATTAAAACAACAAAAGCAGACTTGACCAGGGTTGTTTAACCTCACTTGGGTTGGAGGTTTGAGAAGCGACTGAAATGTCTGCCTATGAAGAAAACTGCAGTTTCTCTTGGCTTTTTCATCTACTTTGCTGAACCATCTCTTATCCAGCAGAGCTCAGCTCATCATTTCTTAGATTCCTAAAGACAGGATAAAGAAAGGAGGAGCTGGGGAGTTGTCATGAGGGGAGCAGAGGCACTGGGTCTAAGAATGGAAGGCCAAATGGGGCCAAGCAAGGCCAAGTCTTGGGCATGGTTAACAGATGGAAGTGCTGAGGTGAGCGGGAAAGGCAGAGCAGACGTGACAGGCCCAGCTAAGTCCTTATTAAGTGCTAACTGCCGGCCTGCTTCCTTTACTGTGGATGTAATAGTCCTCACATACTGAGAATTCACCCGCAAGTGTGTGATGGAGGCGAATATGCTCCCATACAATAAAATGTCACACAAATCTAAATGCCTTTTAGTATTGAATAACCGGGTAACAACAGATAAAGACAAGACTGCTGCTGAAAAGTGTCCATGCCAAGTTAAGCTCCCTGCCTTCCCAAACCTCCCATGGCTGAAGATCAAATATCTCACACTGGATCCATGTGTGACGCCTGAGATCTGCTCCGGTTTGAACCCGTTAATTGATACACCAACTGCTGTGTGGTGATTCACTCGGCTCAGCGTGATGAGACAGCCCTGTTGCTGCCACCCTCCCTACCCGTCTCCCTTCATACTTGCGAACGCGGTCAGTGGGATCGTTACACCATGAACTGCCAAGCGTCCCTGCAGCTGGATGGCGGGCTGTGTTGGGTAATGCTCTATCAGTGGGGTGAAATGATCTCAGCATCACTAATTGAAAAACATCTCACCCTGGATAGTGATTACCATAATCCTGGATGCATGTACTGCGACACATGCAAACCCTGGAACCAGTTTAAACTTGAATCTACAGAACCAGAGTAGAAAACAGCTGGAGCATGCCAGCGGGTGTGAAGAAGTCACTGAGGAAGGAAAGGTGGTGGAGGGAGAAAGGGGGGACTCACTCTCAGGCTGCTTCTCGTTAGGTGTGATGGAGCGTATGAAGTCCTGCGGCGTCATGTAGACCTCAGCATCTCCATGTTCGCCGATCACCTTCAGCGTGGCGAAGTAGCGGAAAATCTTGTCCGGAGTGGAGTAGGCTCTTATCCTGTTTTCATACTCCATCACCTGCCAACCAGACAGAAAACAACAATTAATGACACAAATTTTAACAAATCATGAGCACCACAATATACCCAAACATCAACTAAGGCTGGGAATTGCCACAGACTTCCCAAATCAATTCAATGGTGATTTAATATGGATTCTTTTAGGTATTTTGAAGCTACAGTAACAATTTTGCTTGGCTATTAAAGAGATTCTCAGATAACTAACACTGTAAACTGTACGAGGAACCCTCTGACCTGATGCATTATTAAAAATATTAATATTTGAATTAACAATTGATCCTGTAGCGTTTACTGGCAACATTCACAGGTCAGATGAGAGGTCAGCGCCCACTTTTGAGGGAAAGATTACTGTCTCACACAATGAGAGAGATAGGAAAATGCCACAAAAGCTGCTGTGTAGCAGGTTGTAAGACAAATAAACATAAATCCATCATGATCTCTGGTTGCCCATCGCTCCTGGGGAGGAAAGGGATCCCAAAAGGAGAGCAGAGAACAGCAATTGTTTATTCTGACAGCAGTGTTAACTCCTTTTTGATGACAAATATGACAATGATAAATATGCATTAGCTTCTGTCATTTAAATTAGGCAGAATAAGAAACTAGAATCAACTGTATTAATAACCAGGTTCTTCACGTTGAGATTTGAGGCACATAAGATGTATGAATAAGTGTGGTAAGTAGCTAAATGATGCTGGTGACAGTTCCTACTTATGATAACGATAGCATGATGAACATGGATGGATGATGAGCTCTTTAACTCGACACGAATTCATTAAAACCTGTCAAAACTGTAATTCAAACCCCAAAAAGGAGGAGTGGCCATGACGTTTTGGCACAGTACCTGTATGTGCCAGTCTGATGTTTTGTAAATAGACAGAAAAAAAAGAAGATAGATTAAACAGGGAAAATGAGTGCTCGTTCCATCAATCAGTGGTTCGTCAGATGAGCCCAGAAACCTGTATACCTGAACAGCAGATGTTCACTCACCTCACCAAACCTCTGTGATACATGTAAGTTAGCATAATATGATGTAGAATTTCTGTCATTTACACTTCAATACTGCATGGTTACGTGTCAACATTTATGCACTGTTTGTGAACTTTCTTTGCGCTATGCTCAGCACACCCACCTGCTGTTTTCAGCTCACAGAAAGAGTATTGCACACCTCGTAACTTACACCTTCCGATTCGTTGAGCACAACTCGCTTCACTTTGCAGCTGGAGTAAAACTGATTTTGGAGAGGAGCAACAAATGCTGGTGGTAGAGGCGTGGGCGATATGGCCCTAAAATAATGTCACAACATTTCAGGGTATTCTTGATGATATGACAAAATACATTTTCGGTTTTGAACTCACAATAGCTGTTGGGCTCCACTGACGGGATTTTTGGCTGTCCTTGTACTCAGCTGGGTGTTTCTGATTGAGGTGATGAAAATGAATTTGTTGTGTTGCTGCCTTTTGTTGTTCCAGTCTTGTTGCGCTTCTTAAATATTACCATGGTTTATCGTACATCTGACCTTTTGTAACCAAAATACTTCCATACAAGATATTGTAATATTGCCACCTATCGCCAATATTGGACTTCTTTAAGCTCTCTGTCCCATACGCCTGGACAGAAATTGGAAAAAGGGCTTTTGGGTACTCTGCACCCTTAGCACGGAATTTGTTGCAGAATGACTTGAAACTCAATGAACTGGTCTTGTTAAATGCTTTTAAATCCAAAATGAACTTGGAGGCAGATTCCATAGGATGTCGATGTTTTCAGCTTGCCTGGTTGCACAACTGAATCCTAGAAAGTTCTCTTTTAATGTGACTTTCAGTTCTTGTTAATCGTTTTTGTCTCCCTTTGTGTCCGTAACTTTGTGTTTTTGCCGCTGACTGTCTTGGCTAGCTCTCCCTTGAAGAAGAGATTCTTAACCTCAGTGGCACTCACCTGGTTAAATAAAGGTTAAATTAAAAAAAAAAAAAAAGAAAAAATCACAATATATCATGTAAAGATACAATGACATATGAGCAATACCAGAGGGCACACCTCTACTGGTGGCAGCAAAGGGAAAAACAGCTACATCCCAGCCTCATTCATAAAAAAAAAGAAGAGAAGAAGAAGAAACAAAACACACGTGCAGCCTTTTTTCCCTCTCACCGCTGAAGCACTTCATCCCAGCACGGCCAGAGAACAAACTCCTAACATAGTTCAAGTGTCATGCATCCACGGGAAAATGCATGTATCACAAGACTGATCTTGGATTTTATGAATCAATATTGGATCATTCAAATTAAGATCGATTTCAATTAGAAATTCAATTTTTACAACAAGCCTCAACATCAATCAAATCAAAGACCCAGCAATATTCCACTCCTGTGTGCAGCAAGTTAAACAATCTGAGGGAGAGTTAAGAGGGTGTCGAGGGGTTGAAGGAGGGACCAGAATAAATAAGCAGGTGGCTGCAGGAAAACAAGCTGTCAGTCCTGATGGGGAGGTATATTAACCTCCTGACTACCTCATAATCAAAATAGGAAGTAGTGTTTTTCAGAATCAGTCAGACTGACAGGTTAACATGTTGGGAGACTGCAGACTATCAACACAAGCACACACACATAAGGCTAGCAGCACGGCACCGCTGACATACCAAGGTCCAACATCTTGGAAAACACAAAGAAACTCATTTATTCAGCTCTGATACACAGATTAGCCACGTCAATGTTTGCCTTGACACTGCCATCTGCCTTTCAGCACAAAGTTTCAAACAGAAATTGACAGAGCGGTGTCTGTTTGGGAGCCGTGCTCAGCTGTAATCCAGACAGGCGGTTATTTTATGCGATGCTGAATGATTGTTTACACTACACAAACTCCTTGAGGAAAAACCTTCAACTTTTTGCAGCTATTATCCACTTTAATTTGATAACAGAAAGAGTGAGACAAATACACAGACTCTGATCACACAAGAGAGTCTGTAGCTATGATTACGTGCTACCGCGTTGGTTCCTCCTCTTAGCAGACCTTATTAGTCTTTAGGGAAATCACCAGGAGTGTGTCCCCCAGAAGAAGCAACCATCAGTGTATGGATGAGAGGTTATAGGACAGTCATGTGGAAATGCTGGTGAGCCTGACTGATGGAAAGCCCTGGGTACGCTGTCATCTCCCTCTCTGGCTTTCATCTCCCCAGATTTACAGGCTACTGATCTCAGCATCACCCACACTGATGGGAGAGTCAAGCCTGTTCTTTGGAGCTTTTCAGCCATTTATACTCTCTCTTTCCATAACAAAAAAAAGCACATAGCAGGAGGGTGAAATTCAAGTCACACAAGCTGTTTATTATTTTTTTCCGCTCAGATTTTCAAAGATTGTTGCGCAACATCTGAGACAAGAGTGGCAAATCAGTTTTAAAGTACGAAGGTGAAAGCACTGAATTTTAAGCACATATTAGAGTGAAAATTCCCTCCTGCTGCATAATTTTGCATTTGAAATGGAATCATCTATCTCTATTGCCTTTGAAAAAAGTACAGCACTCATTCTTGAGAATTGGGACAAAAGCGTATTTTGAAGGGGTTTCGATTTTTACTCTTCAATTAAATATTAAATATCATTTAAAAGATCAAACTCTACGCTATTAAATCACATAACAGACCAACCTAGTGTTTTAATTTTTTATTAAATGTAGACATCTTTATTTTTTAAAGTTGCTAAGAGTCCTCTCAATGCTTCTTATTTAGCTTTGATTTAGAAGGGCTACAGGGTTGAGATGTTATGGTTGAGACACATCTGATGGCAATATTATTTAATGAATTTGTCAAAAAAATAGAAAGTTTACCAGTGCTTCAGCAGTATTCCCACCATTTTTAAACCAGGAAGTGAGACAAGGGTTCTTAGAGTATAGCTAAATCTTTTTATGCCCGATTAAATCATGTTTTTGTAAAAATCTGTGAATTGATGGAAATCTGGGACAGAACGTTAAAGGGCCAAGATTTTCATAAAAAGATCTCTTTTAAAACAAGTATTATTATAATAGCAAATTCTTATACCTATATTATCAGTAGGTATTGTTAGTTCTAGATTTTGAAGGCTGTTAACACATTTTTAATCGTCTGGGCCAGTTGTTCAAAGGTAATCTGATTGGATTTTGGTTATCGGATTGGATCAAATCTTGAAAATGGGCTGTTCAAAAGGGAAAGAAGTATTCTGAAATCGGATTAGATCATGTAATCCAATCCTAGTTTTAATCTGGATCAAACCTTCAGTTTGTGTTGTTCAAAACATTTCAGTAGGATCTGGGTAACTTGATCCAAAAAAACAGGATTATCCTGATCCCAACAGGGGGTAGGATTTCAAGGTGGATTTCAGGAAGAAAATGTAGCAAAACTTTAAAATTGGTCAAATAATCAATTTGTATCATTTTGTGTATATAATTATTATATCTTGCACTTGATTTGTTCAACTGTTACAGTGATAAAGTAGATAAAGTAGACATAGGCTACCAATCAAGCCTTTCAGTAGGCTATAGTAAAGTAAAAATAAAATAAAAATAAAAATGATCTTGTCCCCATGAAATAAACCCCCAAGCAGATTTGAATAACAAACAAAAATGATATATTCAGTATTTCTGTCCTTCATCACTGTATATTAATTTCAAAAAAAACAATCAGCAATAATTTCTAACAATTGCATCCCTTACTACATGTCCAGTCAGTCCCTCATCCTGACAGAACGCCAGAGGTTGGTCTGGTTGTATTTGTTTATGTATATTTGTTATTTGTTGTGGCTCAGATGAGTGGTCATAAAAGAAATCATAAATAGAAGTGGATGTTTTGTTATTTTTCGTGTTTTGTCTCAAAATAAAAAACACTTAATGTGACCCCATGTTGGCTCTTCTACCTGTTGTTCTTTACATTGCTGGTAGCCCACATTGTGATATGTTGTCCCATTTAGAGCACTGGTAATCCGGATTTGGTAATCTTGAAAACTGTTATCTGGATCAGGGTGATCCAATCCAATGCTGCTTTGAAAAATCGGCATAAAAGTAAGACGGATTACCTGATCCTGGATAGCAAAAAATGGGATTTCCAAATCCGGATCATTTTGATCCAGATTACATTTTTTGAAACAACTGGCCCCTGAAGTTGTGAATTCTTGTCTGGGACAAGGGCGTTTTCTGGCACAAAGCAAGTTTAGAAATCAAAAAAATGAAAGCTGACCAAAACATTTCATAAATCACATATATTTCATATACATATAAACCCTTAAAGACTATATTTTCACCCCCCCCAAAAAAATTTAAATTAGAGTGTGGATATTAATAATTAAAAAAAAGTTTAACAATAATGAATAAATAGTTTTTCCAGTAGGACACGATTTGTCCTAATTCTCAAGAAGTGTGAAAGAAAAAAATGTATCCAAGGACCAAAATGTTTAATTCTCTAAAACTCCATCAACATTCAACCATTTGAAGGACAGTCTGAAGCACTGATGGACATGCACGGACATTTGCACACGCATATGCACAGAACTGACCTTCAGTACACTCCATCAAACCTTGACTCTTCATCTGACATAGTGAGTGAGCTGGCACAAACAACCTATTTTTATCAACAGACTAGTGAATCCTGTGGTGCTGTGATTCACTAAAACGGTTTGTTCCCGAGACAGCTATATGCTTTCAGCAGACTATGGCTGCTGCTGCTGCTGCTGCTGAGGCAAGAGTGATTGCGCAATTTTTACATCTACACCCCTAAGTCGGATGTACCATTGCATCACAATCTGTTTGAAAAAAAAATCAATTTATTGTTCAAAGTTCTTCCTCTTTTCCTTCTCCCTGGTCCTCCAACAACAATATGCAGAGCTACAAACTGTGTTTATTTGGCATCGTTTCAAAGACCCTTTGTACTTCTTCTCTTCTTCTCTGTCATCTGCTGCCTAATTAACGGCAATAAAATCTTACGGGTGGTACATTTCTGTTGTTTATGGCTGCAGCAATGCATGCTCATTTCCTTTGTGTGTCTCCGTAAAATATTCTGTCAAAATATACTGGCGTTTGCATATTGGACATTGATTGTGAGGGCTTTCAAAACACCATTCTGGAGGTGAATTAAATACTGGACTGACTGAACGCTTGAATGTTTATTGTTTATTGATCACCTTGCGGTCGCGGAATCCGGAGCGAGGCTTCTTTTTCTTCCCCTCACCACCGTCTTCTTTTGCTTCTTCGTCTCCGCTGCTGGCCTCCACCGAGTTCTCGGAATCCGTCTCAGAAGCTGCATCCTTCACGAAATCAACGCCCTCTCCACCTGGTTGCTCAGAGTGTTGAACAGAAGGCCCAGCATCTGCATATGCTCTGGGTTAAAAAAAAACAAACAGAAGAAACAGATTAACACCTGAGGGACATTTCTATGTCATCTATCAAGAAGGTTTGCTATTGCAAGATCTGTGTATTTATGTAGCTGATTGTGTAGCTATGAGAGAGAAAGAGATTATGTGCTGCACCGGGCAAAGCGAAGAGGTTTACCATGGCATACTCCCACTTGACCATTTCTCTCACTAAATTGAAAATTGGAATAATAATAATAAATAGCTGAGTCTGTCTGAGGCAGGCTGAATAATTCAGTTTAATGAGACACAAGGAGAATGAAGCCTGGGGTGAAGGCCTGGAACAGTCTCGTCCCATCAGTCTCAAAAGCCCCGAGGCACCATCCATCACTCTGCCTCCTGCAGCACAGTCATTCTGTCCCCATAGAGCTCTCACGTCAACACCCTCTACACTGCTTTGCCTTAACTAAACACCACTCTCTTTAGTAATGGATAGCAATAAAAACATAGTGACACCCTTGGGGTGGTGACTTGGAATGTCAACAAAAATGCAGGTAAGCAGCTTCATGGGGTGGTTTCCCCAACAGTTGCGTAATTGGGGAATCGAATCTGGCATGTGTTCAAAAGTCAAACTGCCGTTGAATACTGCACCGCAAGCAAATCCCCATCTATTTAATGTAGATCATGATCTGTGTTTGTTTAATGGGGACCATGCCAAACAGAAGAGCCTGCAAGTCATGGAGTGAAGAAAAGCAATTGTCTAGAGAAAGACACTTGGGCTGGGCAGATCACGTTGCCGGTCATTGACCACTGAGCCCTCTACCATCGTAAAACAGTGATTTAGAAGTGCTTAGAACTGATAAATACCTATTTTAAGGAGTGTCAGCCAGATGGAGCAACAGCAAAGGATAAAGCTTTTATTATAATAGCCCCTGGCACCTGATTTACTAAAGGAACAACAGTATATCTTTGTAATTAATATCCAACATACATATAAATAAAGTATAAAAGAAAGTATATAAAAACGATATCATCACTGATGTTTCACTATGGACATGGTGATAATGTAATTCTGTAGACCAGACCCTAAAACAGGCCTGGGCGATACGGCTGAAAGTCTATCATGACAGTCAAGTTTCATATCGGTCACTAGAGATAATTATTGATCATGATGGGTCGCTGTAGTTTAACCGCTGAGGCCCAACCTAAAAGACACAAGACAACACACTCCAAAGAGAGGTGTGTCCATCAAGGATGACTGCTTAGATTTCTTTGATGTGGTAGGACGACCAGAAAAAAGCAGCTAAAAAGATGTGGAAAGTAAAAACCCAGTCTTATGACATTGTTGTTTGGGGATTGATTCACACGTTTGTATGATACTTTGAAAAGTTTTATGGCAGGCCAGCGGCAATCAAAGACAAACTGCTCTTTAAAATCTTTACACTAACATATTTTGTAGTTTTTGGTAGTATGAATGAATCCTTTTGTGTTTTTATGTTTGCCCCTTGAGGGACAAATGAAGTATTCAGCTGAAGTATCATAAGGCCATTATTATTTTCTCTGTAGTAAGTAGAAGCACACAAAGAAGTGTATTGATGATCCCAGTCCTACCTTTTCCAGAGCAGCCCAGCACTAGCAGACACACCAGTAACTCCAGCCAGGGCTGCCAGCATCAGCCTCCTCCGACCAGACCCTCGCACTGCCCCGCTGTGGTAGCGCCGGGACAACTGCACTAGCCCCACCGAAACAGCGGACAACGCCCGCAAGCGGAACATCCTGCAGGGAGGAAAGAATAAAGGTGTGGTTTAACAGCTGACACTCTTAACAAGGCCTATACAGGACTGTACTGTACACAAATTAGAAGATGCTCAGCAGTTTAGTTTTAGGACATTTTGTCCAGCATGTGATGAGGGAAAAAAGTAATAAGTGGTATAGGTCTGCTTCTGCAAATACTGACAAATAAGAGGATAAAACTGTTTCAAACTAAAGAACATATACTGTATATCGTCTGAACATCACGTAATTCTGGGCACATTGCTAGCACTGTGCTAAGCAATTCCTTCTCTAGTCATAAGCCATAGAGGTCTTAGGTAAGGATTTGGAGAATTTGACTAAAAAACTAATTAACACTCATCTCAAGAGGCAAAGCTTACTACAATAGCAGTGCACTCGAGGGATCTGTCTTCATACTGCACTGCAGGCAAAACTGTACCTTGAACAGTAAAATGCATAAATGTCCTGGAATCCTCACACACCTCAATTAATAAACAACAGAAAGCAAGGATAAAACTAATTGCCACCAGTGCAGCTAAGCTCCAGAACTTCATTTTGGACCAGACTGTTGCTTAATTCATCAGTGTCACGGAAAGATGATTAACAATTAGGCGAGGGGCTACTGGTGTGTATCTGTACCTCCCGTGTGTGCACACAGGACAGGGCACAGGAGTTCATCCCACAGAGGCCTGAAGCTGCCACCTGTCAATATCCTATTAACAATTCAGACACCAATTGTCAAAGTGATTCTGCAGAAAGATAAGAGAAGACATGGCATATGCTAATTGAAGTGTTCAGCAGTCCATGACGATGGGGACTGAGGGGAACAGCAAGCATGAACACCATTTCTGTGGAGCTGGAGACAGTCTGGTGCTGAAAGACCGGTGCCAAAGATATTACAGACACTAGTGTGACTGAAAGCCTCGTCAGTACAACAGAGCGACTTCAGTGACAGTTAATATTACAAAAACAAATCTTTAAGCACTTGCTCTGCAGGGCTCAACAGTAAGGATTCCCTGCTCACCCAGGGCAACTAAAATACAATGTTGGGCTAGTAAATTTGGCAACTCACTTGCCCGATCGGGCAAGGGTAAAAAAGAAACCGTTCTAATAATTAATGGTTAATAATTAATGGTTAAATTAATGTTTTAATGCAAAAGTGGCAGAAAATGCTGTTTCAGCCTCTCAAATATGGAGATTTCCTGCTTTTCTCTGTTTTATTATCACTTATCACTTTGGACTTTGAGAAACTGGGATAGGACATTTTTCACTGTTTTCTGACTTTTATAGATGCTGCATCACTATTTGTGCATGGGCAAATTAAAAAGTGAGCTCAGGCAAGTAAATTTCTGTACCACTTGGCCGACTGGGTAAATAAAAAAATGACCTGCACTGTAGTACCAAACATGATTTTATCTGTTTGTTTAAAAAAGATTCACTCCCAATTTTGAATCATATCTAGCTCTTGCCCCTACATGGTTTGAATTAGAGCTGTTCAGATAACATTTTGTCCTTTCTGATAACATTTCCAATAGGTGAACTTTGTGCAGAGTACTGATCTGATACCAATGTATTAAAAAATATTTTAATATATTTTAACAGCTGTATACCACTAATCTTATAAGGATGTGATCAATGCTTAAAATTAAGGATGCTGCATTGTCCAAGGACAGTAAAGATAGCACCTGGGACACAAAGATATCATGTCTGGGACAATTCTGGGACAGTAGATGAACTAATTACAGAAACATCAGAGCAAATTTCAAAATGGTGCTATTTGGATAGTGACTACATATTAGGAATCTAAATGGTTACTTTCTCACCTGAAAAAGTATTACTTAACTTAATAAAGTGACATATTGACAATCATGGAACAAATTTAGATGGCCAATAGCTCCGTCAATCATTCATGGTCAGTCATTTACATAGGTGTATAGTGTTTACATGTGCCTGGCAACCTGTATAGCTAAACATAGCAGCAGTAGACAGCAGGCGAACTGAGTCTGTATTTTCCCAGTCTCTGAACCTATGCCTTCCAATATGCATACAACTTTTGCATTTATATGCAGATTGTCTGTTCATTGAGATTAATATTTTCCCCACATGTTGAGCCCTTTGGGAAGCAGAGCGAGGTGTGTAAAATCTGGTTCGTTGTATAGCCTAAATGGTCTTGAAAATTGAACAATGTAAAAATGCTAATATGCAGTGTTATTCAAAATCGCTTTGTCATAATATCTGTGCCAGGAAAGACACGCATGCTAACCGAGTTGGGCCACACTGGTCAATGTCAATAGTTGCAACTCATGTAATGAGCAGTGTGTGACAGTGTCTAAATTATAATCGCACGGTTAAAATTGATGTAACTGCGTACAACCTATTGTACTTGTCTTAAGGAAAGGTTTAATAAGCAGCGATTTCAGAATGAAAAAAGAGCATCAATTTGGGACAATTATTGTAAAATCTGGGACAGTTGAAAATAGAATTTGGGACACTGAGGAAAAAAGTTAATTTCAAGCCCTGGATGGGATGTTATTGCTTCTATTGTTGTAGCAAGCTTAGCAAGCCTGGCTTAGGTTAAACCCTTTGTAAAACATGAGCACACAAATACATACAGAGAATGAACGCCATGGCGGGGGCACAACCCTGCTGGGGAGTAGCAGGGTCCCTCTTCAGAGTTAATAAATCATGTGGTACTGGAACAACTCTAGTTTGAATGCACATATTGTATGTCACTTTCAACAAAAACATCTGCCAAATGAATGAGTTCAGTACCAAATAACAGGAATAATTAGTCATATCTCTGTATAACACAAATGAAGAATTGAGCTCATCATTTCTGAATAATTTCTCCAACCCTGAGCTGAGAGAATCTGTTAAAGCATATATCAGATCTGATTTTTTTTCCCCCGACTGGAAAGAGGTTTTTCAAACACAAAACATAAAACTGTTCTTCTTGATCTGTTTGACTCCGAGCTGCCAGCTGAGGCCCACCCATTTAGGCTAGTGTAATTAATGTCGTCCTGGGCCTTTGAAATATGCCACCGGAGTTGAAATTAATCATTTTCAAAGTGAGAGTCGCCCATGATCTGTGAGATCCCCAGTTGTCGGGCTTGGAGGTTGTACAGAAAATAGATTTTTGTAGCAGAGACACACAGATGCTCTCTTTGTCCTCATCGACCTGTCAGAACATTCTGGTTAGGAGGGGGGCCACTGGGAAAGTGAATGTTTGTATTTTGAATGAAAAGCTGTGAGCCACATCGTCTGTGAAAAGCCTCATCTTTGCAAAGTACTAAAGAGGACCTTCTTAATACAACTGGGTAAGATATGATAACCCACTACCTTTGGTCTCTTTTGAATACATACATTCAAAAAGTAACAAATGCAGGAACACACACCTGTAATAGTCAGTGGCTTGGGAAGTATCTCATGCTGTTACAACAACAAAAAACAATAGCAAGGCACAGATCCAAGTGGGTTAAAGCTCTCGACCATCCTCTGAGGTTTAACCAAGCTGAACAGCACATTACACAGTAGGACTGTCAAAAGTATCACTACTTCAATCATTTTCAAATCCATGTTGTTTCAAAGAATACAATGTTGATATTCTATTGCATTGAAAGTACCAAAGCTATAAATAAAAAAAGAAAGAAAGAAAAAGATCAAAGGCTGGAGATCTACTTGCTTTTAACTATACATTTGCATGTCCATACGTATTATGGCTGCCTCGCATATCCTGCATCTATTTTCGTGTTTTTTCCTTTCTGCCATGTAAAGTGTTTTTGTGTACCTTTTAAAGAGCTTTACAAACAAAATGTACTATTATTATCATATTCAAAGCCTTGACTAAGACCTACAGTAGTCAAAATTCATTGGCATTTTAGATGACTTAGCCTCTAAAATAAATGTTTTTTAATGTTTCCTTCCTCGTTGTTACTATTTTTCTTATATTTTGGAATCAAAATATTCCTTTTCTCCTTTTCTTTGTTCATAGGCACAGGTCAGGTGGGATCTTTTCGTGACAAACTGTTTAAAGCCATCGGTTTTCCTTATTTTAAAAGTAGTCAGCCAAGCCAGTGCCACAGCACAATCCAGAAACACATTCAGCCATGACTATGTGCACTGGGACCTGGTACTGACCTGGTACCTGGTAAATCAATACCGCTCTTGATCATCAATATTTCCTGCCATCTGACAGTGATATGGTGCTCTTCCCACAAGAGAAACATAAGTTTTGATGCTGTGTAAACACCAATTGGTATTTGGACTGTTGCATCCTAAAAAAACAAAAATGGACAAAAGCAGTGGGCAGTGTCACCTCAGCAGCCTGGGGCACTAAACATTACGTTTTATTACGTTTTATGCCCTCAGTTGAAAGTAGTGATGCATTCCTCTCAAACAATAGTAAACTTGGCGGTTTTAGGGAGTAAAACTTTGCAGTTCTTCTGTTGCTCAGGGATGTTTTGTGCCTCTGAGCGGTAAATATAAACAGTGAGAGGGGATTATTGTCAGGATTACCAGGAGCACAGATGAAGAAAAGTTTGCAGACCTTCCTACCCTCAGTATCACACTTGGAAACTTTATCACATAGTTCTTTTGGCAGGTCTGTTTCAAATCCTTACAGATTAATTCATTAATTAAAGTTGACAGAAGTCTTTGTTTATTTATCCTCTGCTTGGGATTATTAGAGAACAGGTGATAATACTCAAAGGTTGGAGCAGTATGATGGTGTAGTGCCTCACAAGCTGTTTTGCCATTTCTCACTGCCCAACTGGTTTATCAAGTTTATACAACACAAGTGTTAAGACTTGGGGATGCTCGATAACACTGCCATCAGTAACAGCCAATAAAGGTTTTAAAATAAAATAATGACACACCGATGATATGGCGCCTTCATTAAAAACACATGATGCAAGTATGTCTGCAGTGTGGAGGCTTTTTTTATGCGTCTGAATTGGACAGCAAAGTCGCTATTTGCAATAATTACTTAGCATCAGTCATGTGAGGTGGAGCCAAATCACATTCCTTCAACAGTGCAAATTTAATTGCCCATCTTAAAGGCTGATATCCCGATCATTACAACAACTTTGTGAAGAACAAAGAGAAACAGGTACCAGTGAAAAAAGGCTGTCAGCAGGAGTATTTTGCCCGCTGAATGTGTACGTTTTGAAAAGCACTGTATTTTACGTCTGTAATTAGGTGGAAAAAATATGTAAGGATGCACAATATGGGTTTCTTTTTCAGCTGATGCTGATAATCACCTGCTTCTCATGACCAATAGCAATGAAACACATTTTGTATTTTAAAAAGTTAAATGACCTTTAAATTATGCACACCTGAGGGTAAAAAAGGCTAAGATGTTGTAAGCAAAGATGGGTGATTTAATATTCCACAGCTCTGACTGAACTGACATCAATTTACACCAAAAACAAAGCACAGTTCTGACTCTTCAAATGCTCATTTAATTTTTTTCCATTAGAGTATATCAAAGAACTTAACAAATATACTTCTTTTATAGCTTGTCATCTTTTGCTTAATAATTCATATCAGATGCTTTGACCAGAGCTGCAACTATCAATCAATTATGAATCTTTGATTAAATTCATTGCAAGCTATACTGATAATCAATTCATCAGTTTGAGGAGGTTTTTACGGCATAAAAGTCAAAATTCTCTCATTCCAGCTTCTTAAATGTGAATACTTTTTGGTTTCTTTTCTCCTCTGACGGTAAACTGAATATATTTGGCTTGTGGACATGAGACATAAGAAAATAATCAGTAGATTAATTGACAAAGAAAACAATTGTTATTGACAGTCACAGCTTTGACATTATCTGGCAAATCAGATATTATTGCAGCTAAGAGGTCATACAACAACACTGATAGGTCAGTTATGCTCTGATGGGCAAACAGCCACAATATTTATCATGCATCCCTAAAAACGTGCGTATATATCAGCACCAAAATGAGTTAGAAAATATCAGCATATTGTTCATCCTTAGTTAAGACAATCTGTATAGAAGATGAACCGGTCAAAAAGTGGTTTAGGCTGCTATAAAACTTTAGCAAAGTTGACACCTGCATGATTATTGTGCTCACTTTGTTCAGAACCCACAATTCCCAAAAAACCCCTGGGGTCCAGTTCATCTGCAGGGTTAACTGTCTCAAGTCAGGACAGACTTTCAGCAGAAGTTATAGCACACGACCAGGGCTGTCTGAGATTAACCACATGTTTTATTCTTCCAATATGTCAAAAAATATAGTTTTTTAAAGTGGGGTGTGGCTGATTGTGTGTTCCCCAATGCTGGCTAACATTAAGTGACAAATTAAACACAGATTAGAATATGTTTTTGGTGATGTTAGTGTTATATTTAACATGTCAGAGGAGAAAAACAAACCCCCCAAAAGTTGTTCCCGTGGTGCACCATGTTTTGTTTTTAGCCGTGAGTTCACCTCTTCGACAAAATCCACCGTAATAAAAAAACAGTCAGCTGACCATGACCTGTCATATGTTTGTAAAGTCATAATTTAGCTTTTCTTTGCTGCTGTTAATGTGACACGCTGAGCTGTCGAGTCCAGCTGTCAGATGATTGTTTCGTACGGCAGCTAACGCTAATGCTAATGCTAATGCTAATGCTAGCAAGCTAACATTTACCGTCGGGATAAACCGTCTCCTGTTAGCTGCTAGCTCGTCAGCTCCGCTCTGCTTCGTTACAGAGTCTCTCTCAGAGAAGAAGAGGCAGGTTTACTCACGTTAGAGACACAACGCAAACACCAGTCAGTCCAGAAACGATGAGGTCTTCTGCTTCTCAGAGCACGTCTTTCCCCTCTGGTGTCTGCAGAAGGTGGACGCAGCAGTTCCGCGTTCAGCAGCAGCAGCAGCAGCAGCCGTGCAGGCAGCGGGGCGGGGCCACGGTCCAGCTACCCCGCCCCCCCCGTGCAGCTCAGACCACAGCTGCACGGGGATAAAATGTCCATCATGAATTTTATGTCAAAGTATCAATCAGCTGCAAAAGAGAGTTAAATACAATATGCAAAATACTAGACTTGTAGTTCTCGAGACCGGTCTTGGTCTCAAGACCACTTTTTGTGGTCTTGGTCTTGTCACGGCCTCGACAGTCTTTGGTCTCGGTCTTGTCTCGGTCTCGGGTCTCTCGGTCTCGCAATGTCTCGGACTGTTCGAGTGGTCTCAAAGGGATTTGTACAATTTGAAGTACAGTTTTTTTTATTTGTATTTTGCATTTGATTTAATGCATTTTTTGGTGCACCTGCATGTGTGTCTATGTATTTAATTACAGTATTGTGCTTATAATGGCCTTGTTTGAATAAATATATGGCATCATTGGCCTTTGAATAATATTTGCATATCGTTGTGATTGATTAAGCATTAGGCCTATGCCATTTCAGTGATGCTGATATCATACAGTGTAATTTGGCTACTATAATGGTAAATAATGCAATTTCAAGTTGATAATTGTGTGTATCTTTAATATTTAAAATTCACGTTTCATCTACAAATTAAGTACAATTTAAATCAGTGACATATTTACCATTCATTAGACTTTTTTTGAGGTGCAGGGTGGTGTTGGAGGCTTGTTATTTTGTTAGATGACTTTGGGACTAGTTAATAGTCATGTCAGTCCTTAATAGCACACTAAGCAGCTGAACCCAGTATGGTGCTTATGTTCTACAACTCATGCAAGATGACAAAAAACTAGGTTTTTTTTTTGTCTCGGTCTCGGTCTCGGTCTTGAGCTGAACTATTTGTCTTGTCTGTCTTGTCTTGGTCTTGGTCTGTTGTCTTGGTCTTGATACTCTCTGGTCTTGGTAGTGTCTTGGTCTTGGTTTAGGCGGTCTTGACTACAAGTCTACAAAATGCTACACGTTTAAATTGGTCAGCAGTAAAGGGCATAACAGCTAAAACTGTTCCCTGATAAATCAATCCGCTCTGGTATTGACCACAAACTTCAATCAATTATTCAAACTTCAGCCAATCAGGCTTAATTTAAATAACACAAGTCATACAGTAAGTGCATCTCCAAGTGCTTCACATTAAAAAAAAGTTTTAAAATTTCTAAGTTTAAATAAAAACATTTCAACAAATAAGTCATTTAAATTAATAAAATAAAACACATGAAATAGGAGATACAGTTAAATTAAAGTGCAAGTCAAAATGGATCACACCACTGTAGATAAAAGCCAGGCTAAAAAAAAGGTCTGATTTGAGTTTTCTTTTAAAGGGACAGCTGTCCAAATTCAGTTGCTGAGTTTTGGAGATATCAGCCAGAGATGCCTGCCTTCTCCCCAAAATAATGGGACTAAATGGCAGTTGGCTTGTGGTGCTCAAAGTGCCAAAAATATACATTTGAAAAATTTGAAACCAGCATCTCTTTCAAGAAATCATGACCCGTTTACTCAAGATAATCCACACACCTTGTTGTGAGCAGTTTCATGTAGGAACTACTTTCTTTCTACTGGAAACAAAGTAGTTCCTACTAGAAAGAAAGTACAGTAGTTCCTACATATCCACTTGGCCTATGAATACCCCATTAATATTTTTCTAGATCTGCCTGAAAAGGATCATAATAACAGAGGGCATAAAACTAAATCATAGTATTTGTTTTTTGTTTTGTTTTTTTCAGATCAGATCATCTTTGCATATTAAATAGGGTAATGATGATTAGAAACTGATGGTAGACTATCACAGGTTCACAAAGACCACTGTTCAGGCAAGCTTTTAGCTAGTTTTTTATTTTTTATTTATTTATTTTTGTTTCTTTATTTATTTATATTTTCTCTTTCCTTGTTATTCTCTATTATGTCTTTTTACTGATGTTTTTATGCTGTATTTGTTGTTATTTTTAATACCACACTGTAAAGCACTTTGAGTTGCATGTTATGTATGAAAGGTGCTATATAAATAAAGTTATTATAATTATTATTATTATTATTATTATTATATTATTATCATTATATTATTATCATTATTATTATTATTATGCATCTAAATATGGTTTGAATGAATACACTGCTGTCTGTAGGTTTTAACATATATAATACAGCTATGACTTTTCTATTTCTATTTCAATAAAATAACTGAATTGAAGTGTGAGACAGGGAGTCTCTGCTGTCAGTCATGCGTGCCTTGATGGAGCTCCAGCATAGAAATGTATCAGAACTAAATGACTTCCTCACAATGTGCCAGTTCTAATTGTTGCCTCGAATACTTATTTGCTGGACTGAATGCATAATGTGAAAGGGAAAGTCGACTGGGAATGTGTCATAGAAGACTGCAGGTTGCAGGAAGTTGTCAGGTCAAACATCACTGTTAATGAGGTTATGAATAAAGTAAAAATAGATAGAATATGATTCTACACACACTGTAAAAATAGATTGTTTTAACTGAAAGAAGAAAACTAATATATTTACTGTAATTTATTATAAAATGGCCATGATATGTCACCAGAGATTAAGGAAATTTGAAGTTGAAATACTTGCTTATCTGACAACAACGCTACAGCCGCAGTGTCTCTCTTTGAAATTTCTTCTCCAGGAGGGAATAACTGTATTTGTTTGCCCATGTCACGTTAATAGAGTCCACACTAATGCCAAATGTTTACCTAATGAGTAAGTGTTGGTTTATGAGTCATAACAAATTACATTACAAACATTAGTTGTCTTTTAGAAGGAGTAGATGTTTATCACAGTTAAATTCAGTAATATGTTAATGTAATCTGACAGACTGTCACTGAACTCCAACTCCAGAGTGTGTATTTTCAGAGCACGGGGTTTTTCTTTTCAGGATAATGGGCTTAACTTTACATTACATTACAACTGACAGTTACAAACAGCTGATCAACTTACAGTAGAGTTTTCCTGCAGCCTGCCAGAGTTTCTTTGCTTCTGGAGATGAAGGAATTTTAAGTTCACTGAATTTCAAGTTAAGGTAATTTTATGATGACTCAAAAAAAAAAAAAAAATGTAATCAACTCTTCAGTCACACTGGCAAACAAATTTGATTTCCTTTTACATTCAACTTCTTGTGTCAAAGGATTCCAAGTCAGAAGAACTCATGTTTTTAAGTTCTGAAGTGTTCTGTCAATAAATAGTAGAAATATTAAATTTACTTGAAGAAATAAAACTTGCATATTCATGTTAAGTTAATGAGAAAATATTAGTGGATCCCTCTAAATTCCTGTATGATCTTCAACAGTGCAGTAGAGTTTGTAAAGTCATATCCTCTCTATATTTATGGTCTAATGATTTGTTGTTAAGTGCCAATGACAAGGCACATTTTGAGAATGACCCACTGGCATGAACACTCTAAACACTGTGCAATTATTTAGGGCCACACCCGATTTGGGGGGGCACTACTATCAGTGTGACTATCTGTGTTGCTCGTTCTGCAGTCACAGTGATGCACACACTTGATGCCCCGCCCACACTGCCTCATGTGTTTTAACTGATTTCTGCTCTTCCTCTTTCCTGTCAATACAGTTTTCAGACACCAGCGTCTTTTGTTGAGATTGTGATTGGGCAACATCAAGTGTAACGCTGCACACATAACAGCGAGGTCAGAGGCCCAACATGCCACCAGGACAGCACTTAAAGAGGCGTGACCAAGCCATTTGGCCGCTCCCGTCAACAAAACTCATGTCTTATGTTCAGGCCTGGATGACTACTGAATTTGTGAAGTTTCAGGCAGATTTGACAAAGTAAACAGAAGTTAATGCAACTTCCTGTGTTTTGGCGAAACATTGACCTTCACTGTGCCATCATGGCAACGCTGTTTGACGATATGTCAAGATCTTCACAACATATCATTACAATAGTCTTAAGACCATTCTGACAAGATTTGAGTTGGATATGGCCAACCTGCTTGGAGCAGGATGTCAAAGTCTAAACCATGTCATTTCCTGTTGCCAGTAGGTGGGGCTATGACTATTGCAGAATATTGTTGTGTAGATGTGTTCAGAGCATGACTGTTGTCAAACATGTCAAGTTTGGTGCAGATTGGATCATGTATACTAAAGTTATAGCAATTTCATGTTTCATGGCGAAACATCAAAATTCAATGCCACGCCACGGCCACGCCCCCCCAAAAATCCGTCGAGGCGAAGTCGGGCGCCCGTCAGACGCCAGCCGGACACAGGAGGCGCCGGCCGAGCCTCGACCGTCGAGGTGAAGGTCGGGCGCCCGTCAGACGCCAGCCGGACACAGGAGGCGCCGGCCGAGCCTCGACCGTCGAGGCGAAGGTCGGGCGCCCGTGCCCATACATACATACATACATACATACATACATACATACATACATACATACATACATACAGTACTGTGCAAAAGTTCTAGGCAGGTGTGAAGAAATGCTGTAAAGTAAGAATGTTTTCAAAAATATAAAATTTAATTGTTTATTTTTTATCAATTTACAAAATGCAAAGTGAGCGAACAGAAGAAAAATCTAAATTAAATCAATATTTGGTGTGACCACCCTTTGCCTTCAAAACAGCATCAGTTCTTCTAGGTACACTTGCACAAATTCAGGGATTTTGTGGGATCGTAGTCAGGGGTTTGATTAACCAGTTATACCAAACTGGTGCTAATGATCATCAATTTCATATGTAGGTTGAAACAGTCTTAACTGAAACAGAAAGAGCTGTGTAGGAGGCTTCAAACTGGGTGAGGAACAGACAAACTCTGCTACCAAGGTGAGGCTGTGGAAGACAGTTTGATGCCACAGGATAGACACCATGACCAGACCGAGCACAGCAACAAGACACAAGGTAGTTACACTGTATCAGCGAGGTCTCTCCCAGGCAAAGATTTCAAAGCTGACTGAGGACTCAAGATGTGCTGTTCAAGCTCTTTTGAAGAAGCACAAAGAAACAGGCAATTCTGAGGACCGTAAATGCAGCAGTCGGCCAAGGAAACTTAGTGCAGCAGATGAAAGACACATTATGCTTACGTCCCTTCAAAATCTGAACATGTCCAGCACAGGCACAGCGCCAGGATTTCAATTTTGGGTGGGCCTTTTAATAACAAAACATCGTTTCCAACTGGTAATCTCACTTTAACAAAAATGACCGATATCCTGCTGTGGAGGGCAATTAGCACTTCCAGTTGATTATGACACTTTAAAAATCTTTTTAAAGACAGTTTCAGTGCCGAGATAGCTTATTATTTCACCGCAGCAAGTGGTCTTCATGGAAGAATTGTGGCTAAAAAGCCGTACCGCCGACATGGAAACAAGGCCAAGAAACTCAACTATGCACAAAAACAGAGGAACTGGAGTGCAGGAAAATGGCAGCAGGTGCTCTGGACTGATGAGTCAAAATTATAAATATTTGTCTGTAGCAGAAGGCAGTTTGTTCACTGAAGGGCTGGAGAGCAGAACAATAAAGTGTCTGCAGGCAACAGTGAAGCATGGTGGAGGTTCCTTGCAAGTTTGGGGCTGCATTTCTGCAAATGGAGTTGGGGGTTTGATGAGGATTAATGGTGTCCTCAGTGCTGAGAAATGCAGGCAGATACTTATCCATCATGCAGTACCATCAGGGAGGCGTCTGATTGGCCCCAAATTTATTCTGCAGCAGGACAATGACCCCAAACATGCAGCCGATGTCATTAGAACCATCTTCAGCGTAAAGAGGAACAAGGAGTCCTGGAAGTGATGTATGGCCCCCACAGAGTCCTGATCTCAACATCATGGAGTCTGTCTGCGATTACATGAAGAGACAGAAGGATTTGAGGCAGCCGACATCCACAGAGATCTGCGGTTTGTTCTCCGAGATGTTTAGAACAACCTTCCTTCAAAAACTGTGTGCAAGTGTACCTAGAAGAACTAATGCTGTTTTGAAGGCAAAGGGTGGTCACACAAAATATTGATTTGATTTAGATTTTTCTTCTGTTCGCTCACTTTGCATTTTGTAAATTGATAAAAAAACAATTAAATTTTATATTTTTGAAAGCATTCTTACTTTACAGCATTTCTTCACAGCTGCCCAAAACCTTTGCACAGTACACACACTTTTGCCTTTTCCCTCAAAAGTGGTTAACATTTGTGACAAATAATGGAGGCATTATATTTCACTTTATTGTCCCAAATGAAAGGGTGATGAAACCATAAACTTTAACCAGTGTTTTTAATAACTATGCGTTAAAAAAATGAAAATAGAGCTAAACATGTATATAATAAACCTGAATTAAGAAATAAGGATCAACTATACACAGAACGCACATAAGGGTTTGAATACAATGCCAACCACAGTAACAGTAATTATTTTCAGAAATGTCTCATAACCTTGTGTTTCATAGTGTTAAAAACAGCCCACCTGTGACAACTGCTGAAAAAGTCAAGAGGCCCGAAAGATTCTGAAGTGATGAACTGAGCCGTTCGATGTTAATGACGACAGTCTGCAGCACAGATCAACTGAAAGAATAGAAAATGTAGGTCAGCAGATTGGAATGATGTAAAAAAACATGTCTAAAAAGATGAATGTGGGTAAACTACATTTCTAATTCTGGGAAAAACTCTGTTGAATGAGGCCTAATCTATGAAAAGATGTTTAGATCAGGGTAGTTTGAGTACTTGTCATTCATTTCCCCCTTGCTCAACATTTTGCAAAAATATGATGCACCAGTGTTTCCCCTGTCCTGGTCCTCGGGACTCACTGTCCTCCATGTTTTAGATGTTTCCCTGCTCCAACACACCTGATTCAAGTGATCAGCTCATCATGAAGCCCCTGCAGAAGACTGACAATGAATCAGGTGTGTTGGAGCAGGGAAACATCTAAAACATGGAGGACAGTGAGCCCTGAGGACTAGGGTAGGGGAAACACTGTGCACTCACTGTCAGCAAAATATTTCATTATCGTTTTTAAATGGCACCGGCCAGAGTTCATCTCACAACTTCCTGTTTGAAACTTTAAAGGTCATTCCCCCACATGGATGCATGAGTACACTGTCATAAAAATGAACCACCAGAACGCAAATAATCAAGGTGACAATGCAGCACAAGTCAGTTCAGTATAAATCAGTATATTGACAGGACAATGAAAGAACACATTTAACAAGAGAGACAGTCATTTTCAGGAAAGTCCAAAATAAATATTCCCTGAAACGCTTCAGAGTTCAACATAAAAACACAACTTTTCAGGTCTTTAGCAATAAACAGCAAAAAGAACTGTTTGTTCAGTATCTTAAAATTTGGTCCAAGTGGTACCTCTTCACTGAAACAAATCAAATTAGGATATGTGGGAAAGTTTTAGTGGTTCAGTTCAGTTTTTTCCCCAAAGAGTAAATCAACTCACCAACAAAGTTCATTAGAGATCTCTGGACAGGTAAAACCTAAAACATCTCAAATTAATAATGTATCTCTCAAAGCAAAATCTCAGACATTGTCACGATCAACTCCAGGTGCCAGTTTGTCTTCAAGTTCACGGGACAAAAGGGCCTAATCAGGATCAATCCCCACAAAAGAATGGACAGGTTTTAACACACAATACCCCATTGGTAGATTTTCACAACAATTTGATAAATTATTTGCAAAGCAAGAATTTAACCCTCTTTAAACAAACCCACACCGTCAGTTTAAATTTAAAATGTTAGCCTATATGAAAGAAACACAAAACTAGGTCAGTCCAATTCCATGTAATTCACTTCAGTTCACAAAAACTCCACTTCGGGATTTCCAAGTATTCCCACTAAGACAAGCCCAGGCACACGAAAGATCTCGCGAGAGTGATCATTTTTAATCCAAAACATGATTTTCCCCACAACCCTAACCGAGTGTTTTCTGTCCTTATATCTACAATATTTATTAAACCACAGCGCTCTCACATTTAAAATGAAAAGGTGCGCAATGAAGAAACAAATGCACAAATCAAGGGTTCCTTTCTGGACTTGACAATAGTTCAGTTCAGTTCATGCTCAAACAGAAAATCAAACACCAAAAGTTTGTGAAAGAAGAAAATAAACAACAAAAAAGGGGAAATGAAGACCTGCGTTTCGCCAATTTACCTGTTTACCTCCATTATGAAGGAGGAGCCACGGGCCGACTCCTCGAAAACCGGTCAGTGATTGGTTCTCAAGATGGGCAGGTGACAGGGGGCGTGGCGTTAATTAAATAACAGAGGCGGATGTTTATAATCCGCTCAGAGAAGAGTCGCGCGTGAACACGCCCTCATATGCGCGTGCACATTTTCCCACAGCAGCCTCTGTGGAGACCTGTCTGTCTGTCTGTCTGTCTGTCTGTGCAGACACTATATGGACATGATGCGACTCCTCTGAGGTGATCAGGAGTGTAAACACTATTCAGATCCTTTACTAATGCAAAAGTAAAAATACTTCACTACAAGTAAAAGTCCTGCGTTCACAAAACCTTACTGAAGTAAAAGTATGGAAATATTATCAGATAAATGTACTTAAAGTAAAAGTATTCATGTTGCAGTAAAATGTTCCCTGTCAGTTTATTATGTCTGATGTTTTTGGATTAATATTGCATTGTCATGTTTAACGTTGAGCTCATTTTAACCACTTCATAAGCCACTGTTGGCTGGTTTAATCTACAGCGATGCATCATGGTCTATAAGACCATCTAATGTCTGCAGCATCACTGTCCTGTGAAAACCACGTACCTCTAAAAAGTCAGAAAACAGCCTTTTTTTTTCAGCTCAATCATCCTTAACCTTTTTGTTCAATTCATTATTTCTGTGAACTTTTTTGATTGCTAACCTGACCTTTGTGCCCTCAAAAAACACAAAAGCCCAAGTGACTTTGCCCCTAAAATTATAAAATTCCAGGCCTGCTCCTCACGTGCTTGCTTTTAAGTTGCTGTGCTTGCTTTAAAGGAACAGTTCACCCTTAAATCATAAATGCATAGTCTGGCTTGTAGTGTTTTTTTATCCCTCTATACTGTTTTGATGTGAGTTGCAGAGTTTTGGGGATATCAGCTGGAGATGTTTGTCTTCTTAGACCTGCTCACAGCACCAAAAGAATACATTTGAGAAACTCGGCAGCAGTGTCTCTTTCCATAAATCATGACCTGGTTACATAAAATAATCTACAAACCTTGTTGTGAGCAGTTTTATGCAGGAACTACTTTCTTGCTGCAGTAGAATCTACCTGGACTACTTTCTTTCTTTTTAGGTTTTCCTAAAATTAAAACCAGTTTTAACAAAAATTGATCTGTGTAAAGGACAAAACCTGTCTATATTTAGGGTCTAATGATTTTTCATTAAGTGCCACTGACAAGAAACATTTTGAGAACGCTCAGTTGCCACTATGAAGCTGTATTCTCATCAGTCAGATGATCAACCTGGTGATATTTACCCTTTTGCTCGTGGCTCAGTGGATAACTGGACACACCTGGGCATGCATAGAAATGTCAGTGGATATGTATACACATGTAATCAGACCAGTAAATGCACATTTTTGTCTTACAGGCAGCCACATGCCTTCTTTGCTCACAGACTTTGTGCACTGTTGAGGATGCGGTTTACACAAAGACATGTCTTTACTGTAAATGTCATCTCACTATAAACTTACAGAATGTAAATACATTAATCCTGCATTACTCTGCTGCATCATCGAATTCTTGTGACACTTTGTTGGGTGTGTTGCAGAATGCCGGGAGGTTTAATTACTTTAGATTAATTCATAAGTTATGAATTAATGAAAATGGAGCCAAATGTTTCTCCTTTGAGGATCCAGTAAGGACAATATGCTGCATTTACAAATTGAGCGCCGTCCTGACAAGTGGGGCCAGAATCTGAGCATTCTGTCAATATATCCCATAATCAATAGAACCATTACAATAATAAATGGACCACAGCGGTTAGGGGACATCTGCAGGTCTCTGACTGCTTTAAGTGAGCTTGTTTGTGGTTTTGTTGTTGCTAAATACACAGAAGTTACTGTTTTAAATAAAGTTTCAGTGAAGTTGAGGTAATCATTGTTATGAATGAAGAGCACTGCGATACCAAATATACACATTGCAACTAATATTTCTGGTTAGGGGAGACCAGGGGTAGTTGTAACAGAGGTTATTGTAACACACTTGATTCCTCCCATCAGAAACAAGCTAGAGTGATGACACTTACTCTGCACATGCTCAGCAAGATTCATCTCTGTGCCTATGAAAAAGGAGCTGGATCATTTAACTCTGGCAGACGTTTTAGACAAAAAAAAATGATTTTGAAGCAGGGACAGTTTCTTTTTTTTTTTGGATGTGCAGTATTGTTATTCTGCTGCATAAAGTTTAGTTAACTGCGAATTTAAACTAGCATCAATTTTAGCTCTAAATTATTATTCAAAAACAGCGTGAAAAAACTATGCTAATATAGGTGTTGCTAGCTAGCATATGAGATTTTGTCATGGCTGCAAGATTGGGGGCAACTGTAACACTGAGCCACATGGCCTTTCATTTATTCATCAGTCACAAACAAAATAAACTTCCTCAAATTCCACTCCAACACTGCATCTTGCTGTTAGACTTGGAGAACTGTTGCAACAGGACCTTTTTTTTCCCAGCACACTGCTGCTAACTGTGCTGCAGCTTCCATTAGCATGTTGATCAGTTAGCCGTCCTATGAAATACAGCCCCTAAAATCAATAGAGGCTAGTTGACAAGGAATACAGTGCCTGAGGGGATTAAAGGGGGACTCTGACCCGGAGACGATGAAGACACAGTGGTTTCAGGCAGGGACAGGAGGCGTGAAGCAGTTGAGGAGCAGGTCCGCGAATATTGACACAAATAAACAAAATGTTCTGTCACCAGATGGTTGTTCAAAAAATATATATTCAAGTGATTTAATTATATCGTAAATGTACTACGGCTAGTCGACTATTGGCTTAAACTGACGACTGCTGGTCAATTATAATTACCCACACCAAGGGGGGGGAATTGTAGGAGTCTGACATCTTGCATTAAATTTAATATAATAGTGAAAATATATCAACTGTATTATTGATTAGCGCACTTATGTGTTTCTTATAGCAATAGATGACTAGTGTATTTCAGGTATTCTGTGAGTTATTAAGGGAAAAAAAAAGTGCTTTCTTTATTAAAAATGATCATCTATACTAATCTCTTTGTCTTTTCCCTGCATCTTATGTTAAAGCGATTTTCAATACCTCCTTCTCCCCCCTCCTCTGTTTCTCTTCCTCCTTTTTTAATAAGTGAAGCTACTTAGCTGTGCCTTCAGCCCTGCAGTGCAGGGTTCATTAATGCAAGTAATTTATCACAAGCCTGCAATATGTAATTGTCAACTATTGAAATTTCATATTGAATTTGAATAGCTTCACAACAGTAATAATCTCAGCACAGGTGTCCACAATGGCAGAGCATATTTCTCTAATTCAAAGCCATTCATCTTGCTCACAAACACTGCGGTATTTTTCTCATAAACATGCAAATCAGTTCTTTAAATTGTCCAGTTTGGAGATTGGAACTAATCATCTCCGTAGAAGCCAGCCATCTGTAGGTACACACCTTAAAATACACACGATATGCACATGACACATTCAAATGTCATGCAAAATACATACACATGCTGGAAGAGAGCACTCTGCAGAGTGCACATCTCAGCAAGGCAACTGGAAAGAATAATCACATGTAACTCTTTTATAATCACCAACATTTTGATTAGTAACTGTACTTTAATTGCATTTTTTTTCAGTAACTCTAATAGATTACAATTACATTTATTTTGTAACTTAATTAAAAAGTCCAGGTGCACCTTGAGACTTTGTGACAATCATACTTTGTTATTGCAACACAGAACCATACAAAAAGTTGTGAATGTGAATTTATGATTTGCCATATTGGTACTTTGTGTGGACTTATTCCCAATACAGAGGCAAACTCCCTTCCTTCAAAGTGAACACAAGTTTTCTCCATTCATGCACTTGCCTGAATTATAGCGTGTCTGTCTCTCCCTGTTTTCAGTTCCATGGCCCCATTTTTAATTTTGTGACCTGTGTGGTTAAATGAGTGTGTTACTATTTTGATGTGAGTTTTTTAGAAACTCTTCTATTCTTTTAAGTAATGAGATTGTCAGTTTTTATTTGGCATTAGTAGTAAAAATAAATGTTTACAGAGTGAAAACAGATAACATGTTTTATAGAGACTATTTTGTATAGATATGAATACAGGTGTGCCTTGAGATTTTGGTTTACCTGTTGGTGCGCCGTGGGTACTAAAAGTTTGAAAAACCACTGCAGAGATTCATGTGCAATCATGTTCATTTTCAGAACAAAGTTCACAAAGCACGAGTTAGTTACAAGTGGTTGATTGACAATTCTGCTCTTAAAATACAGTTTTTCAAACAGCCAGGTGGTCACAGTTAATTGGCCGGCTCTATATTATGAGATTTTTTTTTCCAGTAACTGTAACAGATTACAATTACATTTATTTTCTAATTTAATTACATGTAACTATTTACATGTGACTAGTTGCTCCTCAACACTGGTGGTACTTAGGCCTTGTTTTAGCCTAACAGTTGTTGCAGGCCCCTACTAGTTGGTTAAGAGGACTGAGGAGTCAGTAGTCCATACAGGCTCAACAAAACGCTGCAAAAGTGCCCTCTTGGATGACCCTGTGATAAAATGCCCTCTAGGCTGGTCTAATGTGCAAGACAACATGATAAACTGCCCTCTAGGGTGCCCTTCCGGTTGAGAAAGCATGATAAATTGCCCTACATGGTGCTCCTCGAGTGAACGAGGTTTAAAAGAAAAGGAGTACATTTTTTCTAAGAGCAGTCTAATCAACATACACTTAGTGAAACATTTGTAAAATGAACATTTTCTGTGTTATTATATTCAAAATTGGATCAGGTGAGGCTAAAAGCTGTGGTCCTGTTGTGTTTTCCAGCTAATAAGTTGTAGGTCTATCTGCAGGCATCTGTTTGCAAAATTATTATTTTGTTATTTTCATTCTTCAGAAGTCGCCAGAACGTAGGAAACAAAATCTATGGAACTCAACATTTTCTGGGGGAACCACCGCATACAGCTGGTGTCCTTTTTTATTTTTTATCTTTTCCCTTTTCCCTTCAGACAGCCTGAGTCTCCCGCTGGATTATATATAGATTTTATACAGGTTTTATATATAGGGGATTAGCTGTGGACAGTAGTTAAAACCCTGTTGGTCATGCACACTCGCTCACACGCATGCCAACAACATGATCCCCCCCAGGTTTAACCCCGGTCAGCCTGAACAAGCTGGATAGGAATAGCTGCTAAATAGCTCATGACCAGAGTGTTTCTGGATGTGTCACCATGTGGGCGTCTGGTCGTGGTGTAGGATTCAGTGCCCTGGCCTGTTACGAATCAGGCCTTAAGGATCAACTGAAAGCTTAACAGAAACAACAAGTCTTCCTGTAACTTTCTCAAGTTTCTACTCTCTGACTCGAGCGCTCCGCTTTAGTCAGACTTCATTTGGGTTGAAGGTTAAGCGTGGACGGTGACTGTTTACCTTGGAGCCTTTGTGCTGCGTTGTAACACAGATCTAACAATAGCACTGCGCACTGATCCCGTCCATCCTGCTATTGTGGCTGAACAAACATGGAGCAGCAGATAAGACGAGTCTGCAGAAGAACCTCCACAGCTCAACTGTTTTATTGCATAACAACAGTGTTGCCATCACATGTGACTGTGTCTGGTTTAAGAGGGTGTCTCACTCTGGAGTGCTACGCTAAGAGCGCACTGCTGGCTTTACACTCTTACGAGAACTTTTACTCATACTAGAACTATAAAGGGTTCTTCAGCTTGTATCCATAAGAAAACCCTTTTTGGTTCCTGGTAGGACCTTTTATAAAGGTTTCACTTGGGATTTGGAGAGTTCTACCTAGGGTCAAATCTAGAACCATCTGTGAAAGGTTTCACTGAGAGCCACCTATGAGAAGGTCTAAAAGAGAACCCTTCGATGGTACAATGGTTCCACCCAGAACCCTCTCTGGGCTTTCTGTCTAGGACCTTTCCACCTTCTAAGAGTGCTAACAAGAACTCACCCAGGGGGTTCCACCACAAACCCTTTCATATCCCAGGAATTTTATCTTGAACCTACTCAGGGTGTTCTACCCTTTCATATAAGAGTTTTATTTAGGATCCATCCAGGGGGTTCTACAGAGAACTCTTTAATATTCCAAGGGTTTTTAATCTGTTGAGCTCAACCAGGGTGTTCTCACCAATCAAAGAACCTTTTTATATTCCAAGGGTTTCATCTAGAGCCCACAAAGGGGCCTCCACCGAGAACCTTCTTTGTTGTAGTATGGTACAAAGAACCCCTGACAAAAGAGTTCTTCATGGAACCCTTAGTCTTACAAAGAACCCTTGATGGACCATTTCTTCAAAATACGTTCTTTAGAGGCAGTCAGTTCTGGGTAGAACCTCAGCCCTTCGGGAAGAACCCTTTAAGACCATTATTTCTGAAAGTGTAGGTTTATCTTAACTTAACTTAATGTATTAACATCATCAGTACCTTTAATTGGTGTATTTGACATTATTCATAAAAAAAACCCTTTGGAATCAGCACAACCTGCATCACTATTGTTCTATTAAAGCTACTACAAGGTTCTTTAGAAGCAAATAGTTCTCGATAGAACCTTGGCCCTTCGCCAAGAACCCTTTTGCAACCCTTATGTGTCAGAGTGTACACAGACCACAGCAGATCCTGTGAGATGTCCCAGCTGAGCAGCTCTGCAGGGTGAAACCTGTGGTGAAACTTGATCCACAAGCTGTACGTCTGTATAATGGAGAGGGACGGCTCAGGTGAAGACAAAAGCAGGCTCCGGTTTCAGCTCACTTTGCTGCGTGGTGTCTGCGTGCCATCATGTTTCTAAGAATAAGCAAGAAAGGACAGGCAGCATACTCTGCCTAATTAGGTGTGTGTTTATATTATGTAGTACTCGACTGGTGGTGTGATGAAATAGAAGTTACACACCCACGCTTGCCACCTTTTCCATAGATCCATGGGAGGGGCTGTTTTCGTGCTGCTAGGAGACACTTCAGTCATGCATAGACAAGCACACACACACACACAGGCATGCATACACACCTCTTTTTGTACTCTGCTCAATTCATCCATCTTTGACCTTGAGATATGGGTGCAGAGTTCTCACAGGCAGTTCTTCCTCTCTTAAAGAGAGTTCCTTTTTTTTTTTCCAAACAGGGTGGACATCTGTGAAAAAAGATTAGCGTCAGCAGAGATTATATTTGAATCACTTACATCTTGATTCGTTTGAATTTGTCATGCTCACATTGAGTCCCTGAATTCAGAACATGAAAATCCATCTGTCCGAAATTAACTGTGGATTATAATTGTGAATTAGTCTTTACTTTTTTTTTTTTCAGTTCAGAGCGACTGTTCCAAGATATATTTTAACTGACAAAGATGAGCCACCAGCACTTAATCTTTTAGTCTTGTATCTGAACTGTCATTATCAGTCATTATAATGGGAAATGATTCTATGTGTTACATTTAAAGTTATTAAAAGCTGTTTTCAGCTCGTTATCAGTCTCAATTTAAACTGATGCCTCTATATGACTTTCATTAGCAAACCAGACCATCCACGATAAGTTTGGTTATTTCTATATAGTTATTCTTAATTGCTGCCAGTGGGTCAGCTTCTCCTTGAAATCAGATTAAACGAGTCAGTTTTTACATTTTCCCAGGCCAAGTCACAGTGAGCAGTACAGTAGCCAGTTAAAACAAAGCTGGAGAAGATTTTTATTCAGATCATTTTATTTTTGGTGTTATATTTTGTGGTTGTGGACGTGGAAACACCACCACTTTTGTCCACAGGGGCATCCAAAATCAACACAATATGAATCTTTCTTGTTTGTTAATGGTTCTTTGTAGGCTAGGGTTCCATTAAGGACCCTTTTCATCCAAAGAGCCCTTTTTAGAAGAAAGAGTTCTTCAAGCATTGTTGAGATCCTTGAAGAACTCTTTCATCTAGGGTTCATCAAGGCCTTTTTTGTACCATAATATCTGTAGAACCCCTTGAGTGTGTTCTAGATACACTGAAAAAAATGAAACATTGGCTCAACTTAAAAAAAATGAAGTAATCTGTCACACCTAATATTTTAGCGTTGACGCAATGTAAATAATTCATTTAGATTGACCTGAAATATTTAACTTCATGTAAACCAATTTCTGAAGGTGAAGCAAACCAATTATTTCAATTTTTCCTAAATTAAAATAATTAAATTGGCTTTATTACTTAATGTAAATAATCCACTTTATTAAACCTAAATGTTTTAACTTCATGTAAACCACTTTTGTATGTGGGAGCAAACTACTTTTTTTAAGTTGTCTCAAATAAAAATTTAAACTGGTCATAATTTAATGGCTATAAAATTGAATTTAAAATAATTGCTTTTAATACATTTTGATTTATACTCAGAACACATTCCTTTTAAACACATTCTTATTTATTGTTCAATGAGCATTTCATTTAGCCAAATGGCTAACAATACATTTTTTTCAAAATATATAAAGATAAACAGCCCTTCAACCATAATACAGGGTTTTTTTTTTGTCAAATCCAAGGAGCAACCAAGAAACGTCTACATTTTCAAGTTAACACACTCTATGTATATGGGTACATTTTGTTCTTGCTGAACAGAACCAAACTAAATACTCAGTGACTAAAATAAATTACAACAGTAATAGTAATAGTAACAGAAAATGTTCCTAAAACAAAATCAGAAAATGGTCCTATTTCAAAATGGGAAGTAATACAGTCAGAGAGGAATTATTCCTTAAAATAATCAGATAATTATCAGATGATTTGTGTCAATCTCCTTAGTTCCAAAACCTGCAAATGTGTGAGGTAGCTCCTGGCCCTCTCTTGGTCTGAAAAATCTCGCTATCTGCCATACAAAAATTCAGTACAAACATTGCAGTGCAGATGCAATCGCTCACCAAGTTTTCAACACACTGCCTACTCGTGCCTACGATAACTTGGGCAGATACTTTTGTCAATACTGCAGTGGGAAATGCAGTCATGCAAGTGCAAACTCCAACACCAACCTCATATAAAAGGGTACAAAGTCTTGGTTGTAGAAACACTATAACATTTTCTCACCAATGAGAAAATAAAATCAGGGGAGACAGTGGAATTCGGCTCTGCCTACTCTGGGCTGTAAAGCTGGGTGCTCAGCCTATGAACTTTTGGGGACATCTTTTTCCACCAAGCTCCATCAGGACTTTTTGCACAAATTCAAGGGTGTACTGCAGATTTTTTCGGATATTTTAAGTTGAGTGCATATGTGAGCCCAAAGAACATGGCAACAGCTGTTGCAACTGAGGGCACCTCGTTCAGGACCTGTGTTCCATCATGACTATCTTAATGTCTTTGAGTGGATGGAAAGGATCCTCTTTTCCAGTGACAAAGATTGCCATGGATGCCTGCTCCAGTTCGTCAGCCTCATTTTCCTGCATATCCTGCACACACACAAAAAAGCAACAAATGACAACTAGAAAGAACATTTCCTGAAGAAAATGTGTGTGAATGCTGAACGCCATTGCTGGGCCATTGCAAAGGCTGATGCTATAGCTGAAAAGTATAACTTGTAAGCTGAGAGATGACTGGTTTTTAAAGTGCTAAAAGCAGTTGAAATGTTAAAAAGGCAGAAGAAAATTTAGAAGATCCCGCATGTTTTAGTGTCACAGTTGAAGATTTTGAAGAATTGAAATCTGCTGCTATACACTGGAACCTGAAAGCTTCAGAAAATTGCTGAAGTAATGCTAACATAGCTGAAGCAATAGCTGATTAAAATAGATTTAAAGAAGAACTTGTGAGAAGGAGGTTGAATGACATGAAATGATTTAAAAAACTGGCAATGGCAACTGGATAAATGACAGACACAATGGTGCTACAATAAAGGTCAAAGACTCATCAAAAATTACTGTTTTTTTTCCCCACTCTGGGCTGTTTTTACAGCAATTTGGCATAAAATTTAAATAGACACAAATCAAAGGAATGTTTATTTCCAGGAAAAAGTATACAGTGCTATGTTACAGCTCAACAACAAAAATGGGTGTGTGAGTGTTGTCTGTGTTAGTGAGAAAGAGATGCCCTTACCTGGTATTCTTTGATAAGGTGCTGAACAGGTTCACCCAGTAGATCATCAGAGATTTGAGGATGCATTCTCTTCTGATGGTGATGTCCACAGTCTGAGTAAGAACAGTTACCATTTATTAAAATCACACACACACACACACACACACACACACACACACACACACACACACACACACACACACACACACACACCCCAGTTATTCAACTATGGATCCCACTGATAGCCAACTCATACATAGATACCTCATCTAAAATCTGCAAGGTCCTGGTGGTCTGCTCTTTCACACGTCCTCCCTTGCTCCTGATGACCTCCAGCAGTTTGGTGGAGTGCTTGTCCAACTGCGCCAAGAACTTTGTCTCCAAGGGAACTGTTGTAACTGCATGAACTCAGCATTTATCTGGAAAAGAAAAACAGAGCATGCAGAAAGAACTTTGGAAATGTACTAATAAAAGAACAAATGATCTTTCTGTGAGGATTTTTGAGCAGGATGGGATTTGCTTAGATGGGTAAGCAGAGCTTTTCATGTCTTGCATGTGCATGGGCAATTCTCATAAGTACAGGGGTAAGCATGGCCCCGCCCATAATGTTGATGATCAAGTTTATAATGTCTTAGAAGTTCAGATCTTCTTGAATATGAATGGTCACAGTCTCTACATTTCCACATGCATGGATAACTGAGGAAAAATACAAGGGAGGTGAGGAGAGAGGAGAGGAGAGGAAAAGAAGGTTTTAGGAGAGTGATCTAATTATCAGAAATTGCCCTCATGATATTGTACACAGAACTTACTACAAGCTGAAGAAGATCTTCCAAATTGGTAGGTGGTTGCCCAGCAGGAACACAGTGGATCTGGTGGCTGCTTTCCTTAAGTTAAAAGAGAAAACGTTCTTTAATGTTCGGTATTCTCAATGTTACATGAACTACAAACTATACAGTGTAAACTTGACAAAACATTATTATGCATTCTGTTCTTTTTAAATCAGATTTAAATGAAATAAAATACCTGACAAAACATAACTTATGTTGCCATTTTAAAGTACATATTGTCATGCTACAGAGATGTCCTGGCATACACATACTACACATACATACGTATGTATGTATATATATACACACTACAGACTCTAGAACTCTATTCATATAGAACTCTATTCATATGGCCATCTAACATTGATGAACTGCATTAAGGACTATCAATAGAAAGGCTAAAAGCAATGAGCCGTATGCAGAATATAGTTACACACTTCAGCCATCACACACCCAGCATCAAAAACACTTTTTTTTGCTATTTACATATCGTGAGATCAGAGGTTTCGTTAGACTTTTTGTCTGTCATTTTGACTGACAGAATCATAAAAATCTTGTCATAATCTATTTTTACCTGTCATTTTAATTTTTTAAAATGATAATACAGACATATTTAATAGCATTTAATATCCATTCATTCGTGTTTAATGTTCAATCCGAACAAACTCTAAATTATTCATTTACTGTATAAGGGCATGAAAGAAAAGATGAACAGAGACATCCACACCACGCTATCACTCGCGAGTAGGGGTAGTGCCAACCAGTCCTCATCTGGATAATGGGAGCCAGAATGGTGATGTTTCTGAAGCTCAGCCTGCCTGCTATCATGACGGCTAGCTAGTCCTCCTGCTGACGACACCGACACTTATAAATAAACACAGAAATACTACATTATCTCTATAATAACTCTTCTCTTAGTGCTGCAAAATAATGTAATCGATATTATATGCATCGATATCTACATAGGCCTTCTGTGTGACTTTAAAGTTAACGTTATATAGGCAACTCACTGGCATTTAAGACGTTTATTACAGATGATAGCAATCATGATAGGTGACTCCAGCGTTAGTTTTTTTAAAATTTTTAAAAAATTAATAGAACCAAAAGGCAAATACTGTTACCGTTTTGATTTAACAACGTTTATCTGAGGGCTGAAAATTACGCCCAGTCATGTTTAAAAACACAAATGACTTAGACTTACCTTAACGTTACCAGAATTCAGTTTCTTCTTTTATCCTTACCGTGTCAACGTTGCTCTGAAATGCAGTCTTGTTTGAGGAGTGAATGCAATTGCCGCCAGAAGTTTTAAAGAGTGCGCAGGCGCAAATCATACTCAATCTAATAAAATTGCTTTGATCAAAAAAAAAAAAAAAAAAATCAGTTTGGTGCCATGCTGTCAGTTTACATTATAGTAAAGTAAAAAAAAAAAATCGATTCAACCATAAACATAAATTAGAAAGTTTAGTTTAAATAAGCAAAATATTTTTTTCTCAACTATTGGAATGAGAAAAAACACATTAAATGAGCGACAGCTTTGTTTTACTTTTTTCAGTGTAAAACCTTGGAATATAAAAGCATACTCAGCAGAGCCCAAGACTAGATAAATATAGATTAAACCCTTTGACTATAACAGGTTCTCAGTAGAACCCCCTGAGTGTGTTCTCGATAAAACCCTTGAAATATAGAAGGTTCCTGGTAGAACCTGGTTCCAAGTGGACCCCTTATAAAAGCTTCTAACAGGAACCGATACAGGTTCTCCTATGGGGATCCTTCATGGTTCTAGTAAGCACCTTAATTACCTGACATTAGAATCTGACAGTCTCAGCGATAAGTAGTGTTTGTAAGGTGTAATATAAGGAAGTGTTGGTGTTAGCTTTCGAGTAGCTTCTGTTTAAGGTGTGATTTCACTGATTTAACATTGTAAACATAACACATTGTACAAACAAAACCAGGCAAAAGCTCACCTAACTTAAAGGACTTGCTGAATACCTGCAGGTTTTCTTCGGTTTACTGCAGATTCTTTTGTTTACACTGCTGACACACACACCATGTGCAAATGCATACTGTCATGGTACACTTACAGCAGTACTGTAAAGGTTTACATACACCACAGCCGGGTAGTATTTGGCACCACACAAAGATTCTCTTTGCGAATCGATGCAGCCTCGAGGCCTTGAGCAGGTCCTTGTCCACGGCAGAGAATTTGCATTTAAATTGCATCGCCCACACAGCCTGATGCACTGCACCTGAGGAAGTGCAGAAGGAGCCGGGATGAGTTCTGGAGCGATGACATATAGTATTACTACTGTATTTCACAGATAAACACAAGACAAGTGCAATCGGCAGCAACCAAATCTCTATTTGCGTTTTATCTTATTTCTTATTGGTCTATTTCTTATTTCTCTAAAGTTTGAGTCGTGATACAGCCGTAGAAATAAGGGTTGCAGAAGTGTTCTTCCTGAAAGGCAGAGGTTCTACCCAGAACCATTTGCCTCTGAGGAACCCTTTATTGAAGAAAGGGTTTGTCAGGGGTTCTTTGTAAGACCAGGGGACAACTAATTCTAATATTTGGTGGGAGTTTAAATGGAAAGTCATAAAAACAAACTGAAAACCACACTCAGATTTTTTGGGTCCTGCCTGAAGTTAAACAACTTCTGGAAGGATGTGTCAGATGCCCTGAGAGCAGTGCTCCATCAAGATATCCCCAAAGATCCAAGGGTGATTCTCCTCGGAGCAGCCCCTGAAGGGGATTACAGATACTCTTGTGGGCTGCAATTGAAAGTATCACAGTTAGATGGTTGAATCCCAAACCTCCAACATACAACATTTGGATTAAAATAATATAGGATCTGTATGAGATGGAGCAAATCTTTTTTTACTTTATGTGTGTGTATATGTGGTCCAACAGGTATGTATGTATGTACACATACAGTATATATAATAAGTTATTGATTATTATTATTGCCATCTATCATTTCTTTTTCCTCATCTGTTTGAATCTCAGTTACATCTTTCTGCACTTGAACACTTCACCGTACTTGTCTTAACCTAGATAGATGTTACGGCAGCTGGATGTTTTGTAGAGACGATGATCAAAGTGGAATATGTAAAAACTGTTATGTAAAAACTGTATCGATTGTGTGGAATGCTGAAGCTGAAATAACAAAATAGTTAAAAAGAGAATACAGTATGGTTCTTTGTAGAACCCTGGGAAGACAAGAGGATTATATGTAAAAAATAAAATATATTTTAAGATCTTGTTGGGTGGGTTTTACATGAAACCCTTGGAATATAAAGGGTTCTTGGTAGAACCCCTGGGTGCCTCCTGGATGGATTCTAGATAAAACCCTCGGAAAAGAAAACAGTTTTATAGGTAGAACCCTAGGGTGGGTTCTAAATTAAATCCTTGGAATATAAATGGTTTCTCAGTGGAACCTCTTGGGTGGGTTTGACATAAAACCCTTGGATATAAAAGGGTTCTTGGTAGAAAACCCTGGGCTGATTCTTGTTGGCACCCTTATAAGGTGAAAAGATTCTGGATGGAACCCCCAGAGAAGGTACTGAGTGGAACTATTACACCATAGAAGGGTTCTTTATAGAACCTCTTGCAGAGGGTTCTGGATGAAACCTCTTACAGATGGTTTTACATTTAACCCCATAGGTTGGGGCTCTAGCTGGCCCCAAGTTCAGTCTTTATAAAATGTTCTACCAGGAACCAAAAAGGGTTCTCCTTGGCCAAAGAACCCTATATAGTTCTATTAAGCATGTTTCTTTCTAACGTATAGTGTATGAATCCATGCTGTGGTACAAATTACAGTGAAAGTTAGAGAAGGTGTTTTCTCTGTGCATTAAGAATTCAGGAGTGGCTGCAGGTTATCTGGTTTCTCCCTTCACTAACACAGGTGTGGCCGAGGGTATTATATGACCGGGTTGGTCAAAGATTAAAGAGAACATGTTACGTTCCGCTGAGGGGTGTCTCCTTGACATTCATTGACCAAACAGACCCATTAGCACTCCCATTACCTACATTTACAACGGCTGAGTGATTGTGCAGAAAACAACATACTTGACTGCTTGCCCTCATGTTCCACCATTTGGGGACAGAAACCATGAAATGCATTAAAGCGCTTGTAGAGCAGGAAGGGGCCCATACCGTTAAAAAGTCACTGAAGATCAGCCCAATTAGATTTGATCCTGTAGGGCGCTCTTTTGGGACATAGTCACAGGAGTGAGTGAAGGACAAGCTAATATTAGACACAGTTATAGAGGAATGGATGGTGTGGCCAGTGACAGCAAGTCTGCCAAGATGTAGTCTAACACAGAGACACTGAGACAAGTTATATTGTGTCTGTCTCTTTCAGGAGAGCTGGAAGCCTTTGAAGTGTGAGTCAGCGCTACAAGTGCCACGTTGTTTTGTAGCGGTGGTTGAGCAAGCGGGTGTGGGAACATACAGACAGGTATGGACTCATACACTGTACACCTGCACCCACGCAATAACAAAACAAAGAAGCAAACACTGAAAAGAGGTCAGGAAGCTGTGCATGTTTGACTGTAGTTTTATTATCATGGAATTTAAACGGGACAGTTCACCCCAAATAAAAAAAAAACCCCAGATATTTCCTCTTACCCGTGGTGCTGTTTATCCATCAAGACTGTTTTGGTGTGAGTTGTCGAGTTTTGGAGATAGATGTCTGCCTTCTCTCCAGTGGAAAGGAACTAAATGGCACTCGGCTTGTGGGATTCAAAGTGCCAAGAAAAAGAACATTTGAAAAATTCAACAGCAATATCTCTTTCCAGAAATCATGACCTGGTTACTCAACATAATCCACAGCCCTTATTGTGAGCGGTTTCATGTAGGAACTACTTTCTGTGGATTATCTTGAGTAACCAGGTCATGATTTCTGAAAAGAGACTCTGGTATTGAATTTTTCAAATGTATTTGAAAAATCTACAGTAGATGTTCTGCCCTGAGTGTGTTTAATATGTTAAAAAGTTTACTGTTTAAAAATGTGTTTGTATTGTTATTTTTAAGACAAGATCGTGGAGCTTTTATTTTGAAGGCTGTAGAATAGAGGAAACAGGAAACAGGTAACAGGAAGTAGGAAGTGTTGGGAGGAATTGTAAACAGAGAAGAGCATGTCAGCAGTTGTACAGTTTCCTATGGTAACCCTTTGTAAGAATCCCACAAAAAGCAATGGCTGTGAGTATTTTATGTTCTTTACATGTTTTAGAATTGCTTTTGGTGACTTTGATGGACATTTTTGTAGGATTGTACCAATTTAACAACTTTACTGCAATATACTTACCTTCTACTCACCTTATTGATAATAATAATTGATAAATCAACTAATTGTTGCAGCTCTAGTGATTTCCATGTTTTATTTCTGCATTAGTGCATGGGAACAGCTATCAGAAACAGCCAGACATATTCAGTTTACTGTCAGAGAGGAATAGATAAACCAGAAAATATTCACATTTAAGAAGCTGGAATCAATGACTCAAACCGATATGCCAATTATCAAAATAGCTGGCGATTAATTTAATAGTTGGCAACTAATTGACTGAAGTGTTGCAGCTCTACACACACAAATCGAGGAAACTGACCGGAGAGTGTCTGCAGAGAGAGTCATCCAACGAAAATCATTCATTTTTCTTTCACTCTGTCTGTTTGAGATAAATTCTAGTGAACTGAAAATGACTGTTTTAGTTATTTAGCTGATCTCCTTTACCGCACTGCCCTGATCACAACAGTATGTTTACTGTCACATTTGCAGGGCTGCAACTAACAATTATTTTCATTGTTGATCTCTCTGTCGATTACTTTCTCCGTTACTCAACTGGTTATTTGGTTTGTAAAATGTCAGAAAATGGTAAAAACCATTTCCAAAAGCCCAAGCTGATGTCCTCAAATGTCCTTTTTTGTCCACAACCACAGATATTCCAGAGGCTCTCAGGTTTTTTTCAGGTATGGACCCCTTACAGGATAGGACCCCCCTCACGTCCTTGGATTAGAGGGACGTAGACACGCTTGCTTGATTTATATTTATTAAGAGTTATAGATGATTTGATTGATGATTAACATCAAGATGATTAACATTAGATTGATGATTATGATGATTGATGATCATTTTTCAAAACATATATCATGATCCTTTAAATGAATGAATCTGAGAACGTGCCCCAGACCTGTAATTTTGAGAACCAAATGCAAGTGATTATTGTCATCATTATTAATCTGTAAATTAATCAATTTTTGTTTGGTCCATAAGATGTCAGAAAATGGTTAAAAATGTCTATCAGTGTTTCTCAAAGCCCAAGATTAGTCCCCAAATGTTTTGTTTTGTGAAGAATCCAAAGCTATTAAGTTTACTGTCACAAGGAGTAAGAAACCAGAAAATATTCACATTCAAAGCTGGAATTGATTGTTTTCATTAAATAAATACTCAAACTGATTACTTGCTTAAAAAATAGTTGGCGATCAATGTAATATTTGACAGCCGATCGATTAATAAACGAATCATTGCAGCTCTACACGTTTGCACACACTTATAACACATTTATTATGAGATAATCACACTTTTGTGACCTTCAGTGGAGTGGGTGTTCTTGTTGTTGCGACAAATGACAGGCAGCCCCGTGCATGTTTGTTTTTGAATTCACAAAAAAAAGTGTTGCCTTTTATCTTTTGCATACTGGTGCAACACTGGGCATGTGTGTGAAAGCCGTAGTCCAGCCCCGCATCCCGCCCACCACCCTCCCTCTTCCCTTCGGTGCGTCTCGGTCCGCCCGCAGCAGTCTCCTTCCCCGGCGAGCTTTCACTACAGAGATGGCTGCGAAAGTGTGCAGATCAGTCCTCCTGTTGTCCCGGAGCAGCGGAGCGGTGGCCGGCAGCCTGCCCGCACTTGTTGTGTCTTCACAGCGACACCATCAGCACATAAGACCGGTAAGTCCCAGGACGTGTGGCGTTGTGCGCACGGGGTGTGTAGAAAGAGGAGGTGTAGCAACCAGGCTGGACCGGAGAGAAAAGCAGCAGCAGCAGCGGCTGGCTGGCTGGCTGGTTGGCTGGTTGGCTGGCTGGCTAAGGAAGTAAAGCTAACTAGCCTCAAGATTTTCCGCTCGTCTCTTTTTTTTTCTTCCCGGAGAGGTGAGGCACAAGATGAGTCATGATATGCACCCCAGCCCGGTGCCGTGTGGGTATTTTGATCCACAGTGGGACGTGGAGCTTTGACAGCCAAGCGGGCAATGCAGTTTTTTTGTTTTTTTTGTTTTTTTTTGGAGCTGAAGCACATCTACACCCCTGTGGCGCTGCCCCAGCCTTCACACACTCTGCCTCATATCGCCTCTTTTCCGCCGCGTCCTTCAACTTTGCGGGCATTTTTTTTTTTTTACCCCGCTGCTCTGATTGTTGTGTGTGTGTGTGTGTGTGTGTGTGTGAATCTGAATGCGAAGGGTTTATTTCTGCAGTAGATGTTGGGACTGGTTCCATTTCCTACCTACCGACGCCCCGGGGACGGGTGTCTTATTTTTGTGCAGTAAGGATGTGCAGCTTTCATGGGCTGCAGCTTTCTGTTCTGAAGGTTTGCTTGACTGTGCATGACCGATGGTTCCCCTCATCTGTGTGTGAACTGCAGCCTGTGTGTGTGTGTGTGTGTGTGGTGCAGCAGCAGCAGAAACTCAGAATAATGAATGTCTGCCCAGAGCTAGAGAGGAAACTACAGTTGTGTGTGTGTGCGAGAGAGACACACACACACACACACACTCACATATGAGACTCCATGAAGTCCACACTTGCATGATGTCAGACTCTCCAGCCACCCTCCCTGCGGGTGTTTCCCCATTCAGCTGGGAGATCCTGGGTTTTCCTGCAAGCTGATGCGGGCCCCTTCACTGTAGCAATACATGCAGCCATAAAAACAAAACACACACACACACACAAAAAAAGAAAGAAATGCTCACTATAACAGGGAGGTAATTGTGTTTACAGAACTGTCACTACAGTGCAGCAGTTGCACATCTTGTTCCTGCTTCTGTGACCCACTCCCTCCGAGCCTTTAGAGCAGCTGCTGCCTGAGGAGGGAGGTGAGGCACAGGATGGACCTGAATACGAAAGAATGAGGAAGTGATTGCAGCCTGGGAGAGAGAACAAGGCCGCTTCACTGGAGCTGTGAATACAGGTTCAATGTTAATGTTGTTTTAAGGGGCTGGAAATCTACTTGCCCGTAGTCAAGTTTTACTTGCCCCTGTACAAGCTGTTTTATTTATTAGCGGTCATCAAATAACAACAAAGACTAAAGTTAACTGTCATGTTTAATCTAAGGCTGCAACATCTTTAAAATAGGGTGTCACGATTCGCCAAATCCGCAATTAGATATGACTTTCAATTTTAAGCCGACAATTCGATTAATTTGATTTAAGCTTTTTTTTATTTTTTATTATATTTATTTATAATTAATGAATGAATTAATTCATTCATTAATAGATAAATCAGAAAGGCACTTTCAATTCTTGAAATTGAAGGTTCATTTTCATCGATTTTCAATTTAATATTGGAATTCTTACATGCCTGTAAGAACTCCATAAAATGTCAGGAAATAGTGAAAAATTTCCATCCCAGTTCTTCAAAGTTCAAGGTGATTTCTTTAAATGTCTTGTTTTGTTCAGTCTAAAACCCAAAGATGTTCAGCTCAGCATGATAAGAAACACAGAAAAGTGGGAAATATCCATATTTGAGGGGCTGAAAACAGTTTCTGCCAGTTTTAACGATCAATTGGTTATCAAAATGGTGTAAAGGAGCAGTATGTAGCAATTGCCACCCTCAACCCCTGACTTGAGGAAGCTCAGGCAGGCTGCAGAAACACTGCAGGAGCGCAAGATGAGCACAACATTGTAATTTGACACAAACAAGTGACTACAAGTCCTCCACTGTAAGTTGATCAACTGATAATGACTGTCAGTTGTCGGTCAATAAGACAAAAGTCCACTGCTCTGAAAACACACACCCTGGAGTTGGAGTTTTGTGACTGCCTGAATTACTTCCTGCCAGGAAGTAACATTAACATTTTGCTCAAATTTAACCGTGATAAACATCTACTTCTTCTACAAGATTAGTAATGATTTCTTACGACTCATAAACAGATGCTTCCTCATTTGGTGCAACATTCGGCATCATGATTTGTTACAGTAAATATATTACAGATATCTCCTTTAATATGATAATAAATGAAGAAAAGCAGGACGTTTTCGTATTTGAAGGGCTGAAAGCAGTATTTTTTTTTTTTGCCATTTTCATGAAAAATTACTTAAAGATTAACTACTATCAAACTAGTCTATCAAAATAGTTGAATTTTTTTACCACTTGCCAGGTCAAGCAAGTCAGTTGCCAGATTTATTTGGCATTTCATGGCAGCCCTTATCATTGAGACCTGGATTCTGCTCCGATACACATGACTTCATCCTTATTCTTTCTTTCTGTCCTTTTCTTCCTCCCTGTTTGTCTTGCGATTACATTCCTCTCTCTTGTGTTTTTTTTTCCAATTTCTTACTTCTCCCACAAACACTAGTGAACTTGCCACGGGCCTGGTGAAATTAAATGAGGCCCTCCTTCCTGTGACACAGACCGGGCCGGAGGTTAAGTAGCTGTCAGAATGGACTCACTTGGTCCACATCTCCACACCGGACCTCGGTGCTGCTGTCACCCACTGTGAGCCATTACAATAGAGCACATTTACCCCCGTGGAGAGGTAATATCCTCCCCTCTTCTAAAATAAGTAGGCCTATTTAAACCCTAAGTGATTTAACAGAGTGAGTTGCGGCTCACTGTGTTTCAACAGACTTGCCCCTAATAAGTTTTCATTTTATTTCAGTCTGCTCAGGTCGGAGTTTTGTTTGCCTGTCATATTGTGTCTTCGTCCATCGGAGCGTTGCTGCTGCAGCTCCTAACGCGGGCCTGTCACCGTGTGACAGCCAAGCTTCTGTATTCATTTGTGAGCCCTTCACTGCAGTGTGGGAGCTCTCTGGTTCTAGGCTTGTGTCTATAAAGCTGCAGTGGGACGCGCGCTTATGAGTTGCCATTAAACATGTAGGGTCTCTTAGCGGGACGTGTTCTTCAAAAAAGACACAAAAATGACGTCCGGAGCTCCATTTCAAACAGCGAGCAGTGTCGCGTCTCTTGACTGCTGCCTCTGTGACGTGGTGCAGACATGATGGGTCAACTCCACAGGGATGCAAAGCAGCCTTTGAGCTCCAAGGCTCACATTTAACCTGCGCTGGATTACTATTGAGTCAGCTGTCAGATAAAATGCTGCTGTGTTGAAGTGTGGCAGGGAGTTGAGTCATTGCAAATAAACAGTCCTTGTAAAAGGGTTGTAAATCACAGGTTTTTTAATAGTATGAGCACACTGATATATTCATATATATATGTAGGGGTGGTGCAGTATACCAGCATTGATATTTAAAAATGAAATATTGATACATTAATAATACATATATGATAATATTGTGTAAATAATCCAGCATCTCTTAAAAAATCCTGTGGGGCTGTGACGGTATTGATTTTTTCATACTGCGGTGTAGTGTTGTCAGGATACTGGAATTTCTATGTTCGATAACAATACTTTGAAAAATATTGAAACTTGAAACCAATTTTGATACCACAGGGAGAACTCAGGGCATAAAATTTTAGATTAATATTAAAAGATAAATATAACACTTTCACTCTCCGTTCAGTGTTTTGCACTTTTTGCACACTTTTGTAAAGTTATGGTTACAGACTCTCTCCACTGCCACTCACTCTTATTTTGAGTGTAGTTACTTTGCCAAAAAAGAGACAAAATGCACCTTAAACAAAGTTGAAGATGAATTTGACTGATGGCATTACTTTTACAAAATGTCCTATAGATATTGCAAAAAAAATTTTGTTGTCGTGAATTCTTTTGCCCATGATAAATCATGCAGTGATGATCGTGAGAGCCCTAGTTGTGTCTAAAATTGAGGTTTTCATTGTGAGAGATCCAGTTCATTAGTAATTTATTTACATTTAAGCCGGCATGTTCATTAAAGCTGAGCAGTAGGTGGCTGTTGTCTGTGGGGCCAGGGGGTCGAGGCCCACTCCTGGCTTTTAATCCAATCAGTGTAGGAGTAAACTAATTTATCCCCGCTGCCTTCACAAGCTCAGTGCTGAAGTTATCCGGATTAGTGCGATAAGAGAGAGTGACTGTCAGCTTGAAGCTGTGGTCTGCTGCTACAAAGGTGATAAGATGGTTGAACGATTGATAAATGTGTCCCCACAGTCAGTTTCATTAAGGTAATCCGGGTTTTTACGGACAAACTGGTTTCTTGCTGCATTTGTGATCCCAGATTTAGGCCTAAATGTATGAGCGGGAGGAGGCTTTTTGCATGGAGGACAAAACATTTTGACATGAAATGATGAATGGACTGTCACATTAGCTGTCATTTCATGTGCTAAAGGCTAATTAACGATTTTATTCTTCACTTAGGCGTCTGCTGATTGACAGGTGTGTGGACCTCGCATGTATGGAGAATTATTGATGGGATTTCAGTGCTGAAGCTGGGCTGAAGAGGTTTATGATGGTGACCTGCGTGTCTGTTCTCTGATCTTATCATGTCTGGTATCTGATGGAGACGAGTCTTAATAATCTTTGGTCAGCACGGCTGCACTGCTCTGTCTTTTCATTGATATTGGATTACTATCTGTACACTGAGGCGATTTTAATGGGCATGAAGTGCAATTTAGAGGGTTTTCTTTAGTGGGTGAGAAAATTGATCTCAGTTTTCCCGCGGGGTTTCATACACTCATGCCAGGTAATATGAGGTGTAGGGTTTCAGTCAGTCATATATATGGTTACAAAAAAGTAAAAATTGATTGATTTGTTGATGGATATTCCATTCAGTCCATATATCATGTCATGTTCCTGCTACTGTTCCTGCTACATGCTGACGCTTTTCACTTTAGCATACATTATAAACTGCCATGGGTACACAGTGGTGTCTATGTCAAAGAAAAGAAAAAAAACGCCTATAGACTTACACCATGTATGGATGCCACGATGTCAGAAATGTAGAAGTTGTCACCAATGCCAGTGAATTTCCATGATTCTCGATACCCAATTCTAAACCGACCGACCGGTCAGTGTCACATATCCGCTTCTGTATCGGTCAAATTCACACACATGCTCCACATAGGTCGGGGCAATATGGCTAAAAACATATATATATGGCATCAATATCAATATATTGCCCAGCTCTAGCTCCGCACCATGGTCATGTCATGTGTGCAGCGACACAGACAGTACCGTCACAGCCACAACAGCGCTGGTCACGCTGTGCTTTTTTTGCTTTATGGGAAAAGACATGCCAAGCCGAATGGATGAGAAAAAACTGTTTAAACAAACAAACAAAAATTAAGAAATTTAAGGAGTATCACATAAAAGATAGGATGCACACTGTTGGTATAAGTTCTGCCATTGGTCGATTGTTCCAAGCGGCATCGCAGTGTCTGCGTCTACATTTTCAAAGTCCGCGGGAAACGACAGAAAACCTCTGAACTGCAACCTACACGCTGAAAACGGTGAAATAGCACCTGGGATGCTAGTGGTATGAGCATAAACTAATTAACAGCTGTTACCAGCAATGTAGTCATTTTAATACCAGAGCTCGCCTCCCGACGTGCAGATGTTCCACCAAAACAAGTTCCCTATCGACACTGTTTTGCAGCAGCACCATCGCTGCATCCAGGGCTTAGTGCCACCCAAGACGTTTGTGATTGGTTTAAAGAAATGCAAACAAGGCAGGTCGTTTTTTTCCTGTACAGCAGAATGTGTATGAGTAGAGCCAGACCTGGAGAGAGAGGTCTGGCTATGTGAAACTGCATCAAAGAGGACCCCATTTCAGGGCTGGGAGCTCTCAAGTTGCCAAAATGATAAAATAAGACCAGCAACATAATATTATTCAATACAAACGGCTTATAGAATATTGCTAAAAGGTTGAATGAAGTGATTTGCACATTGTTGGGCTAACTCTGGTCCTGGACCATCATTCAGAAATCCATTCAGAAACATTACAGTGCAGCTTGGATTGAAGCCAGTTTCATATCTATACCCAGTAGGCCGAACAACTGAGTAGTTCAGTCCACTACTGACTGCCCACTCCTTCTGAGTTTGAATTAGCTTGAGATAGTGGACTGCAGAGCACTGAACAGGAAATAGCAGGGAGACAACCAATCTTGTGTGGCTGTGGAAGCAGGCAGGCGGGCAGGCCAGACTCTCTGTGTCAGTGGTAACCTGTCTTAGTTAGACCGACGTCTAGATACAGAATGACTGCATTTCTCTTGATATATCTGCCCTTCTGTTCTGGAGGACGTCTGCGCACGGTGAAATTTTGACCCCCGCTTGTTTGTGTTGTTTGCATTACGAATGGCTTTCCAGAAATGAGGCCATGTTCCTGCAGCATTACAGCCTTTGTTTTGTGAGCAAAGTGGTGCGTCCCTTTTAGCGCCGTTGTTTGCTCTCATTTGTTTGCTCGGGGGGATCAGGGTGAGAGGTGGACTCAGAGAACATGCAGCAATTAATTTGATCATCAAATGAACAACACAAGATACTGAAAGATATTAGTGTTGACAACACTGAATAATACAATAGCAGTCTAATTTAAAAAAAACAGTGAGAAAGAATAGGTTCTTGCTTAACATCCAGCAGTGACAGAAAACAGTTTTAATTTGGGTTTAGGCTTCTTACATTTACCATCTAGTTGAAACAAAACTTTCTTTAGGATAATTGTTTCCAGCACTATTTTCAAACTTGTGATTTGAAACCTACAAAACCACTTGAACATCCAATTAGCTGTCAACTATTAAATGAATCATCAACTATTTTAGGGCTCCAACTAACGATTATTTTCATAGTTGATTAATTGGTTGATTATTTTCTCGATTAGTAGTTGTTTGCTTATAAAATGTCAGAAAATGGTGAAAAATGTTGATCACTGTTTCCCAAATCCCAAGATGACGTCCTCAGATGTCTTGTTTTGTCCACAACCCAAAAATATTCAGTTTACTGTCAGAGAGGAGTAAAGAAACCAGAAAATATTCACATTTAAGAAGCTGAAATCAGAGAATTTTGACTTTTTTTCTTGAAAAATTGCTCAAACCGATTAATCGATTATCAAAATAGTTGGTGATTAATTTAATAATTGATTAATAACCACTTACTTGATTAATCGTTGCAGCTCTATTATATAAATTGAAGCGCAAATGTTAATGGTGTATATGTCAGTATATTCATTTTCCTAAAATTTCGACATAGGTGCTTCTGAAGGGGTAAAGCACAGCTAGCAGCCATTACTGTACTCTTAACTGTATTACTGACATATTTCACAGAGCACAGAGGTGTTTTAAGAACCTTTAATGTGCAAAACTGGAATAATAAATAGGACAGATAGATAGAATTCTGGTTTATTTACTCCTCCATGACAGTAAACCGAATATCTTCCGGTTGTGGACAAATCAAGATATTTGAGGACGTCATCATGGGCTTTGGGAAACATTTTGCACCACTTTCTGACATTTTATAGACTAAACAACTCATTTATCCATCGAGAAAATGATTGAGAGATTAAAATAACTGCTAGTTGCGGCCCTGGAGCCAGTGCACTGCTGATCTATAATGGGCCGGCCTATCTCAATTGCCAAGATGTTTGCCAAGAATTTCAATTGTGTTTAACACTGCAGTGACCTCCCAGCAGGGTGGTAATGAGACCCTGTAGATGTTTATTTTCTGAGAATTCATTTAGAAGTTGCGTGTCTGCAGAAATGGGTGCTTGGCCTCAGTGAGACTGGGTAAGTCACAAACCACACCAGTATGTTGATGCATCCATCACTCACCCTCTTAAAGGTAACACACTCGTCTACGTCTCATTTCTACCTGTGAGACTCACGTTTCACTGCCTTTGCTGGCGTCTCATGGCGGTGAACATGTCACGTCCCGTCTCACCATCAAACAAAATAACAAGTGTGCGTTGTCGTCCCGGTGCGGTGATGAAATGCTGATGGCTTTAGCGGCTGTGTGTCTGACAGAGCTCCTGTCAGCTCAAGTGGCGATCACCCCGGCGAGCAGTAGCCAGAGTAATGTCTGATGTCGGCTCTGGTCCGGGAGCTGTATGGCTGACCTGGCAGCCGTTCTGCTCTGAAACTGAGAGCGGTGCATTTGTTAAGCTGCACCCTTTTTTCTGACATTTTTCTACAGAGTCTCCATCATCCTCCTGACTGTTTCTGTTACAATTAGGCTGACAGGACTGTGTGGTGGTGGAGCTAAAACCTCCGAGGGGGTTCACCAGAGTTCAGCGTTGACATTGTTGGGGCTGACCGATGCAGGATTTTTGGGGTCGATGTCGATATTGGGGAGTAAAGAAAATCAGATTAGGGATGCATGAGCTAGTTAACAGATAAGTACCTGCTTCCTGTGACCGATACCAATAAGATAAGTGATAATTTCACATTTTTGTATTTTTAAAAAGTTCATATAACCTGAAGTTTCTGCACACCTGAGGGTAAAAAAGGCTCAGATGTGGTGGACAAAGATGGATGATTAATATTCCAACTCTGACTCTTCAAATGTTCATTTACTTTTTTAAATTAGGGCGTAAAAAAAAACTTCACACATAGAATTCAGATTAAATGCCCTGACATAATCTGTCAAATCAGATATAAATTTAGCCGATATTTATCAACTAATATATGCAGATACTGATACTTATATTTATCATGTGTCTCCTAATTCAGATATCGATATATCACCAAACATTCTTTATACAGAAATATATACATAAACACACACAATGATCCCTCAAAAGCGGTTAGCACTGGTATTTTTAATAATTATAAATAAAAACACAAATAGACAGACTGTTGCCATGGACACAGTTCTGACTCTGGAGGAGAAATAAAATAATATATAATAATAAAAAAGACTTTTTTGATAAGTAACTATGTAATAAGCAGTATAATGTGACAGTGACTCATCCTGTCTGGGTTTATTTCACAATAATGACCTGCTCACTGTACATTATCCCTTATATAAAAAACACAAATAAAGCAAAATATATTAAACCTGAATTAAGAAAACGGATCAAATATACACAGAATGCTTCCTGTAAAGCTAACAAATAAAAACAAGTGTTCGTATCTGTGCACTTTGGACAACACATACGCCAGTACAGATATAGACTTATAAAAGTGTGAGAGGCCAATATCATTGACGATAATATCGATTGACCGATGTATCAGACGTAGCTGTTGGTGAAATAAGCTGAACAAATATAAGGCTGTAGCAACTGAAGAGCTAACATTCTTACAATATGTCAAGATCTCATTAACTAAAGTGGGTCAATTATACTGCATATTTTGGATCTTGTACAGTGATAATCACACTACAACATCTCATGGCACTTCTTGATGTTTTTAGTGTTTTTGTTAATTGCTTCAAGTGCTGCTGCAACTGCAGGTATCCCTCTTAGGACGACAAAACAGCTTCTACTGCAGGTATTCATACACATGCACCATGAACAGCTGTTCAGTTAGTCACTGTATGACTGCATGGTATCTCTAAAAGGGAAAAAAAAAGTATTTTCAGCTAATTTCACAGGAATAGAGAGGAAAGCTCTCTCTGTGCTTCTCCCTCTCAGGCTCTGTTAAATCTCCAGACATATGCTGCTGCGTGTCCTGTTTCCCCTGTGCTTTCTTCTACTAATTTCCCCGAGTCCATCACATTACAGCACCTGCTCAGCACTGTAACCTCTCTCACGCTCACCAGCTGTTTGCCCCGCGGTCAAAAGAACTGTCCTGGAAGGTGAAAGGCGTCAGAACCAGACACTTACATTCCTAGAAATAAGGGTTGTAATACAGTTCTTCCTGAAGGGCTGAGGTTCCACCCAGAACCATTTACCTCTGAAAAACCCTTTGTCTGAAGAAAGGGTTCGTTAAAGGGCTCTTGATAAGACTGAAGGTATTATGGAAGGTTCTTTGTACCATAATATAAAAGGGTTCTCAGTAAAACTCTCTGGGTGAATTCTAGATAAAACCATTAGAATACAAAATGTTCTGGGTAAAACTTCCTGTGGGAGTTCCAGATAAGACCCTTGGAATATAAAAAGGATTCTCGGAAGACTCCCCAGGATGGGTTCTAGATAAAGCCCTTGAAATTCAAAAGAGTTCTTAGTTGAATCTCCTATGTGGCTGGGTTCTAGATAAAACTCTTTGAATACAAAATGTTCTGGGTAGAACCTCCTGGGTGAGTTCTAGATAAAACCATTAGAATATATAAGAATTATCGATAGAACCCCCTGGGTGCAATCTAGATGAACCCCTTGCAATCTAAAAGAGTTCTTGGTAGAACCCCTTGGTTGGGTTCTAGATTAAATCCTTAGAATACAAAAAGGTTCTTGTTTGAACCGCTTGGGTGGTTTCTTGATAAAAACCCTTGCAATCTAAAAGTGTTCTCGGTAGAACCATCTGGCTGGGTTCTAGTATAAACCAATGGAATATTAAAGGATTCTCAGTAGAATCCCCTGGATGGGTTCTAGATAAAACTAGCAATCTAAAAGAGTTCTTGGTAGAACATTCTGGGTAGTGTCTAGATAAGACCCATGGAATATAAAAGGATTCTTGGTAGAACCCCTTGAGTGGTTGGGTTCGAGACAAAACCCTTGGAATACAAAAGGTTTCTCGGTAGAACCCCCTCAATGTGTTCTTGCAAGCACCCTTAGAACTATTGGGTGGAACCATTACACCATAGAAGGGTTCTCTGTAGAACCTCTCACAAGATTTGTTAAAGATAAAGCCTTTGGAATGTAAAAAGGTTCTTGGTAGAACCCTTAAAAGGTAGAAAAGTTAGATAGAACCCCAGAGAAGACTGTGTGGAGTCATCACACCATATAAAGGTTCTCTGTAGAACTTCTCATCGGTTTTCTTTTCACAAATGGTTCTAGGTATAACCCATTATGTTTTTGGATCTAGGCAGAACTCTCTGAAAGGGTTCCAAGTGAAGCCTTCATAAAAGGTTCTCCCAGGAACCAAAAAGCGTTCTCTTCTGGGGACGAGCTGCAGAACTCTTTACTGTTCTAGTTAACACCTTTGGTTTCTCAGAGTGTCCATATGTACAACACATAGTTGTGGTTATTGTTTTAATGGTTGAGCTCGTCAGCAGACTGAGGTTCCACCTGCTCCTGTTCTCCGCTGTTCATTATGGGATGCTGTTTGTAATGGATTGAGACTATTGTGATGGACCCGGTCCTCATTAGCACTGTGGAAGGATTTCACCCTTGAAGTGGTAAATGGCTGGTGAACCTCTGCTGTTGGCATAGACTAATTAGCTGCTTCCCATGTTTCCGTGTGGCCCAGCGTGTCTCCAGTCGAGTCTGAAAAGGACATTAAACTAGGCCAACGTGTGTAATGTGATGATGGATGGAAGCCACGCTTGGTTACCCCCTCTCATCTCTGGGACGTTGGTGTGGTGGCGTCCTCTGCCAGGAGGGCAGGTGAGGCTGCTGCTACAACCTATGAAGGTCAGCGGCGGGCAGCCCGGCCTTTCATGCCATTAGATTTGGTACGGGCTCATTATTGTGACAGCAAAACTAATGTGTGGCAGCGCGGGATCCAAATGAGCAGTATACAGTCATTTAGAGTGAGCAGATCTGGCTTGTATGAAGGTCAGGCATGCCCAAATCTGTCAAAGAATGTGTGAAAGCATTTCTACATTCAAGTGTCCTGCTGTCATTGAGTGTGAATTTGCCGTGATTAACTGGCAGCACCTTTGCCTGCTAACTATGATTTGTATTTGAATCTACATTGTATTCTGTTTTTAATGATTAAAAAAATAGAATACTGTTATTATTTCTAATTATAATAAGAATACTAATAGAAAAAATGAGAAGGGGACAATATTCATAATGTTTTTATGAGCTAAAGTGAGATAAAATGCTGATACACTTAAATTTTAGCTAGCTAGAACATTGCAAATGAAGCTTTTCAAGGGCTTGGTTATAACACTTCTAACTTAAATGGCAGAAAACTGAATTGAACTGGAGAAAGCCTCACAATTTATTATTAATACACTATTAGTACTATATATTTTGGTTGCATATAACATAATGGGAATATGTTATGGGAAATTATGCAAATGAGGGCCGTCTCAGCCCAACTGCGGCACATTACATTACACAAACTAAACAAGTTTTCCAGATGTTGGAGAGTGTTGATGTCTGCAGGTATCCAAATTCAAATATTGGAATTGAATCGGTTTGGAACTGAAAAAAGTACACTCCAGTTAACGCACAACCACATTCAGCACATGCATGTGGATGTTAACCTGCAAGGAGAGCAAGTGTGCTGTTGCTAGCACTGCTAACGTTAGCCACACTTGGCAAACTAATGTGACATTGTTTACTGAGTGTTTTCCTACTTTGTTGACTAGTCTAAATTTAAATTTCTATTAGACCAAGTGGACGAAAGTCCCCTGGATGAAAATTAGGCTGCCACTGTTCCCAGGTAGTTAATACGACACAGCCCCTGCAGACCGTACAAGGAAACCCCACCTACTCACTGAGTGTCATATGTTGTCAGTTTGCCTTTTTTCCTTCTTCTCCTTGGTGGATGTTCAGTAATGTGCTGCCGTGCATCAATTACATATTCAAATATATATATTTCTTGTTTATTTCTATTGTAATCAGTAATTGAGGATTAATAATCTGATGTTATGCACAATTGTGGAAATGTTATTCTAAGTCTTGGTAGCTACTTCAGGTCGCTGTTTCATTTGTGTAGTAGGACAGAATCAAGTCACTTGAGTCAGTATATAGTATGTTTAATTTGACCATTATCCCTATGTAAATGATATCATTTTACCAAATCCTGTACCTTGTTTCTTTATAATTTCAATTTACAGAAAACCACATGGTGCCAATACTCATTCCACCACCAGTAAAGGATGTTAACTGCGTTGTCTCAACCTGACTTACTTCCACTCATCACAGTGCTTTATCTCCTCTATACACTCTAACCGGAATAATATGAGACGGGTTACTCAGCTGGCCCAACTAATATCCAGGAAGTAACTGCCCTCTACAGGGAAATAAGTTGTTGGGAACATCCCGAGTCTAGACCAGTTCGCCTCCTCCAAACATAAACAAGCATGACAATGGGTTCATTAACATGCACACATTACCCGCTTGTATTTCTGCTGCCAAAAGCTGAACAGTCTCATAATTCTGTCTGGGGTCATCTTCTGAGTATTAATTCTGCAGTTTGGATGCTGTCTGTGTGTATTTGTGTTGTTGTAGGCTTCTTTGTACTTGAAAAGCATGTTTTATTCATTTATTACATTTTTGCATCTCGATTTACATAAAACCTTGGCCAGTATAAAGTTACACTGGTGCAACAAAAGTACAACGGAGGAACAATATAAGGGGGTCAGTTACATCTGCAGGCCAGAGAACCTTAAAAATAGGACAGGCTTAATTGCAAATGGTTGTGATGCTAATTTCTTACCTGAGAGCACGCATGTGTGGCTGTCTAGCTTTCTTTCGCTGGAGGTGTCTCCTCCGCCGGCTCCTCTCGAGGTGCCGTCACTCCAAAATTCACTCCTCACTTGTTTCTGCAAGAAATGAGACAAGATGCGTTTGCCTCCTGTCGCAAGTTGATCCCACCTTGTTGGCTTTGTAGAGTTCAATTTGATTGAACTTTGCCTGCAAAATTCAAAAGACCACAATATGCAGCTAATTGGTGAGGGAGCAGGGTGGGGTTGACTTTTTCTTCAGGATGTATTGATTGTTTATTCAAGTTCATGCTGAATTAATACAAGTGGCATAGAAGGATGGATGCTGTGTGAGTGTATGGACACTGATGGTGGGATGTCAATTAGGCTTTTGATGAATGAGTGCATTATTTTCAACGAGCGACTTATGTGTGGAACTCATTATTGCTTGGCAGCACTATTTCCTGTCTTACCTGCCTTTTTATCAAAGCATGGCAGTAAATTTTCTCCTTGCTAATTAATTAATTCCACACCTTTACTCAGAGGTTAGACCCTTAAACTTGAATGTTTGATCTTCCATTGAAACCCGAGATGCAGATGGAGTAAAGATTAGATAGTAAGGTTATAAAAAGTATCAATACATAGATACTTTTTCATCATTACATGTTTAAAATGATACCATATATTTATAGTATCAAAGCTCTGCAAAGGTCAGCAACTAATAATTATTTTCATGCTGGATTAATCTGTTTCTGTTTCTATTTTGGTGATTAATCGATTAGTTGTTTGGTTCGTAAAATGTTAGAAAATAGTGAAAAATGTTTCAAGATGACGTCCACAACCCAAAGATATTCAGTTTACTGTTATAGAGGGGTAAAGAAACAAGAAAATATTCACATTTGATAAGATGAAATCAGAGAATTTGGACATAAATATTAAAAAGTGACTTGAAATGATATAACAATTAATTTAATAGTCAGTTAATAATTGATTAATTGTTGCAGCTTTAGATACTATATAATTATAGTATCAAAAGTACCAAAGCTAGAGCTGCAACTAATGATTATCTTCATTATCCATTAATGGTCTGATTCTTTTTTTGATTAATCATTTAGTCTGTAAAATGTCAAAAACTTTTTTCCAAAGCTATGTCTTTAAATAGCTTCTTTTGTCCAATCAACAGTCCAAATCCCAAAGACTCTCCATTTACTATCATAAATGACAAAGAAAAGCAGCAAATCCTCACATTTAAGAAGCTGGAAGCAGCAAACATTTGACATTTTTGCTTTGCAAAGTACTGAAAAGATTAATCAAGTTGGCAACTAATTTTATTTTGATCGACCAATTGATTAATTGAGTAATTGTTGCAGCTCTAACCAAAGCTTAAAAATGATCTAAGTGCTCATTCAAGAACTCAGTTCAGTCTGCAGGAAAACCAGACGCTCGCTGTCTGTAACAGCATCTGTGCGCATATTGTCAGTTTGCAAATATATATATATATATATATATATATATATATATATACATATCCTATTTTGTGTGCCTAGGACATTTTTGTCTTTTTGCTGAGGTATCAAGTATAGTCTTTTATATAAGTATTGTATCAAAGTATAAAGTTCTGGCATCATGACAACTTTGTTAGATATAGTTTTTTATCCTAAGGAAAGTAAAAACAGATTACAGTATACAGCCTAAAGCTTCTCATATCAGCCCGATGACAGAGCTGCATTTTCTGAACCCATCTGCCCCCCTATTCCTGCCATGCTCCCACTTATCTCCATTGCACGCTTCTTTATTGAATTGAAAACAATATGGTTTATCGAATCTGATGGATCCATAAATTACAACTGTGCAGTGAAAAGCAGAAAACAATCATATCGGGGCAGGGCAGCAAGAGGAGAATCATCACTGTAAAAGACAGGCGAGCAGGAGAGAAGAAACCGGTGTAGCAGCTGTCAACAGTGAGGCAGCTCCTAATTGGAATTGGTAGCATTATGTATGAATGAGTTTTGTTTTACTGTTGGATTAATGGCTGGGAAGTTGTTCAAAGGAATGTTGGGATTGTGTGATGTGAGGATTCCCTCGGCCTCAGGCTCACCTCTTTCACTAAAGAGAATCTGGGTGAGAAGGGCTGCTCTCATTAAAGCCTCCCCGTTCTCACTGGCAGCACAACCGAGAGGATTATTGCATCCGTCTAACCACAGGACACAGTTTGCTTCGAAAATTGGAGTTTTTACTCAGAAGACCATTAGCCTGACTCTGGCAAAATAAGCAGACACATAGGTAAAAATGCTCAATCAAGTGTTAAACTTGGTAGAACTGCTTCCACCAAGTTCAATATCGCTGTGAATTTAAGAAACCACCAAAATATAATGAGCCCCGTTTTTAGAGGCATACATTTACAACTCTAATTCCAACAGTTGGAGCCTCTATTCAGTTGAATACGGTACAGAGACATGATATTTAATGTTCAAACTGATTAACTTTATTGTTTTTTTTGTAAATATACACTCATTCTGAATTTGATGCCTGCAAAACGGTCCAAAAAAGTTGATGGATTGTAGATTGTAGATGATGAAATCCCTAAATTCCTGCAGTTTTGTTTTATTTTTGAACTGGGTTTGTAAATGAGATCTATCATGTATGACGGTGAAGCAGCATTTAAGATCCCTGACAACAGATTTGACCATAATTGCACTGTAAATTATTTATGCATGCATACAAGTTGCTTAGAAACTCAGTTGGAGGAATAAGTAATACATTACTGAGCATCTAACGACACAGTTCTGCTCCATTAGGTTATAGTTTAACCAAAATAGAATACAACACTTAGCGCAGATGTTTGAGATAAACCTTGAAAGGCAAATAAAGAGCACAAATTACCAAACAGTTCACTTTTAAAGGGGGGACTCCTGCAAACTTAAACATGCTAATGGATTTCTAATCGCTTGCGTGCTCACACACAAGCTCATAAGTAGTCCTTCTGTTCCTGCTGGATCGATGCACTGGGTTAATGGCAGGAGCGTTTGACATTTTCAAGTTCGTTACACCTTTTTTGTCCCGGTGATTTGAGACCACGGGCTGGTGTCTCCTCCGATAAAGCCAGCTGATCTCTGAGGTGCAGAGGACAGATGTGGCTGTTCTGCTGGAGGGAGATCTGCATGGGTTTATCAGCGCGGTGAAACATACCGGTGTAAGGTTACCAGGAAAATGAGGGCTTTGCCGGTCATGGTTAAACAGGATGTATGGAGAGCTGTGACATCATCTTTGTGTTGAGGAGGTCATTGCGGCTGGTGGGAGGAGTGTGTGTCGACTCAAGAGGAATTCTCTCTGCATGGTGGCTTAGTGAGGTGTGGTGCCAAACCGCCTGCTGTTTGTTGTTTCTTTTTAGCATCGGCTCACTTTGGTCCTTTTTTTTAACCCTGGGTGGTTGGCACGCATTAGACACAGCTGTCAAAAGGGAGCTTCTTTAAACTCGAGTACTTGTATTATTGCTTCACGCTTTGTGCCAAGAGCAAAGCACAGATATGTGCAGATTTGACGTGGTTCCTTAAAGGGTATTTCAGCAGAAATTGAACTTGTCATCAGACATTCTCCTGATCAAAGCAAATGTCGATACGAATATCAGGAATCAAGGTTTTCACATACAAGGAATTTGATTTGTATGTTTGCTTAACAGTTAACAGTGCGAGAAAGCTTAAGTGGTGAATAGAAAATCAACAACATATGAAAACATGTTATAAAAACATTAAAAGACAAAATTCACAATATGAACTGTACAGGGAATGTGCAAAAGTTCACAGTATGAAGTATAAAGAATATTTGTAATGTGCCAGATAGAGACCAAGAGATGTGTGTTGATGTAATGCAATCACAGTTGCATAATGGGATATTATTTTCTCCACAATCTCTAGAAATGCAGTTAAGTCACTTTGGGGAGATTTTGTGCTCAGATTTCTAATAATCATTTCATTAACGTTACATAAACAGGCTTCATTAAACAGAGCAGCTAATCAATGAAACTGGCTACACCGGGCATACACACCACAGAAATCTGCTCTACAAACATAAAAATAGGCCAGTCGCCTATTTATATTTTTTACACAAGATTTGCTTGTCCCTTTTATACAGAAATGTGTCATAAAGAGTCTGTTAAACTACAGGTGTACAGGAAATGATTCTAGCCCATTGGCAGGTTGGTTTTGAGACTTTCTGTGATTATTTAGCCTGTTGTTTCCTGCCACCTGCGTCCTTTGATAATAGCTGACAAGAGTAATTGAAACAGAAAACTGAATGACTGGGAAATGATAAAGGTAAATAAAAAAAGAGCACTCAGTGCTTACTGATCTAACCTAACATTAACTCCTTTGTGATCACCCTGTCTGTAGTTATTTTTTTAATTTTATCAGCTAGCAGTTGCTTGCCTTTATCTCTTGCATGCCTGCAGATGTCAACCATATTTCACAAACTCTGTAAAGAAGATGAAGTTTCACGGCGCTGCGTTGGGTCCAAAAACTAAAGTCATGATCCCAAAAATGAAAGCTGTGTTGTGTGTTTTGCCTGTGAGTCACAACTAGACACCATACGTGTGCTGTAGGTGTAGCCAATAAAAAGATGCCTTCTTCTTTGAACTGTTTTCAGACTTGGCTAGTCTCTAAAATTTAAACGTGGACATTCAGTGCATCAGTTTTTTGGATCCATCTGCAGTAACGTCACATGTAGACCTACACAAAGTAGTGCAGCTGTAGAACTGTTGTATAAAAGCAATGTCACGATTGAGGTCGTGCTGTCGTACTGAATATCAGCACAGGTATGATTATTTATGACCGAATCACAGCTGCACTGTTATTCAGTACAACAGCACTCTCCCTCTTGTGTGATGATGCTTTATGAGCTATGGTTTCATGCTGTTTCATTGTTGGTGGCAGTAACCTGCTAAGAAATGTAGTACTGCACCAGTGAATGGAGGGAAGAAGAAGACTGCAAGCAACCATGTTTGTTTAATATTTTCTTTAAGGCTTTTAAAAAGTTTTATGAGGAAGAAAACACATTAAACACATCAGACCTGAATGTAAATGTACCTTTGTTGATTTACAGGACAAATCCAGAGTAATTTATTTTTAAATTTGCTTTTTTGATTGAGTAAATTATGTGTACCATCACTTTATTACAACATCAAGTGATCCTGCTCCCATTCTGCAGTGTTCCTATGGAATATTCTCCTTCTTCTTGAAAAACATCCAGTAATTCATGTCCTCTATAACTGGAATAATCTAGTTGTTTGCCTATAAAATGTCCAAAAATGGTGAAAAATCATGGTCAGTGTTTCCCAGATCCCAAGATGACGTCCTCAAATTGCCCACACATCAGAAATAGTTTACTGTCAGAGAGGAGTAAAGAAACCAGAAAATAATCACATTTAAGAAGCTGAAATCAGAGAATTTTGACTTTTTTTTAAAAGTCCGACTGACTCAAACTGATTAACGGATTATCAAAGTAGTTGCAGATTAATTTAATAACAGATTAATAATCGATTAATCGTTGCAGCTGTAGTTAAAACAACAGTTGCACATATAACTACAGTTTTATGAACTGTGGCTGATTGCCAGATGCAGTTTTTAGGCATTAAAATGGCTGAAAACATGTTTGTGTAAAAATCTAGAGGGAAAGATAAGGACGCCGGAGCAATGATTTGCCAGCTGGCTGTGTTTTGCATATTTTCAATCATGAGAATTCGGCACTCTTATAACAAACAAAAATATCTTGTTGAGGAAGCTGTCTGGTTTTCTTGTGTTCAGATGGAGAGATCCTTTAAACATGAAATAACTGAGTGTCTCCGAGGGCACACGTAAACGAGTGGTTGCCTGGCAGCTGCTCAGAGACAACATGTGGTATGAAAGGTCATGACAGGAGAAACAAATGTCTGCCACCCACACACATCATCACAGCGCTACTCTGAAACAGACTCGGCCGCTTGTTGTGTCTCCAAATGAGCTTCAAGGCCCATTTACAGGGACTCACAAAACTTCGCTTTCTCTGTTCTGTCCATCTTCACTTTTCCGCCATCGGCCTGCTCGCTGCCCTAAAATGAGCTGCCTCTGTTCCCTGAATGATGCGCGTGACAACCTCATTATACGAAGAAGAAGTCAAGAGCCGAGATTGATCAGACTCTGAGCACATCCAGGGAGTCAATGAGCCCCAGAAAACAGAAAGGCTCTCCGTTCGGCCGGGCGCCCAGTTTGTTTGCGCTGTAATTACCCAGGTTGTAGCAGTGCCACGGTAGACACAAGCACACACGGGGGATTCACCATGGAGAAAACAAACAAAAGATGCACACCTCCGTCCAACGATGGACTCCAAACCCTCAAGTCCCATTGTTGTGTTTGTAATGATTAGCTGGACCAGAGAGACCAGACAAACATGTCTCGCACAGGTCACGACGAGCTCAATCACAACCCGGGTTACACTCTCAGAAAGAAGGGTTCCAAATGAAGGGCGGAGGTTCCACCCACAACCATTTGTTTCTGAAGTGTCAGGGGTTCATGAAGAACCTTTTTAATCCAAAGAAACCTTTTTGAAGGAAAGAGTTCTTCAAGGATTTCAACAATCTTTGAAGAACTTTTGGTCAAGGGTTCTTTGTACCACAATATAAAAGGGTTCTTAGTAGAACCACCTCAGTGGGTTCTAGATAAAACCCTTGGAATATAAAAAGGTTCTCTTGTAGTGTCCTCCTGGGTAGGTTCCAGATAAAACCCTTGAAATAAGAAGAGTTCTTGTTAGAACCCCTGAGTGGATTCTAGATAAAACCCCAGTAATTCGAAAATGTTCATCGTAGAACCCCCTGGGTCGGTTCTAGATAAACCCTTGAAATCTAGAAGAGTTCTTGGTAGAAGTCCTTGAGTTGATTCTTGATAAAACCCTTGGAATATAAAAACGTTTGTGTTTATCTAGAACCCACCTAGAACCCTAGGTGGGTTGTAGATAAGACCCTTGCAATACAAAGGATTCTTGGTAGAACCCTCTCGGTGAGTTCTAGATAAAGGTCTTGGAATATAAAAGTTCTCTGTTGAACCCTCTCTCATAGAACCTGGTGGGTGGGTTGTAGTTAAAACCCTTAGAACATTAAAGGGTTCCTCGTAGAACGCCCTGAGTGGGTTCCAGATAAAACCTTTGGAATGTAAAAAGGTTCTTGGTAGAACCCTTGTAGGGTGGAAAAGTTCTTGACAGAACCTCTGGAGTGGGTTCTGGGTGGAGCCATAGAAGGGTTCTCTGTAGAACCTCTCACAGGAGTTTTTTTTTACAGGTGGTTTTATATATAACCATTTATGTTTGGTTCTTGACAAAACTCTCAGGCAGGGTTCCAAGTGAAACCTTTGTAAAATGTTCTCCTAGGAACTAAAAAGGTTCTTTTATGGGGACAAGCCGAAGAACCCTGCATGGTTCTAGTTAGAGCTTTGTTTCTAGGAGTGTGAAGTTTGTCAGAGTGTGTTTTTTGGGTGTGCATGTGTAGTTTTTTGCTTCTCCGTGAGGTGAAGTTTCCGACAGATTTCCTGTTGATATGAAGCCCGTCTCTCCTCCGACTGGTTAACTGCTGTCTTAAACGAATCAGGGATCTGAGCTTTGAGCCTCGTCTCTTTTAATTAACTCTCATATCGGCACGAGCGGATCAATGGCCGGAGACGCGCAGTGAAATAAGCGTGTCCGTGTCAGAGAGCCGAGGAGAGGTGGGGAGGGGTCAGTATGCGGGTGGGTGATGGTGGGAGGTTAAGGTCGTCTTTTGCTGCCTCAGCACTTTGCAGGCTCATTCACACCAGCCAGGCATTTTAATGGTGTTCTATATTTCTGGAGGTTGTGACCAGATAATCCTATTAGAAGGGTTTTGTGCAAAAGTTGCGAGGCCTGGGAAATATGGCCAAATTATCATTTAGACTATACCATGTAATGTAGTGTTACTGTGGACTGACTGTACTGCAGCACATTTGATTGAGCTTTCCCTCCCTCCCACATATACCGTGCAATTCAATCTTTTGGCTTCCCCCTCTCCGAAAATCAACGATTCAAGTCAGAGGACCCCCCCCCCGAGTCGAATCTCTGTACTTTTGTGTTTTAGCTGTCTGGTTGTTTACAGAGCCTGTGCAGGAAGCATGGCAGGACGTAAACTTTTACAAACTCTCAAAATGACCTCAAACTACAAAACGGCACGTCTCCGGTTTGTTGGCTGCTCCGACACTCTCTGCTCCGGTGATGACTGTCAGTGAAGTCGGCTAAACTACTTTTGAACCCAGACGGGGGTGCATCCTCCTCTGCTGCCGTCCACTTTGATTGACTCTGTCAGCTATCTGACACCATGTGGTGCCCGAGGATTTTATAACTGAGCAGGGTGCACACTTTTGCTTACTCTGACTCTGTGGAAATCTGATGTTTTGACGCTGCAAATGACAAAGAAAGTCAAATCAAATATTATTTATATAATCCAAAATCACAAATCATAATTTGCCTCTAGGGGCTTTACAATCTCTCCCTGTCCTGTAGCCCCTTGAAAGAGGAAGGAAGAAACTGTGAGAGCCACAGAGGAGGGTTCCCTCCTACCAGGATGGACAGATGTGCGATAGATGTCGCGTGTCGCGCTTAAATCACGATACAGTATTATTGAGATTTAAAACATTTTGCGACATGCTGAGTATTGCGATATATTGAGATTTATTGCTCTTCTGTCTCATAAGATAAATCATCTCACTTCAGTCGTTTTTTATGGCAGTGAAATTGGAATTGTCAAGCAACACTGTCATAAAAACCCACAAATCCTTCTGACTGAGACCTCTGCTGACCTCACCAGAAAGAAACTGATGGACCAATTGATTTTATTGTGCTAGTGCCAAAAAGTTCAGTTTGCATTTGCAGCATTAAGAATCGTACCTGACGTCTGTGTAGCGATACAATATTGCCTCGGCTGGGCTAGGCTGACATAGGAGTTGAGTACAGTGCCGAGCTAATAAAGGAAACGAGTTGAATCTTTGTATTGAACAGAAGTCACAGAAGAGCCGTACATCATGAGAGCAAAATGATCTGTAGCAGGGATGTCAAACTCGTTCTAATTAATGGATCATTGCAGCCCAATCCCATGTCATGTTGGCTGAAGCAGTAAAACCTCTTCATATTAACTTATACATAACAACACCTCCAAATGTTTCCCTTTTTTAGTGACAACAAGTACAGGTACAATCTAAAAAACATTTACAAAACAAAACAGCCTGTTATAAGAAAAACAAGTGCTATTTCAACAATGTCTCAGTTTTTCCACATTCACTCAGTCTGCAGTCATTATGTATTCAGCAAAATAGTGGCTCTACAAGTGCACAAAACACTGATGTATTTTGGAAGTGAATAAAAATATAGTACTTTACTTCTTTATGATTCAGACATCTTGTTATGATCTAGTCATTTTCATTCTCCAGACATTTCCACTCCTGTGTGGTAATGCTGCATCACTACACAATAACAACTAAAGTGAAACTAATAAAGTGAAGCTAATTAAGAAGAAGGTTAAGTCAACCCTCTGCCCTGCAACCCATTTACAAATCAAAAGTTTTGTCAGTGTCTTAGCAACAGGGTTCCAACAATACTGATTTAAAATAAAAAAAAGTATTTATTGTTTTTTCAAAACTGTCCTTCTGATATGTGGTTTGGAATTAATGACTGCTTTTTGCACTATGCTGGTCATTGAGTTGGCTGCATTGAACCCTTTGGCGACCACTTCTGGTCTGCAGGCCACCCCCGATCTTTAGCATTTACATTTGAAGCATATAATGAGTTTACTCACTGTTGACCCCATCATGTTCAAGTGAAACTATCCACTGGACTGTTGCTGAATTGAAAACTGACGAATGGCTCGTTGGTTGAAATGTTATCAACTATACTACAGTCAGTCCTGCCAGAAAGTTGCGATTTTGCGATGGCAACTATTAAGACAAATTCAACCAGTCCCCATGAATTCTGCACGACCTTGCAAATTTGTCTAATCATGTAACTTTTCCACAAATTTGACCGATCATTGTAGCTTCTCGAGAATAGCACCACTCACGCCATGTATTTTTAATTTCCTATTTTCTCACAGGTACTGAAAAGAACACAAGATTTGTCATTGTTATTGACATTTATCAGTGCTCCGTGCTCTTTTATATTTGAGAATTTTGCGCTTGCTGTTTTGACTGAGATTGAGCTCAAATTAAGCACATTTAGTTTGTTTTGTTTGAGTTTTTATATTCCTGACTCTTTTGATAAGGTTGCTTAGAAAACTCAGATCAGAGTGCAGTTTTATTCTCCCTAGAACAAGTTGCCTTTGATATTTACAACTTCTTTTTTGCAATTTTCACCTACTCCTTCAATTCCATTGCCAAAGACAGCTAAAAACATCACAACATCCATCACATCGCATTTTTTTTTTTAGAAAAGCTGCCATGAAATCAGATATTTTATGCAGCAACAATTCCAAGAAAAAAATCCTGGAGGGTCTGAAAAGGGCTGGCATGTGTGATATGGATAAAATCTCCTATATGACAGCATGGGTAATTTGATGTGACATTAATCATGTACTGTGTATATTGTAATATAGTGTCAATTATCTCTAAATATTCTGTGAAGTCGATTGAAAAACCCACCTGAAAAATCAAGGTACTGTTGCAAAGGACCCTGTAAAACTAAAGGAGCCCTGCTCACTGCAACATTGAGCACAAAACAGCCACAGATATACTGGATTAAAGGGGTCGCTACTCGTTATAAAGGGTATAGAAAAATCTCTCACAGTTGACAAATAGATATTGTCATTGACCCAGCTTAATAACAGGCTAATCCATCATGGCCTCCTCCACAAATCTGTGCCCTGCATTATGGAGACGTGTTCTGTCTTCCTGTATGTGAAAGTCAGGAAGGACTTAAGGGGGGACGATGTGTGAGAGATACAATCTTGTCTCTGCTCAAAGGCACCTCCGGGAAGTAGGGCAGTAAGTAAATTGCTTATGTAAATAGCTGTGTTGCAATAATCCTTTGTTGATGAGGTCTCTGATGTGACGGTCCGACACAGAAGGTTTTGAAATTCTTTTGTTTTCTGGATTATAAGAGCTCTTAACTCTTGACTCACAGCGGAATCAGGGCATCGATGTAAGAAGGGATACCCAATAATAACAGCGGCAGCACCACAGATATGGCTGCGTGTGGATAAGACAATGGTGACTTGTGGTCTCGTTAGCGGTCAGTGAGACTGAGCGTCTCTGTTAATGAATGTCGACAGCCGTAATTGTTGTTCTCGGTCATTTAGTTAAAGCCAGGCTGTGTGTAGGAGCTCATCTTTATGGTGCAACTGCATCGTGGTAGTAATACGCATGACATTCATGTAGGATAATGCTAATTAGCGCTATCAGCATGGTCGGGGAGGGGTTTTCCCTCGAGCACCGACAGCGTTTTCAGACTGTTCCTTTAAAGGCACTGAGGTCTTGTGGTTGCTCACTTAACAGGCTGAGGCTTTGCTGCAGGTGTGATACAGCTGTGCTGGTCCAGCTCTTTGTTCTGTGAGAGAAATGAGAGGAACACTTTATTTGAAGGGGTGTGCATAAGACTGTCATTAACTGTCATGACACCTGTCAAGAACATGAAGGAGTCTGAATGTTTATGACTGTTGCCACTGAGCGTCAGTTATGTCACCTTTAATTTAAAGTTGACATTGAGACGCCTTTGTTCTGTGAACTAGCTAACAGCTACCTGTCCATCAGCTAACTCTGTCAGCTAAATCACCTTCTTTGTACCTGTTGTCAAACTGGCCTTATAACATTTAATGACACCTTTATAACAAGTCCAAAATGTACCACTTTTCCTGAGGTCATGGAAAATATTCATGACACTTGTTACAAAAGTGTGATAAAACTTAATGAGATCTAAATGTACCACTTTAGTTGAGGTTATAACCATCTCATAATGGTTTGTGCCAACAACATTTGACAGTTTAAAACATTAAAACATAAATCTAAACCGTTTCTTAAAGTTTTATAATGTCAGTTAGTCATAACAAAGACATTGTTGGCTTGATTAATGTCAAATTGTCATAACAACAGCATCTAAAACAATGTCAGCTTTTCATAATTGATCGAATGACACTCAGTGACATAAGCAGTCATAATAACTCCTTCATGTTCATGACAGGTGCCATGACATGGTTATGACAGTATAATGACAGTCTTATGCACAACCCTTCAAATAAAGTATTACCAAAAGGAGAAATATCTATCTTTATTTATTCATCACACATCCTTTGCTTGATGGAGATTGAGGAAGAAGCCGTCGACCTCGAACACGCCCGTGGTTTCCTCATTGTACATTCGGAGGTCAGAAAACGACGGACCGCAGCGTCCCACGACCTTCTGCCGCAGAAGGTTAGCGATGACCCAGCTGCCCGCTGTCTTCACACTGCTGTCTGGCATGGACGTGTGCGCACATACCCTGCAGTCCTTACACTGGCCCGAAACACACAGATACACAAGCTTCTCATAACTTCACACATTTAAATCCTGCTTCCTCTCGAGGATTGTCATTCAGCTGTTTGTGTGAACGCTCGTTCAAAGCCTTTGATTTGAAATGAAGCTGTGAGCGAAGAGACAGGCAGCATGTTGAGGTGGAGATACTAGACATTTCCATTCTCACTATACTGTTACTCATACTGTGCCAGCTAGCTAGTGCTCCACCATGCTATAAATAGGATTGAGGAGATGGTGGAGAGGAGACTATGTTGGAGGATGCATTATTTCCATGGAGACAGTCATCGTTGGGCTTTGGCTTTACAATCAGAGAGACATTGTGGAGGACAGAATTCAGAGATAGTTCAGTTTAACTCAAAGTATGTATTTACATTCCCCCTCTAGTTGTCAGGGCAGTGTTGCCACAGCAGTCTGCAAAAGCTAAATTAGAACAAGCTTGTTCCCCTCTGCTTATTGCAGATGTCTGAGTCAACTCCAAATACTGCAGCAGCAGCAGCATTCCCATTTTACTTGGGAGACAACATTTAATAGGCTTCTCACGACCATTGTGCTTGTAAAGTTTACATCACTCTGCCTCGTAAGGCTGGGCATCATTCAGACATTTTCTGTAATGATACCTTGGCTTCAATGCTGGTTCCTGAATGATACTTTTTAGATGCCAAGGATGATCCACTTATCTCTTCTCTCTGGGTGCAAATTAAATATGTATTGTGATTCTACAGGTTTTTAATGCTAGACCATGTCTAAAAGTTGAATCAAACGTTTTGAGAGACACATGTTGTTTTATGTTAAGCATGTGAAGTAAAATGAATCAGTTTAAGATAATATTCCAGCAATTGCAATGCTAATTTCCATTAGCATGTCAATGGGAATTCCCATTATGTGTTAGCATCAAGCTAATGGACCAAGCCCTAGTTATTTTTGTATATTAAAAGATTGATTCAGGAGTTTAAAAATGATTTGGGAATCATTAAAGAAGAATCACAATCCTGGTACAATTACTCACTTGAAAGGAAGAAAACTGTTTAAAGTCCTGGGAGCGAGGGCTGCACGATTAATCACAAAAAAAAAGCAATGTTGATTCATACATTCATGCGATCTAACTTCCGAATGACGATTCATTCGCTCCTTTTTCCCCAATGCATTCATGTCACGCTGCATGTGTTGCGATAACAAATGTTTCCCCTGCCAACGGCCCCCCGCTGCCATCTTAAGAGAGAAAGGAAGAGACTTTATTGTGAAGAATTTATAGAACATTAAACATCCACAGTTTTACAGCCGCTTGACTCAAGACAAGTGCATTATGTCCTGTCACATCATGATTTTTTTTACATAGTGCAATAAATGTTGTTGGTAACTGGACTAAAATAAAGGAACTGATGGATTATCTGTACAATTTTGTTAAAAAAATATAAGTAAATGTCAAAATTCCTTGTGTATTGAAATTTGATATCAAATTACAGGGCCTTTTTTGACACTTGATAGTATTTTCAGTTCAGTACCCAGTCACAAACCCACAGATAGTATGCAAAGCAAATACAGCACTGCCCCCTCCCTTCATGCATGCACAATATCTTGTGCGGACACAGACTCACAGATGCAGATTGAAATCATATTTTCATAGACCGGTCTCTGAGAGTCGGAGCCTATGAGGCTTCTGTATCGTACTGGAATCTCATGACCCGCTGGCAGCCTGCACCAGGCATGTGAGTGTGTCTGCATCAGTGTAATTCTGCTCCATTATGTTGCTCTTAAGGTATTTAAACATGGCCACATGTCCAGCATTTGCTGTATTAAATTATTTGAATGTTCTTGCCTCAGCTGCTTCCTTGTTCTGCTAAAGTGGGTAACAGAGTGTAACTGTCATTTCGGGGGTATTGATCTGAGAGTGGGTGGGGCTGTTGGGATAAAGAAAAGTGCTTGTTTCCTCTGTGCATGGAAAAAACTCATCTGATACACATCTCTCTGATCCCATTGTATGCGTCTCTTCTGCAGTCTGCAGCCGGGCCCTGCAACTTCCCTGTTATGCGCAGAGAGGAGACAATTATGTGCTTGTCAGAGAAAGGTTACCGAGTTATTCCTCCAAACAGCAGCTGCATAAAGATCAAATGCTTGTCATTCAGCCAGTCAGTTAGCAGGTATGAGCCTGGCAGTTGTTTTCCCAGGGAAAACAGTTGAGTGTGAGGAGGCAGAAGAGCTGAGCTTAGCATCAGAGCGGATCAGTGATGTACCTCCAGCTGAGCTTTCAACTCGCACTGCCAGAGCCTTTACCGACCCGGGTCCTGAGGGGAACCCTGGGGAAATCCCGACCTGGACATGAACTGGATGGAAAGGGGAAGGGAAGGAGGGAAAAGAAAGGAGGGGTGAGAAGGGGGAGAGTGTGGGAGTCGAGGAGTAATAGCAACACAAAACACAGCTTTTTTGTTTTCAGCCTCAGGCAGCGTTTCTAAAGTTACAACGTATTGAGCTGTCTTGTAAATCCAGGTGTTTTACTCCGGCATTAGGAAGACGTGAGAAATTCTCCTCGCGAAAATCAAGGCCACAGAGTGCATGTGACTAACTGAGGCTGATTTTGAGGCGAGGAGAGAAGTAAACGGGTTACTGGAGCTTTTCAGAAGTCCTGGTGCTCCTGTTGCCTGGGTAACACTCGCACACTCAAAATGTCCTTTCTTTCCAACTGAGAATTGAAGGTTATCCATCTCATTGTCTCCTGCTCTCTACTTCTGATGCGAGAACATTTGCCTGTGCAGACATGTGCGTGGTAGAAAGCCTCCGTCTTCCTCACAACTCGGCTGTTGGCCCCCTGCACTGGTCTGCACTCTTCACTTCCTCCCATTCACTCGCCTCTTTGGAATAAATGTAACGCTACGATGCACAGCCAGTTCTCAGTCCAGTGTTGAATTATTGAACTGCCTATGAGGCTTTCCTTCAAATTTATACCTCCTCTGATGCAAAATTGAAAATAAATCATTTTGTCAAATACAAACTGAAGGGAGTTGCCGCTGCTCAATTTTTATCTTATTTTGCAATTGTCAAAAAAAAAAAAATCCTGAGGGAAAAAATGCATAAAGTCTCATTTCTGCAGCCTGTCTGCTTCATAACTCTCTCCGAGCCCTGTGTTCAGCTGACATCTTCCTACACACCAAAACACATTTTGCATGTCTAAGGCAGTGGGAGTGTCAGAAGAGGTTAGGTTCAGCAGTCTGTTCGCCTCAAATAGCCTCGCACAAACAGACTGGAATTCATTGATCAGAATAATGGCGACTGTGCTGCCCAAAACGATGGTGGAGCTGCTGCATCATCCTGAAGGGGTTTATTTCACATTTTTACAAGGCTTTGTTAAATATTTGATTCTGATTGGTCAATAGGTCTTTTATCTCTGTATAGGAAACCGTTGCTATGGACACTGTACTGATCATAGACCCTGGAAGAGCAATAAAATAATTTATAAATTCAAAAAGTAACAAAACTATCCAATTATACAACAATCTCCTCAGAAAATTAACATACTTGTCCAACTGTTTCTCTTTTCCTTTATTACAGTGATAAAATCTGTTATTCTTGTTTCTTTTTTTGTATTATTTTTTTTTATTCAGTATTTATTTATTTAGATGATTGTTTATTTATTTTGCATGTATATTTATTTGTGTACTGTCTTTTGTTTGATTTTTTTTTGTCTGAATAGCATTGGCAGAGCACATCTGACTTGATTCTATATATTAAGATTTGTTAATAAAGTCAGTGTGTCAAATTTTTATTGCGACGTTGGCACAAAGTATTAGTTTTAAAATTATTGTATTGCCCTCCAGAGTCTATGATCAGAACTGCGTCCAAGGGTGCTCATAGTAAGTAATTTAATAAATCCCAATATGCATGTTTTTTTCTGAAATAACATACCCCAAACACTCAGAAAGTTAGAATTAGTACAACCTTAAGCATCTAATTCAGTAAAATGCAGCAGACACATTAATGCAGCAGTAATATTAATTCAAAAACATCATAATTAATTATAAAATAGTGACAGTAGGGCTGGACAATATGGACAAAATATTGATATGTATTGACATTGTGGTTATGATACTTTCACAAAATATTAACACAATGAGATTTTTTTCCTGTCAATGCAGCCTGTAAGTAAAGACAACACACGTGCCACATCATGATATAACAATATCCAAAATCTACGACGATGTCTAGTCTCATATCACGATATTCATGTAATATCAGTATATCACCCAACCCTCACCAAGATGAGAGGAAGTAAGATTTTTTTTTACGGCACTTGTGGTGAGGACCTGTGATTAGAGGTGCGACAGGAAGGCCTTTGTTTGCCTCGATGATGCTGCTGAGGTTTGAGGTTCACCCAAACTGCAATAAGGAAATAAGATGTCAAAAATGATACCAGCTGGTTTCAGCCTCTGCCTCACAATAAATCCTTTCAGGGGTTTGCTGATGGAAGACTTTTGATGTGAAGGAGCAGCGCAAAGTGTTGAGTTTGCATTAATATTATCTTAACTTCCAGCTGCTGTTAATCAGGGCCAAAAAGCTGCTGGTCAGCGCAGTTACTTCCTGATGTTTGGCTGCAGTGGAAATGATACACAAGGTCAAGTGCCGGTTTAAGAAGGACATACTGGAGGTGTGAGGAAAGCCCTTCAGCCAAGTGGTGGGTAATCCTGTAACCCTCAACCCACAGAATCAGTTAAAATGTGAATGTGCTTCTCAGACTCGATTTAAGAAGGCTGCTGGATTGTGAAAGCAGTTTGACTGATGCAGTCAGCAGTCAGAGAGTATTGGTGGGGATGTCAACCACGTGGCTTTGACGGTATATTTGTCACTACGTTTTGAATTTCACAGCCGCCCGATCATAGACTAGAACCAGCTTAATGTATTTCACAGAACGGTAGAGCGAGTGCTGCTATAATGAAAATTATTCCTTACACTCACTGTAGTTATACATGAGCGGTGCAGATATGTAATACAGACAGAGCAATCTGTTAAACACAGCAGTATTTGAATTTGACTGGTTGTTTCTCCATGTATTTGCATCAGGGCTGAGCAGTTAATGGAAATATTATCGAAATTGCAATGTGGCCAAGTGCAATATCCAAGTCGCATGTGTGTTAAAACAGGATTATAATGAAGAGCTGTAGTGCTGCAGACATGCTCCGTACTACAGATCTCTATGAAAACATGTTTCTTTGTTACTGACTGGGGCTGTATGATATCAGATTTTCAATGCACAATTGGGGTATTAATCAATTCAACTTTAACTTTATTTAGTGTGCATTTTATCTCATTTTTTGGCAGCTGAATTACCCTCAAAATATGAGTAGAGAGTGTGTAATCACAACTGTACAAAAGTGTACAACAATTGCAAAAAGTGTATATTATTTATATTATATTAAATGTGTATTATTAACATGAGATCAATATTTTATTTCTTAAATAATACAGTTCAATCAATACCAGTATATTCCAACACCCCAACAGACCCCAACAAATGATCACATCATCATGATTTTAATATTTTTTGTTTATTTATTCATATATATATTATATTATTTAATGTTAGTAAAAGGTATAGTTCAGATTATTTATAGTGAGGTTGTATGAGGGACTTAATCGTAGTCAGTGTATCATCTGTAGTAGATAATACCATGACCCCAGTTTGCAGAAGCAGAGAGGAGCACCAGCACAGAAGCTTCGCAGTGAACTGCTGAAGGTAGACCGGGTCAGCAACAAAAAGTATTTTTGCCACCTAAAAACGATATCAGTTCAAGTGCACGCTATATTTAGAATATTTTTACCGCTTTACCTTGCTGTCAGACAGGCTTTTCTGATGGGAAACTGTTGTTATATAAGCCAGATATCGCTCTCTCCAAACCAACCAAATTTCCACTGGCGAAATCAGTGAGTTTACGTCACAGAAAATGGGAGTTGCTGGTCTACTGCTGCCCTGATTGGTTGGTTTGTTTGTGTCATTGTGTGACTTTGCTTGAATCAGAACTATCCTTTTAAAATGCTGAAGTGGCACAAAAACACAAAGAAACCAACCGATCGAGGCAGCAGTAAACCAGCAACCCCTCTGTTCTGTGAGGTAAAATTACTGATTTCGCCAGTGGAGTTTGGTTGGTTTGGAGAGAGCAATATCTGGCTTGTATAATGTCGCTTTCCTGTCAGAAAAGGCTGTCTGATGGCTAAGTTAAGTGGTGAAAGTACTGTAAACGTAGCGTACACTTAAACTGACATTTATTTACTTTTTAGGTGGCTAAAATACTTTTTGTTGCTGACCCTGTCCACAGAAGTACATTGCTTAGCGTCTGTGCTGGTGCCAATATCTGGTTCTCCAAACTAGGCTCACGCTGCCGCCATTTACTGTAGGTAATACACCCCTACACCAAATAATCCAAACTATCCCTTTAGTTAATGGGGAAAAATCACTTCCTCGTTTCACACTACAGACTGCCTCCTGTGCCTCTTGTACACAGAAACTTGTCCTAAGGTGAACCAGGCAGCTAACCAGCTCTCCTGTGAAGGTTTCACCAGAGACAAATGACAGGCCCATAAAAGTTTGATTGATGTGGTTGACTTGAGTTACAGCACAGGGCTGAAATTCTAGTCAAAGCTAGCTGCGGCGTCGTGAAACCAGTCTCCAAAAAAAGTGTGGGGTCACTGCCTGGAGAAGGGATCTGATGGTCGTCACTTACCTGCAGACACACACCGTGCAGACATTGTGCGGTTACAGCTGACTCTTGTAAGCAACAACCTGAAAAGACCCTCAGTGTTTTTCTGCTGTCTGTGTAGAATTAGAGCCACTTAGTTTGGGGCGCCGCCAACGCCATATTTTCCTTTAATGTATACAACATTTGGCTGTGCTTCTTGACTTTATACCTAATTGTGTAAACAGTGAATGCTGGTATTGACTGCTTCACTTTAAAGAGTGAGAATGTGCCCTTTTCTGTTCCAATATTATGATTTAACACGATTGTTCATATAGTGTTGTGCGGGTGGGTGTTTCTTGCTATTTGTGGCTCCCGCAGTTGCTAAGAATGAGTTGCTTTGTTGTGATTACACTCACTCAGACAGAATTTTTTCTGGCTCGGTCCCTCCTCTCCTCTCTGATACTGATGATGTTCGCTCCGTCTCTCTCGCTCTCTCTCATGTGCCTGTGCTTCCTCCCCCTCACGCCCACGCTTCTACTCCCCGTACCTGCAGCCTTATCGCCGTGCTTCGGAGGATGTGCGCTTTATGTGTCTTTTGTGTGTGATAAATCAAACAAAGGCTGCAGCTAATGATTATTTAGATTGTTGGTTAATCCGTTGACTATTTTCTCAATTGATCTCTGAGTTGTTTGGTCCATAAAATGTCATAAAATTGTGAAAAATGTTGCCCAGTGTTCCTTAAAGCCCCAGATGACATCTTTGATTGTCATTTGAGGAGATATTCACATTTAAGGAGAAATCTGTAATGTATTTATTGTAATAAATCCTAAAATGACCATGATAAGTCATCAGAAATTAAGGAAAGTTGAAATACTAACTTGTGTTTTTGTTTGCTTGTTTCACGTTAATTAGAGTTCAAATTAATGCTGAATGTTCACAGTGTTGGCAGGTAGACAGTCACTGAACTCAAACTCCAGAGTGTGCATTTTCAGAGCAGTGGACTTTTGTTTTCACGATGACGGGCTCAGCTTTACACTCGTCTTGCGCTCCTGCAATGTTCCTTCAACTCGCTTCAACCACGGACTGTATATTATGTTGGATTTTAACCTATTTAATGTTCAGTTTATGGCTGCAACTCATTATTTTGACTGCAGTGCTCATTTTGAATGCACAGTTGTTTCATATTGGTCCTTTAAGAAGCTGGATCTGAAAATTTTTACTTTTTTCTATAAAGAAATGCTCAAGCCGATTAATTGATTAAACAGTTGGCGATTAATTTAATAGTTAACAACCAAACGCTTAATCGTTGCAGTTCAAGAAGCGTTTAGTCTCAGAAAATATCAAAAAGTTGTGTAAAATGCTCATCACAATTTTCCAAATCCCAGAGTCCACCAACAGTCCAAAACCCAAAGACTTTTCATTTACATGACAAAGAAACATTTGAGAAGCTGGAACCAGCAAATGTTTGACATTTTGGCATGAAAAATGACTGAAACTATTAATTGATTATCAAAATAGTCGGCAGCTAATTGCCGAAAGCCTTTGATTGACTAGGGATGTTCCAGGTGACGAATTTCTCTGTCAATTAAGCAGAAATTCGGATTTACGCTAGTGTACTAGTCTAAAAGTAAAAAAAAAATGAGCATAATTTATCAATCACCAAGGTTAAACAATGTCTGAAAAAATATAGCGTGTATTAAAAGCCAGTTGAAGCTGTTAGTCACACTCTTCAATAACAAAATAGTGTTTTTAAATGTCACTGGAATATGAGGCATTCAGTGTCATGCATTAAGAAAATTACACATTATCCTACAACTCACTGAATGCACTATCTCTTCAGACCGAGTGGGATCACAGTGTCTGCTGGCAAACTCATTACATCATGACGTAGCTGCCACACAGTGTGGCTAATGTTAGCAGTGCCAGCAGCAGCAGCAGCCTGCTTCATACAGGTTAACGTCCGCATGTCTGTGCTGAACGTGCATTGCTCCAGTCGAGTGTTTATATTCCAGTTTATTCTGACACAGTGAACATTCAGCCTTACTTTCATCACATCTCTCTTCCACAGTAGTTTTACTTTCCCCTCTAACTTTGTCACTGCAGTCTGCTTGTGAATCCTTGTTGCCCTTCCTCATTTTTTCATATTCAGTTCCCCCTTGTTTGCAGGACCTTAAGTCCTCTCTTTAAAAGCTGGATGGAACAGCGTGCTCTTTAAAAGTGTGATAAAGTAAGCAATGTTTGTTCTGACATTTCCAGGCCATTCTGCCTCTCAACAATACCAGCAATGTTATGGTGCTGCTCTCTCTGCCCTTCTAAGCTTTATTTGGGTAACACCTGGGGCAATAAATCAGGAAAATATTTTTAAGGGAGATGTAAGACTTTTTTTCTAGCATGTATCAGCTTTTGTGCTGCCTGCTCAGCCCTCCCATTCTGTTCTATAGTCTCCCTCTGCTTTCCTTTCTTTGTCTGTTCTCCAGTTCTCTTATAGTCCCCGAGACACCTGGGGATGAAGCTGCTTTGTTGCCGTGTTCCATTATGAATGAAGGCAGTTTTCAGCCCGCCCATTCATCTCTGCTGCAGCAGGAGACGCTGAGCTGTCAGCCCCGCTCTCTGCACAGCCCGCCTCCATGACCCTGTTTTCACTGCACGCTGACAAATAAAGATGCTAAATAGAACCGGGAAGGGTTCTTCAGCCTGTCCCCAGAGGAGAACCCTCTTTGGTTCCTGGTGGAACCTTTAATAAAGGTTCCACTTTGAAGCTTTTCAGAGAGTTTTACCTGTAACCATCTGTGAAAGGTTTCACACAAAACCCCAGACGTTCTACAAAGAATCCTTCTATGGGGTCATGGTTCCACCCGGATCCCTCTCTGGGTTCTCGAGAACCTGTCCACCTTTTAGGGGTGCTCACAAGAACCCACCCAGGGGGTTCTACCAAGAACCCTTTTATATTCCGATAGTTTTATCTAGATCTATCTATTATATTGCAAAGGTTTTACCTAGAACCCACTCAGGGGGTTTTACCCAGAACTTTTAGATTGCAAGGGTTTTATCGAGAACCCACAGAGGGGGTTCTACCAGGAACTTTTTTTAGATTGCAAGGGTTTCATCTCGAATCCACCCAGGGGGCTCTATTGAGAACCCTTTTATATTCTACAAGTTTTATCTTGAACCCACTCAGGGAGTTCTACCGAGAACTCTTTTAGATTCCAGTGGTTTTATCTAGAACCCACTCAGGGAGTTCTACTGTGAATCATTTTATATACCAAGGGTTTTATCTAGATCCCAACCAGCCTGTCCTACTAAGAACCCTTATGTATTCCAAGGGTTTTATCTTGAACCCACACAGGGAGTTTTACTAAACTCTTTTAGCTTGCTAGGGATTATATTTACCGAGAACCCTTTTATGTTATGGTACAAAGAACCCTTGATTGAAAGAGAGGATCTTAACAATCCCTGAAGAACTCTTTCTTCCTAAACGGATTCTCTTTGTCCTACAAAGAACACTTGACAAAGCATTTCCTCAGTAAAAGGTTCTTTTGAAGCAGTTAGTTCTAGGTGGAACCAGCTCTTCAGGAAGAATCTCTGTGGAACCTTTATCTCTAAAGAGTGTGTCTGTGTGTGTATCCCAGATGAACAGTGGATAAATGGCGGGCGCTGTAGTAACACATTTGCGTCACGTGTGTGTGTGTTTGCAGGTGATAAATAGTGAAGGCAGACACTGACGGTGCAGCCCTCTCCTCTTCTGTCTGGTTTGCAGGAACCTTGTGACGTAGCTCTGGTATAATTTCTTTGTCCAGCGCTGCAGAAAAGCAAACACACACACACACACACACATATATATATACACACACACACACAAATGTCCTTGAGAGTGGAGGTCGCTGGCTGGGTTAACTGGGAATCTGACCGTGTCTGTTAAGTGGTTAGTTTGAGTCCTTTACGTCCCCTCGGCTTACCTGGACAGGTTGTTTCTGTTTATCCTTGAGCTCAAACCTGCCTATTATCAGGGACTATCCAGGGAACCCCATGTAACTGGATCAATTCTCCTCTCCTCTGCTATGAAAGACATTCATTGGACAGCGGTCACTCAGCTGCAGCGCCCCCCTCCACCCTTCTTCTTTACCCTGCACTGGGTAACAGGGTGTGCTTAATGTGTTGGCAATTTCATTTAACTCTCCTCTCCTTCTCTGCTATCTCCCTCTCTTCATCTCTCCTCTCGGTGGCCAGTGATTGCCTGCAGCCTCCCCACTTTCTCCTTCACCAACCCCGCCACGCACACACACCCACACACACACACCACACACCCCACCCCCCATCTCCCCGGGGCTGGCTGCCTTTCTCCTCTCCAACCAGTGAGGGAGATGCAGAGAGGGTGAATGAGCGAGGAGGCTGGAGGAAGAACTGAGAGAGCGAGATAAGGGATTGGAAAGAGATGGCGAGATCAGAGTGCGAATCACTTAAATTGTACAATAAATGTTGGTCGCATTGGTGCAGAGTCATTGAAAAGTTGTAGCTTCGCCTGCTGACAACAGGATTTCAAAGAAAAGGCACCGAGATGGCAGACACTGCATGTCATTTCTCTATTCTCCACATGTATTATTCACTCGCTGTGTGCGTTTGAACACATGAGGACAAGAGGATGTGATGTAGGTAAAAATGGCCGCCACGCATCCACTCTTTTCTTGATAGGTTGTCTTCCATTTACCATCTGCCACACTGGTTAACTCACTTAACTGGGAACAGATAGCATTCCCTTTCATTTGTCTCCCATTAATTATCTCTCAGCAGCCTCCCCATCCACTGTGCAGATCGGTGTGAAAACACACACACACACACACACACACACAAACACACACGTGCTGTGTTCTGACACCTGCCTGACCCCTCTGTCATGTTAGTTCTCTAACTGAGAAGCCGATTAAAGCCCCACTGAAGAACGAGTGTTTATTATTTTTACCTCAAAAGCAGTTTTTGGGCTTTTCACCATGTGTAAGTCGAGGCTTAATTATCAGTGCCTTTTTGCATTAATTACTTTAATTTTCTAACGTAAAGCTGCTACAAGGAGCTTTCATATTTTGTTTATTGTGGAGCCCCCTGTGGACAAAAGTGGTAGTGTTTCCATCATAATAACGACAAAATAAAACATCAAAAATGAAACCGTGTAAATTAAAATCTCCTCCTGCTTCATTTTACTCTACTCGCAGTAACTTCGCCAAGAAAAACAGGATCGTTTTCACCGATTTCACAGAGAATCCAAACCGGTGGCAGCTATTAACATAACTGTATACATCAGTCTTCTCATGGATGGTCTTGTTTTTGTACGTCATGTAGTAAGGCATCAGTAATTAGTTTGTCACTGAAGCAAAATATTTCACTAAGCTAAGGGGTTCATTTAGGAGTGTTGCATAAAACCTCTCAGGTTGTCTCCTTGCCTAAGTGTTTAGACAAAGACTTTACTGCAGTTACTGTCATGATACAGCACATGTGCACTTCAGTTACCATGGTTACGCCTTGCTCACATCATTCTTTCTTTCTTTCTTTATTTATGTGTAAAGCTCTCATTGGTCTTTCACCTCCTTACATCAGTTCAGTGCTTTATTTTAATGTGAGCTCTCACTGAACTCGACCGAGTGATTGGATTACGCTCCAGGTGCCGTCTGTTTTTACTGAATTTGGAAAATCCAGTTTCTCATATTGTGCAGCTGCAGAGTTGGATAAACATGCAGAACAATTTAAAACTTCATTCATTTTTATCCACAGGGCATTTTAAATCTTTCACTGCATCACATTTTTACTTCCAGGTGTTCCAGTTTTAGCTGATTTACACCTTGTATACATCTGATTTTATTTAATATTCACATTTTTATTTATTCTTAAAATTTTATTGTGGCTTTTATTGTTTTTTCACTTCTTTGGTGTTTTTTGTGTCTTGGAGCTTTTATTTTATTGTTTTACTCGGCTACATTGTAAGTGAAGTCTCTACCTCAATGTATTTCCGAGTTAAATAAAAGTTGAGTGAGTGAATGAATGAATGAATAATGCCAGTAGGTTGTGTCCAAAATCATTCATGATTCCTACATGTGTTGATGGGGCAACCGAACAAGACTCTGGACATATGATAAGCGGTTTATGAGCCAGGACATATTTGTGACATGCTTTCATGGCAGTTTGCATTTATGCATTAAAATGAAACATTGAACATTTTATTGAACAGTTTTCTTACTGCCATTGATGACGTGTCTTTCGCTGATAGAATCGCTACAGGTTTAGTTTTAGTTTGCACAGGCCAGTGAGCTCAGTATATTCTGAAGACACTTTCAGACACTACTCTCTGTGCCGTTAACTACGTCACTGCTGCCTTTCTGCTTATATAGGGTATAATAATTCTCACTATATGTTCAGACAGCACTTTCAAAATGGCAAACTGTCTATGTATTATGTTGGACAGCTCTAGACAGCATTATTGTCGGTGTTTGGTAGCTTCTCCAAAATGGACAGCAAAGAGGCTATAAAGAAAGCCAAACTGGACAGAAGACGAGAATGTTGTTCTCAAAGCACGAGCACATAATCCAAAGTAAATTTAGCCCAGCCATAACAAACGCACACAAGCAGAAGATGTGGCAAGAAGTAACTGACAAAGTGCGAGAAATCTGAAAATACTACTGTGACAGCAGGAAAGGAGGCAAACAACGACAGCAGTCGTCAAAATCTGGTGAGCTTAAATAAAACGATAATATATGGGGAGAATTACTGAGAGATCAAAGGGTTTTCTTTTACAAAATCCTAAGGAACTCATTTTTTTTTCTAGGGCAACCTTAGATGAAAATTTAAGGGCAACCTTGGAGTGGTTTCATGCAGCCAGGCACTGGTTTAGATGCACTGTGTTCTCGCTTTTATACAAAATTTTCCATCTGGATTCTCTGTGGTGTGTTGAATTAATTTAAGGTGTTATTTTTAGACTATTTGATCATTTGGCCATTTGTAAATAAAGTATCAGGTGCTTGATAATTCCCTCTCCCTTCCCTCACTTGTATTTTAAGACTTGCGTCGGGGATTTTATTTGTTGGAATTTCACCCTGCGGTGACTGGATCGGCGGAGTTGTCAAGGGTGTGCAAGACATTACCAACTGTTTAGGGAATCATTTGCCGCCTTTCCAGAGCACACCCACAGGCCTGCTCCGTTGCACCATGTTACACTCAGGCCCACTTAACTTAGCATCTGTGACATGTAAGATTAACCATTAGCCAAACAGAGCTGTGAGATATGTTGCATAAGGGGACATCTGAGTCTTCTGGCTGCTTGCTGATGAGTCGAATATAGTAATTAAAGCTGCTGAGGATCACGTCAGGAGTATGAGGGAATGTGCAGAGGTGACAAAATGCTGGAGTCCGGCCCTGGCTCTGAGCTCATGTAAACACTCCTGTATTTGTTGCAGAGGATCAGGCGCCTCTCAGGTGTCAAACGCAGCAGACTGAGACATGTGAAGCATGACGGTGGATAAAGAGTTGGTGTGATTGGAGTTACCTGAGAAGACCGCGAGGCGAGGGTCTGCAGAGTTTGACGTGTGTGTGGTGTGTGATCGGTGGAGATTGGTCCCCGAGCAGCAGCAAGCTCATAACGCACCGTACCATAAGTCAATCAGTAAATCAATACGTGGCAGCCAGTGGTCGCTTATTTTCTCACTGTGATGAGGAGTGTGAGGCACGTTTCTGTCTGTCTGGGTCCAGAAAGTGACGCACGTGATGTGGCTGAACTTTTGATGCAGGAAGTATCAACTAAAAGGAAAAAAAAGCCACTCAGTCTGTGTATGAATTATGTTACTTGTCTCTGAATGCATTACATTTTTGTATGTATGTACAAAAATGTATGCCCCCTCCTTCCCAGACTTGAGGAAGCTCAGGCAGGCTGCAGGAACACTGCAGGAGTGCAAGACGAGTGCATCTTTAAATTGGCATGTTTCCTTAATCTCCGACAACATATCATGGTCATTTTATGATTTATTACAGCAAATATATCACAGATTTCTCCTTTAAAAGATAAAAGGAGAGAGGATAAAAAATACTCGCAGTATCACTGACACGTACCGCTCATTTTGCTCAATTTTTGATGTAAACATTGAAATTTTGACACCACTATTCAAGTTTACACAATTTTTGTATCATATAAGAGTACAGTTACTCCCAAAAAGACCCTGCGGAGTTGTTGTAGTTTCAGGCTGTCGGTTTTAGTTTAAAAGCATCAATAAGAAGCAGGTTTAAAAGTAAAACTAGAGAATGAAACTGCAGCGATTCTGTGCACTTTTAGAGTGATTTTACTTTTATACGTTTTAAATATCAGCGGACCTCTTTATTGTTGCATCATCAAATAACAATTTTTATCACAAAATATGCCTTTTTTTCTGTTAAATTCTCACTTTTTTGTCATTTAGAGCAAAGTTATTGTCTGAGTTTGTAAAGAAACAAAGAATTAAATTTCCAGTTTCCATTCTTGACTTGCTGTCCTGGTTCCAGGTCTGTGAATATATTCGCCCTCATCTCAGATGTTTTCATTGATTCAGATGAAGTGAAATTGACACTTGTTCTCTTTTAATTGGCCTTCAACCTGCACTGTTGGCTTTGCACTCTTTGTACCCTCCTTTTTTCTGCAGTGTGTTTCTGGTCCATGTGGACAAAATATTGTGGTTTACTTTACTAAAAAAATGTCAAGCTGATTATATTTTGTAATTGAGAGAAGCTAAGTATTGTTACTGCTTTGTTGTCCAGCATCCTTCGAGTTATTCAAACCTACACATGTCAGACTGTAGTCAGCGGTGAATCCTTGTGCTTTTCTGCTGGCTGAGTAACTACGTGGGATGTTTTCCTTTTTGTTGCATTTGAGTTGCTGCTTTGTAAGCACAAAATAAACCTCCTCACCTGTTTGTTATATATTGTGTTTTATCCACAAAGAAACGCCGTTGTCAGGGGGGACTTATCCAGCTGGTGCCTTTTTGTGTCAGGAGAATAAAGTGGTGTGCTTTGCGTGCATGTATACATTCTGCATTATTATCCTACTCGGCGTGCTGTAGTTGGTATCTAGAGAGAGCAGCTGCTGTCCTCTGTGGAAATCTAATCAACAGAAATAGCCGGGACCTCCCCTCCCTGAGCGGCGGGCCGGGTGGTGCAGAGAGGTCACAGCAACGTCTTTCTTCTTTCTATTTTCAGAGGAACAATTTGTCACATTTTAAAGTCAGCGAAAAGCAATAATAAGTGTGTTCTGAGTTTGTCACACCATGGAAAAATGTGTTATTAACCACCCAGCCTAATTTGGAAAAAAAAAAAATCGCCAAATACATAAAAAGTTTCAAAATCATTAAAAAAATAAAACTTTTTCCTCTGCTCTGAAACGCCGGGGGCGTGTCTACGACCTGAATGCTCCGTCTAGCAGCATGTTTGAGTCACCGGAGCCGGAGGACAGTGACCTCTGCGAGGATCAGCCTCATTCCTCCCAATCTGAACACAGAAATGGTGAAAAACACATAATTTATTGTAATAAGACTGCTGGAACGAGGACAGGAAAGGGGGAGACTGAGTTGGGGGCGGCATGCAGCAAAGGGCTGCATGCAGGAGTCAAACCCATGGCTGCAACAGAGGACGCAAACCCTCTGTACGTGAGGCAAATCCTCGACCAGCTGAGCTACCAGACCTCCTTCATCCATTATTTTCTAACATGTACAGTAAACATTTCGTTTATACAGACTTTGAATAACATTAATGACTGTGGGAATTAATAAATTTTAACTAATTTTTAAATTAATCAGACTAGAAATTGTACCTCATTTAATATTGTTTGGTGGAGGAATTTGTTGAATGAAGAAACTTAAAATGAGAAAAAAATTAGAAAAACGTCTTTTTTGTATCTTGATTAATTATTAATGATTAATTGATTGTTAACTTTTTCAGTTAAGGTAAACGCACAGAATTTGAAAGCCTGCTTCCAGCATTGGCTTTGAATCTTTGTTGATTTTCCATAATTTTGTATAAAGTGACATGAATTTCAGTCTAGTTGCTTGAGCTGCAGTGATTATTCGATTGTGAATCAGTTATTCAATTAATCGCTAACTTTTTTGATAATTGATTAATTGGTTTGAGTAAATTTTAAGAAAAAAAACCTCAACATTCTCTGATTTCAGCTTCTTAAATGTGAATATTTTCTGATTTCTTTACTCCTCTCTGACAGTAAACTGAATATTTTTTTGGTTGTGGACAAAACAAGACATTTGAGGACGTCATCTTGGGCTCTGAGAAACATTGATCAACATTTTCCCCCATTGTCTGACATTCTATAGATCACCAACTAATCGATTAATCATGATTTAATCAACAAGGAGAACAGTCAGTTAGCTGCAGCTGTAGATAGTGCACATTGATCCATGTGTGTAGTCAATGAGAGCAGGATCGGCTCAAATGTGGTCCAGTATGAAGCCCTAATAATATTAAATTATTAGAAAGTCAGGAATGAATTACTTAATTTAATTTGACTATTCATTTAGATATGACATGTAATTCTGCAAAAAAAACCAGACCCTCTCTGTTGATATCATTAAAGTACAAAAAAAAAGAAATTGTTACACACACAAATGAATTAAGTGTTTATAAATCAACAATTTGGATTGAAAAACCTAATTAAGTTGTTTTTTACTAAATGAAGTACTTGTTTTTCAAGTTGTTCCAACAGTTCTCTCTTTTTATGGTTCTCATTAATGTCACGGTGTTTATTTTGTGCACGTTCGTCTCACAGTTATTGCACAATAAGTAAAACCTGTAGTGTTTTTTTTGTACAGGAGCTTATTGACCCACACAGACACACTACACTATTCTGTAATTGTAGTGCTGCAGCTTGAATTCACTGCCAGAATGAAAATGAGTCAGTTTGGTTGCTTGGCAGAGACCGAGCTTCAGTAAATATCCCACATCACGGCGTCAAACAGTTCGACAAATGCTCTTCCTCCTCCACAGTAACAGACCTGAGGAGACTCTCTTGGCAGTTCGTGGACACTTTTTATAGTCGGGTGAGTCTTGAATACGGGCCCCTCCTATGAGTTGTATGCCTGACTTGTCATAGATAAGGAAGAGGCAATAATCCTGCTGCAACATGCTATCTTCGTACCAAGGTCCACTGCCTATCTTAATGCTGAGGACACTGTGTCTGAAAGTCTTTGAAAGCTCCAGTTTGTGTTGAAAAGTCAAACACAATCATGAACACTGGAATGCGTGTTTCATTAATTGTCCTCAACAGTCGTTTCGAGGATTAATTCTGCTTGTTTGCAGTTGTGGAAGCCCACAGCACGTCTCCGGAGGGGGGACGGTTTCAGCTTGACTGGTCCTGAACCCTCGCAGGGCTGCATGCTGGGAAGCAAAAATGAAATTCAGAAAATAAAGTTGTCTTCTGTGGAATATCTTTAACTTAGTGAAGCTACAGACCTGATTTACCACAAGTCTGAAGATACATGCATTCTTAGAAATAAAGGTTCCAAAAAGGTTCTTCCTGAAGGGCTGAGGTCCCACTCAGAACCATTTGCTTTCAAAGAGTGTGTCAAGGGTTCTTTGTAAGGCTAAAGGAAACCTTTTCATCTAAAGAACCCTTTTTTAAAAAAAAATTATTTAAGGGTTGTTGAAATCCTTGAAGAACTCTTTTGTCAAGGGTTCTTTGTACCAAAATATAAAAGAGTTCTTGGTAGAAACCTAGAGGATTGGTTCTAGACAAAACCCTTGGAATACAAAAAGGTTCTCGCTGGTTGAACCATCTCAGTTGGCAATCTAAAAGAGTTCTCCGTAGAACCCCTTAGTGGGTTCTATATAAAATCCTTGCAGTCTGAAAGAGCTATCGGTAGAACCTCCTGGGTTGGTTCTAGATAAAAACCCTTGCAATCTAAAGTAGTTCCCGTTAGAACCCCCTTTGTGGATCCTAGATTAGATCCTTGCAATCTTAAAGAGTTCTCAGTAAAAAAAAAAACTGGGTTGGTTCTAGATAAAACCCTTGCGATCTAAAAGAGTTCCCGGTAGAACCCCTGGGTGAGTTCTAGATAAAACCCTTGCAATCTCAAAGAGTTCTCGATGGAATGCCCTGGGTGGGTTCTAGATAAAATCTTTGCAATCAGTTCTTGGTAGACCCTCCTGGGTTGGTTCTCGATCAAACCATTGGAATACAAAAAGGTTCTCGCCGGTTGAACCTCCTGATTTCGTTCTAGAAATCTTAAAGATTTCTCAGTAGAACCCCCCAGGGTGGGTTCCAGATAGGACGATTGGGGTACAAAAGAGCTTTTAGTAGAACTCCCTGAGCTCTAAATCTAAAGGAGGTCTCATTAGACCCCTGGGTGGGTTCTTATTAGCAACCCTACAAGGTGAAAAGTTCTTGATAGAACTCCCAGAGAGGGTTCTGAGTGGAACCGTTAGACCATAGACAGGCTCTCCGTGGAACCTCTCATGGGGAGTTTTGTGTGACATCTTTCACAGATGGTTCTAGGTGAAAGTATTCCAAGTGAAATATTTATAAACCAGGAACCAAAAAGAGTTCTCCTATGGGGACAAGCTGAAGAACCCTTTATGGTTCTAGTCAGCACGTTAATTTCTCAGTGTCCTCATGATGTTCCCCCTGACAGACACTCAAACGGACGTGATACAGCTCTGTCCTTGCCTGTCAGATGTAATTTACTCGGGCTTTCTCTCGTTAAGAGAAATCTAATTATGTGTGTAATAACATGTATAGAGAGAAGGTTCTACACTGACGTCCTCTCATAGATCGAAGTTCCGATAGCAGGAAGGACGCAGCAGATATGTCATTAGAGAATTACTGCTGTACCAAAGCCTCTCGTGACATCGTTCTCATTACAGACTGTTTCACTGATTACTGTTCATTAATTAATGTATAGCTTACACTTACTGGCGGTTTAGCAGTTATCTCTGTCACGTCACAGCTGGAATCCAGCAGACACACGAGGCCTCTCTGTGTGGAGTCTGACTGTTGTCCCCACGTCCGTGTGGGTCTCCTGCCACAGTCCAAAATCATGCAGTTTGTTGAATTTGCAACTTCAAATTACTCGTAGTTGTGAATATAAGTGTCAGTGTGACTGTTAGCCCTGTTACACATCCTGCTAGCCAATGCATGCTGGAGAGGCAGTTTGATTGATTTGAGAACAATTTATGACGCAGTTTGCCAACTTAATTTGTTCGACATTGCGGGAAATATGTTTTAATGGCACATCAGCAATCTGGAAGTACTTACAGTCATTTTGGAGGTACTTCTTTTGAAGCAGTGTAGGTATTGTCCCATGCTACTGCCACGAAAAATCTAGCAGAATTCAGTAGCCAGAGGAAACCAAATTTGACCTACAACAAATAAACAGAAACACACATAAAGTCCGTTAGATGCAGCCAAGCCACTTTTTAGATAATAAAGAGGGGATGAAGACTTGTTTTCCCTCAAAATAACCCTCTTGGCTTACTTTGGAGGTACTTTATGTAAACAGCTGGTCGTGTCTAGATGAGAACCCCAGAACCCTAAAACGATCTTGCAAGAGTGACCATTTTAACCCAAACCATGATCTCTCCTGTCCCTAACGAAGTGTTTTTTGTCCCTAAACCTTGCCCCAGATCGAGGAGCTACAAGAAGGCAACTGGACTTTCTTGAGGTTCTTGAAGACATTTCACCTCTGATCCAAGAGGTTCCTTCAGTTCTAACTAACTTGAAAAAAAAAACATACAATGAGTTTGTACAATGTGTACAATGCAGAAACAATGTGTACAAACCTCACAATGTCAAATCTACAGTCTTTTGTAATTCAGGTGTTCCTTTCTAGACACAACCAAAACAACGCAACTGAGCCTGCAACTGTTCCTGACTATTGCTCAATTGTGGTCAGCTGAATACTATATAATGTTGTAAAAACGACCTCGTCAGTTGACTTCTTTGATAAATTGTTGGAAGAGAGATGTTAGAATTGCTCATATGTTTATGACATTTTGATCCAAAAAGTAGTTCTTGTAGACTCATGGACTCAAAATCCTAAAAGTCTTAGATATGTAAGGCTGACAGTACAGTATACGGTGAAACTTTCACTAGTTGCATGTTCCAAACTTTATGTAACTTGACTGTGACACAAAGCAGTTAAAGAATAATCTTATGCAACATGATTAAATAGTTTATTTCACTAAAATTAGCTTGAAAATTGGTCATTTTTCATCAGTTTTATTGTCGACCACAGATGTATCGGTTAGTTTCACAAAGCTGACTGTTTCGCAACTGTTGCAGCTGAGTTCTGGACAAGTTTCAAGTGTGTTTCAGAGAGATTTCCACCATGCAACTCAGTTGCCGCTTAGTTTTACCAAGTGTCAACCAACTAAAGATGTGTAAAAGTCTCACTGGGTAAAACCAGCCTAAAGATCACCTGATCACCTGCTTTGGCTTCACAGTACACATCAATGATGAGCTGATACTGAACCTCTCTCATTTATCCACACACACCACCTGGTTGTCAGCTTCCAAACCTTTGTTTTAACATTAAGGTCTTCAGCTGTGTCTGTGCTTGGCGAATTAACAAGGTAGTTCACTATGTTGGTTAAGGAAATAGAAGGTTAAATTGTCGGGTTGTGACCAAGACGAGGGAGCCAGCTCGTCTGCATCTTCACCGCTCATTAACTTCAGTTTCTTAAAATGTTGCGTCCTTTCCTGCTGACCAAGTCCTTCTCTCTAAGGTTTTCCTGAACTTTACTTTTTTGGTTTAGACGTCCTAAAATCAGCTAAAATTAAATGTCCAGCATGTAGCCTCATTCTGTTATTTACATCCCAGTATGTCCAAGTTACTGACCAAACCATATGCGTGCATTTGCTTTCTTGCAGAATTTTACATAAGAAGATTCAAAGTACTCACATGTGTGTATCAAATATGAAGCTATCAGTCGTCACCAGGCAACCAAGAAATGATCTGGCACATTACCCCCCCATAAAAAACGGTTCTTTTTATACTTAGGTTTTGTAAGAGGTATAAATGTTAATTAGTGAGCTTTTGATGTGCTAGGAGACAGATTTTATTGCTTTTGGCTAGCTGTTTCCCCCTGTTTACAGCTTTTGAGCTAAGCTAACTGGGTCCTGGCTGTCACTTGATATTCAGTGTACAGACATGGAGGTGGTATTGATCCTTTTATCTGACTCTCAACAAGAATACAAAATAACAGCATGTTCCTTTACATTATAGGTTTAATCACAATGTTAATCAGCACATGACAGATGTAAAATTTCAGTTTTTGTAAACTCTGGTGCACAGAGATGTGTATTTTCAACCACGAACGGTGGGCAAATACACACTATGCAGGATTTTGAGGGAAAACAAATGAAGACAAATACGGTCAGACACCGCTTGCAAAAATGTAATTTAAATGCAGGTCTAGAAAATTAAATATTTGCATGTTATATTGTTTGCACCTGCCGTCTCCCACGTTTTCAGACTGTTTCTTATTCGGGATCTGAGTAAATCCTGTCGGAACAGTTTCATTTTCGCCACCGTTGACTACAAATCCGCCAGTGACGGTGGATGGTTTTGAAAATGAAATCCCCGTGCCTGACCTTTCTGGTTGTTAATGCTCACCGTGGAGCGCCAAGAGCAGGACCGTGGAGTGTTAAAGAAGCACTGAGCGGCTTGAATTGTAAAAGTGTGATCAGACCTCCCCCAGAGGCCTGAACAAGTTCACATATGTGGGTCTTATATGAGAAGTTAATGGGTTGCACTACTTGTTGTTGAGTGTGTGCAGTCAAGGTGCTCTCAGTGTTTATAATGGACGAGTATCCCACTTTATCTCCATCTTATCTTTCCTCGGTGCTGCGAGGCAGGGAACATCTGAGTGCACACACTAACTTGAAGGTGAAAGTATTTTAGTCATTCCAGTCTACCGTGACCCTCTGTCATACACCTGCCTACACACACACACCCACACACACACATACACACGCACACAGCTGAAAATCTCTCCCTTTACCCAAACAAACCCACAAACGCTCACATCCAGAAACATCAAAGTGACCACATTTTGTGCTTCTTCCTGCACCGTGATAACAGTCAGCTTGTAAGCAACTTAATTCTCAGATAGTGAGTAAATCACGCGCTGCTAATCCTGGTCTGGGTGTGAAGCAGCTGCGGGCTGGTCAGCTCTTTCACATCTGATTGACAGTCGCAGCAGCAGAGGCTGCCTCGCGCTCTCTCTGCGGCCTACACAGGAAGTTTCACATGACAGTTCTTCTTCTTTATTTATGTACTTATTTCATCCATGCGCAGACTTTGTGCACCCTGCTGCAAACTCAAATATATCAGAACGAAGATCATATCATAACACAGGCATCATATCCAGTATCAGTATTTGAAAAGTGAAAAAGAAGATAATAATAATACATTGAAATTCATTAAAATAATGATAATAAAGGAAAATACAGGTCATGCCTCAGTGACAGCTGCTGCCCTCTGGCGGCAGGTTCAGGGTCCCTCGTAGCAAGTTAAATAGATCTAAAAATCTATTTTCTCTGTGTTGATAAAACTTGTAAGTAGCAGCAGATACGACTGAGTGATATCTAAGTGTGATTGTTTTTGACTGATGTTGCAGCTGTGATGTGATTTGCTATAATTCATTGAAGGACAGATCGAGGTGACTGTGTGTGTTTTGTGGGTATTTCTGTCAAGTACTGTGCCCCTTGAGAATTGGAGGTTTTAGTCGACCTGCTGCTATTTAATATCCTTAGGAACAGGGTCCTCCTGTGTTTGTACTGTTATTGCTGCTATATTTGCTCTTTTATGTCCGTCTGGTGTTTTTAGAACCTTGTATGTATATTTGTTTATGTATATATGTTGTTTTTTATGGCTGCAGCCTGGGTGATAAGCCCAAGACAAATTTCAAACCCTGTGGGACAAAAACAGTTCATCTTGAATCTTTAATATTTGATAAATCAAACACATTTTAAGTATAATAATGATAATGATAATAATAATAATAATAAAAGATAGATACAAGCTGATTGTGAAATGGTGAATGTGAAAAGAAAGAAAGGACTCTACTCCTCCTATCACCAAAGAGGAGAAGGGAAAAAAAGAAAATAAATAAATAAAATATAAACATCAATATAGGAAAGCATCACAACTGCAAGTACATAAACAATAAGACATAAATGATACTTGAAAGAAATTTTAGTTCATATGGCTGCAGTATTCAGTCCATTTTCTCCATCTTCCATCGGCTATGTCTTTGGTTTCTTTTAAACGTTATATGGAGCTTCTATGATTAATCAGTTATTAATCAATTATTAAATTAATAGCCAACTATTTTGATAATTGATTAATCAGTTTTAGTCATTATTTAAGAAAACAAAAAAATCAAAATTCTCTGATTCCGGCTTCTTAAAAGTGAATATTTTCTGGTTTCTTCATTCTTTTATGACGGTGAACATGAAACTCTTTGGATTATGGGAAAACAAGGCATTTGAGGACGTCATCTTGGGCTTTGGGACATTTTATGGACCAAACAACTAATCTATTAACTGAGAAAATAATTGACAGATTAATCAACAGTGAAAATAATCATTAGTTGCAGCCATAATGTTATTCTTTCCATAGTATCCTTGATCCTTCCATGTCTGTATTTGTGCCTTGTTATGTGTGATACTATTGCATGTGATTGCTTTTAGTGCCGTACCGTCTACTGTCTTAAAGACACTCAACTCCAACCACACTCACGGTTGAATGGCAGCAAAAAGGAAATTTCCCCGGCCTCTGTCTGGTCGAGAATAGAAAATAAAACTACCACTTTCACGCCTCATTATTTTAAGCCTCTTTTTAGCTCATAGTAACGTCATGTAGCTCCTCCTGATGGTGGCTGTTTTGAAAATAGCATGAGGTTTGCTATTTTTCCATTCGGCTTGTGATTATCTCAAACACTTTGTTTCCGCTTTGGAGTTAACGATGATGTTCCCCAGCTTGACGTTTTTGTCTGTTTGTGTCTTTTCCTCAGCAGGAGGTACTGTCTGCTCCTTTCTCCCGTCAGACTGTCAGGAGAGCACATGGCCTACGGTCAGCAGCCCACTCCACACTCTTCACCCAGCCTCCCACTGCCCTGTCTCCACAGGTTAGTGAATCTGCATGTGTGCATGTGTGTGTGTGTATTAGGGCTTCTCCTAAAAGCTGAACATTCAAATCATTCAGTTGACTGAGATTCTTCCAGTTGAGGAGTCGTTTTGGGGTTTTTTTGTCAGTGTGCATTATACAATAACAGATTAAAACAGATAGAGGATTACAAAAATGCACAGATAACATTTTAATTAGGAATTAGGAGAATCATACATACACATTAGCTGGTGCATTGATTTAAAAAAGAGTCCTCGCTGGTGGTTAACTGATAAGAAAAGGTGAAATGAGTGGTTGGTAAACAAGTTTCAGCTCTTGTTTTTCAGCTGCGTCATTGCACATAGAGCAACGCAACAGCATGGCAGGCTGTGAACTTTCAAAACCAGGTCTCTGACTCGCCACAAACCACAAAAGTCACTGTGATGGTAGCGGAGAAGAGTGATAGAAACGCAGGTGAGGCGCTGTCTGGCACCCCAGCGCACCACAGAGCACACAGGGCAGGTGACGCTTGCTTGTTTGTTTGTTTTGCCACTTGTAGGCTTACATTGTTATTCTAAGTAAGTGTCTTACAGCATCATGGAAAAGAGTGCTGAAGACATTTTGGTTAAGATTAAGATACATTTTGTTTAAAGAGAAAGAGCTGTTTTATTGCTCTCGCCAAACCCACCAGGCTCTTCGCAAAACTTTAATTTTGACATCGTCACCGTCAGCTTCATTCAAACTCGACAGAAACAAATTAAAACTCACCAAAAAACAATCACCAACTCTTGTTTGGTCGTAATCAACCCTTAACTGACAGTGAAGGGTTGCACACAGCAGGTGACGGCAGACAGCAGCTGCGGCGGGAGAGATGCTCTGCAGTGCGCTGGGAACTATAGCAAGACTGTGTGAAAACTTGATTACCTGGCCTAAAAATCTTGTTCTACAGGTGTGAGAAGTTGTGAGAGTTTGTTTGGTACAGACCCCAACAAATGTTGCATCGTCATGATTTTTATGTATATATTTTTTTCAGTAAAAATAAAAATTGTAATACAAAAATGATAATTGCAATTTAAGTTAAAGTTAAGTTTTTATCCATATTGTGCAGCCCTAACAGATGACGAAGAAAGGCGTTCAAATGTGAGTTTTAGGCCGGAGATAGACTTGCCTTTAACTACGCGTGCTCATACACACCCCCACACATCATTGCTGCCTCATGTATCCGGCATCCACTTGGAGCGATGGTTGTGGGCGTCCTCAGGAATTAACGCCATGCATACGCAAATGTGTGGTTAAACAGTAGATCAAGATTCAAGATTGAGTAATTTATAACCATCTCAATGAAGTATTGATTGGAATTTGTCTTGGTGTATGTTCAAACAACCATACAAAGACACGTCAACAAAAACAAAGCAAATAGACATGGAAATATCCGAAAAATTACTCGTCAAGATATCAAGATAAAATAAATATACGGTGTAAAATAAAAATCTCTATCAAAATGTAGTCTTACTTACCTCACTGCAAGGCTAAACTTACTGGTCAAACGTACTCATGTAGGCTGATAAAGGAGTTTAATGTGGTGCACTGAACTAAAAAAACAAAACAGTTAATCCTCAAATATTCATGTTGGTTATTCAAATCTGATTCGGCTGAAATAAATCTTAGTCGGGGTCAGCCCTAGTGAGTATTATGAAGCAGCTGAAAATAAGATTCTCTCATTTAGGACTTGAGTGATTTCTGTGCCGTACGACCTCCAGAGAAAATCCATCGTCATGGGGTCAGTTGTGTGTGTGGCTCATTGATGAGGAGCGGCAGTTAGCAACAGCCTCGTCAGCGCTTTCTGACGCCTTAATCACCCTGTTGCAGTTTTTAATGTCACTTGGAAAGGTCGGTCAGAATATCGTTGTGTCATTATGAGGCCAAGATTTCAGATCGTTGTAGATGTCTGATCAATATTGGCCTCCTGTTTATTGGCAGCCAGTGTAACCTGCGTCATTTTGCATTAAGAAGCTGCCAACTGCCCTGAGAATTTCATTAGCAGTGGTGACGTTTATTCCTTAAATGCTGGAAGAATAAAACTGAGCTTAAGCTTCAGATTCAACGCAGAATATTTTCTGTTGGCAGCTTCTGTCTGATGACGTATTTTATTTTATTTACTATTAACACTCCTGTCAGATGAATCCTAATAATCCTTCATCACTTGTCCCTGTTTTCACTGTGCTCTTAGAAATAAAGGTGCTAACTAGAACATAATGGTTCTTTGGCTTGTCCCCATAGGAGAAGCCATTTTTTGGTTCCTGGTATGACCCTTTGTAAAGCTTCCATTTAGAACCCTTTGAGAGAGTTTTATTTAGAACCCAACATAAAGAGTTATACCTAGAACCATCTGTGAAAGGTATCGCCCAGAGCCCCAATGAGAGGTTCTACTGTAAGCATTCTTTGGTGTAATGGTTCCACCCAGAACCGTCTCTGGTGGTTCTATCCAGAACCTTTCCACCTTCCAAGTATTTTGACAACAACCCACCCAGCCAGTTTTACAGAGAACCTTTTTTTATTTAAAGGGTTATATGTAGAACCTGCCCAGGGCATTCTTCAGAGAACCTTTTATGTTCCAAGGGTTTATGTAGAACCCACCCAGGGGGTCCTACCAAGAACCCTTTAATATTCCAAGGGTTTCTATCTAGACTCTCTGCAGGGGGTTCTATCAGGAACCGTTTTTATCTAGAACCCACCCAGCAGGTTTTACTGGGAACCTTTTTAATATCTCATGGGTTTTTTCTTGAACCTACATGGGGTTCTGCAGAGATCCTTTTTATAATCCAAGGGTTTTATCTAGAACACCCAGTAGGTTCTGTCGAGAACCTTTCTATATTTCAAGGATTTTAATTAAAACCCACCCAGCAGGTTGTATCGAGACCCTTTTTATAATATTAAGGGGTTTGTCTAGAACTCACCCAGAACTTTTTTATATTCTGGGGGTTTTATATAGATCCCATCAAGAGGGTTCTGCCGAGAACCCTTTTATATTATGGCACAAAAAAACCCTTGACAGTTTTTTAAGAGCTCTTTCTTCTAAAAAGGGTTCTTTGGATGAAAAAGTTTTTTTTTAATGGATCCTGTGGTCTTACAAAGAACCTTTGAGAAATCCTTTCTTCAAAAAATGGTTCTTAGGAAGCAAATAGTTCGAGGATAACCTCTCAGAAGAACCCTTTTGGAGCCCTTATCTGTAAGGGTTAGGTAAAATCTGTTGTTGTTTCCATTATTTTCAGTTGATTAGTCATTAGCATGCGGGGCTGATTGGGGGAGAATCCTTTGAAGGTTGATGAGGTCATTTTTGATAAAACCATTAACAGGAGAAATCTATTCAAATGTATTCAACGGTCTCACTGTTCAAAGCAGCCTCTAAACCGCCGCGTCGCTGCCTTGATTCACTGTTGTTGACATGAAGCAGCATGTGCTGCCACATGAAGCCCATCAAAACTTAAATACGACCAGCAAATCAACGCTCTGACAAGTATGTATTTGGATTATAAACGCCAGCGAGTTTTACAGATGCGCTGTGCCATGTAGCCGTGGAGAACAAGCTGTTTCTGTGACATGTGGCTTTGATGTGAGAGAAAACTTATCAGCGTCCCACCATGTCATGTCACCACCGCGCTGCTGTGTGCGTGTGAGAGAAACTGGAACCTGATAGCTGCGTGTGCATGCCAAAATATATTGCAAATATTAATTAGAGCAACATGAGGGGAGTTTTATTTCTTTTCTTTTGCACCAGCACACAGTCGAATTAGAATCACATAAGTTATCTTAATATACTTAATTGACTTGCAGATGTTGAATACATTTTCCACTGTCTGCTACTAATAAGGCTTTTAGATAGAAATTTGTTATCTGACAGAATACTGTAATGGATGAGTCTGTGTTATTGTGTTTGTGTCTCCCTCGCTGAGCCCGGTGGCGTGACATCAATGCCAAATTAAATTCTTCCTCAGTTATAAATTTGACTGACTATTGCCATCTGTCTTAGGATCACGTCGTGCTGCAATCCAGTGTGATTTGTCTCTTTGTCTTTTTTCTGCAGAGTTGCAGTTACAGAGTCGCAACAAGTCGTTCAAAGTAAAGTCTGTTGCTTTCCAAATAGTGTCAGTGTAGTTAAACATGCAGATATAAGGATAGAAGGATAGAAGGCGATTTATATTTAGCATTTACAGGAAGGTTATGTAATGAAATTTCGATGTATGTCCCTCTTTGATTGTTTGGAATTGGTTGAAGAGATAAATAAAATCATGTAAAATCATGTGAAAGTGGTCTAAACAACACAATAGATTTTTTTTTGTAATTGAGTTTTATAGTTAATATTTGACGTTGAAAACGGCAGTTGACAAGGTCCATTTAGTAGGGATGGAAATTGGGAACTGGGACCATTAAGAACTGCTTCCACATGGTCCAGTCCATTTGAATCATAAGCCTCCAAGCTTATCAATTCCTCTACCTAATTCTGAAATGATTTCTGACAGTTGTGCGTGGCAAAATAATGATTTCGCCGTCAACATGTCTGCAACATGTTTTTCAAAGTGAAGGTGGGAAACACCGGCAATATGCTGAAACATCTTTCCGTGCAACATGGGCATAAATCCCTGGAAAGCCGTGTATTTGACACGAGTACAACTACCTCCCCGCTGAGCAGCGCCTCCATTATCGAGGGTAAATATTCTGTGTTATAATAACATTAGCGCCGCGCAGGCGGGCTTAGCAGATTTTTCCTAAATGAAAATGAATGCTGTGCAAATGTTCCCTAATTTCATCCATTTTAGATGATAACAGTAAGACTGTTGCTACAGCTAGAGCTCAGGCTACAGACGGCTCGACTAAAATTGATCAGTAATCTATCAGGGAATCGGACCGACAAGCAGACTCAATAATGGATGAATTGGTGTCAATAACATTTTATCAATTCCCATCCCTACTGTTTAGTAGCCTGTTCTGGAGCTACATATCACATCATCTTCATCAGTATCTATTCAGTATTTCCAGTGAAATATTCTGGAGATCGCTGCCCCTTCATTTCACTTTAAGCATCATCTTTGAGAGTCTAGAAGATGTGCGAATGTGCAACAGTTAATAATTGCACTAAGAGTCTTTTTGGACCTTGAATGCATATAGTTTTGTCAGCTACTTTTTTTTCAAGGTCAAGAATGATCTTTAAAATTCAACTTTTATGCCAACGTGGAAGCCAGCATGTAGCAACTGTGCACCCGAAAGTGAGTACTGTAGTCCGAGTAGTGAGTTGGAGCCATAGACTGTAGATTAAATAGGTTGAAATCTATTTAATATATGATCTTTGGCTGAGGCGAGTTGTTTTCCCCCGAACCCCTCCTCCCCAGACTCGGGGGAAGTTGTGCAGGCTGCATGAGCTCTGCAGGAGCGTAGGACAGCGCAACATCAGTAAACTGACGGACAAGTCCTACCCTGTAAGTTGATCAGCTGTTTATAACTGTCAATGTAAAGTTAAGCCCATTATCCCGAAAACAAAAGCCCACCGCTCTGAAAATACACATTCTGGACTTTGAGTTAAGTGGCTGCCTGCCTTACTGCCTGCCAGACTCCATTCACATATTGCTCAATTTAACTGTTATAAACATCTGCTCCCTCTACAAGATTGTTAATGATTTCTTACGACTCATAAACAGGCACTAACTCATTTTGCTAACATTTGGCATTCGTCTGCATGTCTCTATATGAACGTGTGAATTCAGCTGGTTCCTATGCGGTGTCACCTGAGGATTAGTCACAATGTTCTCGGCACAAGGTGTCACATCAGCGTCCTTCTAATAGAACGTGACGACCAGACACGAGATCCGACAGAGGACTCCTCGGCGCTGCCACTTTGTCCTTCATCCCCAACTTGTCTCGGCCCGACCACAACTCTGTACACTTGGTATTCCTGTGAGTAAGGTCCAGCTAGAATCCAATAAAGCAGACGCATTATGTTAAAAAGATCAGCTCAAGGTTAAGTGTGTATATTTTTCACCAGGAAGTGTGCTAGGCCCACCAACGAGCTTGCACGGGATGAAAATTTTATGATGAGAACAGGATATTTGTTCCTTGAGTGCTTGCAATCCTTCTGCTGTGGATAGCAGTGCATTAGCTCATCTCCTCTTCTTTCTCTGTGTGTGTGTTTGTGCGGTTACGCACGGAGAGAGTGTATGTTCAGCGTGCTTTGTTTGTGTTGGTGCATGCGTATTTATATGTCATTGGGCTGTATGAAATGGAGAAGGCAGGCGCAGGTTTGTACAGGGCGGGGGTGGTTGTACAGTGAAAAATGAGCAGAGGCTTCCCTCGGACTCTGTTTACATTTTGCTGCAGCGGGCCGCTCGCCGAGACATTGGGGGAAGGTCGGCGAATGAGAGCAGAGTAAATGTATACATTACTTACGCTGCTGGGAAGTGAAAACCTCAGCGGCTGGGTATCCTAGGAAGGCCTTGTTCACGACGGGGTGAGACAGCAGAGCTGAGAGGGAGCTCGTCGATAGTCCCGAGTGTCCCTCTCCCCGCCACGTCGTCTCTGGAGGGAGAGCTGTTTGTTCAGAGGGCAGGGGAGGGAGGGAGGAGGCACGGGAGGCTCAGCAGGGAGTGTTTGCCTTGCCAGGGCTTGTTGTCTCTGCTAGGTAAGGCTCAGGATGATATTGTCATGACTGCAGCAGAAGGAGGATACATCAGCAGAACAGTGACACCGTGCAGAAACTCCTGTAGAATGAAAATCAGGTTGCATAAACTTGTTCGCCTTCCAAACATTGTCCCAAACCATGCCTGCTGCGCCGTCTGGCATTTGTATACTGCATTGTTTTCAGTCAACACCTTTTTTTTCCTCACATTTTTTCCCTTTTTTTCATTCATTGACATCCCTCCTCTCACTCCTGCATTGCTGCAGTACAGGCACTTGTCTCCTACTTGGCTAAGCCAGCACTCCCTCCCCTCCCCTCCCCTCTTCTCCCTTCCCTCCTCTCTCTGCCGTTCCTTGGCATCCATCAGTTTAGCTGCAGCTTCCCACGAGGCCTGATGGGTCACGGCTACACACACACAGAGCCAATCTCAGCGGCACTATTCATGCATGGACCTCTCGACCCATCTGCGACTCAGCTCCTACAGATGGGAGCCGTGGCAATTTGGAGGAGTTGTCAAATGTCACGGCGACACATGAAGAGAGGAATCTAAATGAAGAGGAGAACGTGTTGTTGGTTCCTCGCTGGAAACATGCCAGCATATATTAGTCAATGTGTAGTAGTACGCAAGAAAAAATTGCAGAGAACTTTGGTGGATCGATAGGAGATAAGATAAGTGCAGCTGCAAGATATAAAATAAGGAAAAAATAGTCCGGATGGCAGCTGATAAGGACGTAGTACAACTCCAATTCCAAAAAAAGTTGGGATGTTGTGTAAAATTTAAATAAAACAGTGCAAGAGGACTCACAGCGTCAGTCCATGAGGGTGAACCCTCTACCAACTGCGCTACCGGGCCGCCCTGCCCCAAATTTTTTGAAACGTGTTGCAGGCATCAATGGCGGCGTTGCGACTGCAGTCCACAGAGCTCTTAAGCTAGTCACTCACTAGACAGGCACTTTGAACCTGTTCCCTGACTCGTGTCCTCACCACGTCATGTCTCTCCTCTTGCTTGAGAAAACGTCTGCCCCGTCTTGTAATGTTTCTTCTGAAGGCAGGGAAGACATCGATCAGTAGAAAAATAACATTGTTCAGTCAGTTGAAGTGTTTATTGCTCCTCTCAGCTGGATTTTGTCAGTAATCTACACTGACTTGGGCAATCAAACATTGTCCAATCCCTGGCAGGTGGGCGTAGTTCAAGAGCAGAGTGAGCTGTTTTACACAGAGAGCTCAATGCATGGGGTTGCATCATTGTAGAGAGGAATTGGGAAATGGCCACTTACTGAAAACAATGGCTGCTGTTTTCTCCAGGAGGCAGGTGTGTTATGAAGAGAGCCATGAAAACAGTTTGCCACTCTATTTAAATGATACATTGAACTGCAGCGGCTAACATCTGTCTCCCCTCAAACAAACTGTTTGGTTCTGAAGCACAAGTACCCTTTAGCTTTTCTCAGAGTGCATCTCTTTTGTGTGTGTGTGTGTGTGTGTGTGTGTGTGTGTGTGTGTGTGGGCACGTTTCCATCTCGTGCTCTCCTTTTATGGCATCAAGTCAGCAAGAGTTTGTGCCATACCGTCCATTTGCTCTGATTGGCCATAAATTGTGATGTTGCACGTCCGAACTCGTAGCTCATGACCCAGCCAGTCGGGGTCAGAGAGGGATTTAGTTTGTATTAGCAGTCAGCATTCGCATTAAACTATTATGTTTTCATGTTGTCTTTCATATATATAAAATGTTGCAGTGTTAGATGTTCATATTAAAGACGGCCAGTAAGCCTATGAGCAAAATGATCAGGTTTCACACTGCTCTGAATGCCTGCATGAAGCACACCCACGCGCTGAGTCTGTCTTCATTCGGCCGCTCTGCTCAGGATTATGTTTTTGTTCAGTATGTCTTACAGAAAGTGCTTTTTTGGTTGTGAAGGTGTTTCATATTTTCTGGTTTTCCCTCTGATTTCCTGCTGCCGCTGCTCAGCTGCCAGTAAGAGGAACAGGTATGTTTACTTGTTGCTAAAGTAGCTAACTGCTGCTCCTAGTTAGCCGTACACTCCTCTGGTGTTTTGAACTCCCAGCTTGGGCAAAGTCAGCTGCATGGCTAACTGAGCAAACTAGCAGTTAGCGGCTAAAGTAGCTAACCGTCAACAAGTAAAGATTTGTCCACAGGGAACTCCATAAATCACCAAAGTTTGAGGCAGAGCATCTGGAGGACATCAGAGGGAAAACCAGAAAATGTCTTTTCCATAAATTATGATCCATTTCTACCAAAATCAGCGAATTAAATTGTAAAGTTGCATGCTTGGTTACAGTAGCCTTAGCCTGACATACTCTGGGTTAACTTGCCAACTAGCAGCTAAAGTAGCTAACCGCTGACAACATGCAAACTTGAAAACTCTGTAAAAAGGTGAAAGTTGAGGCAGAGCGTTCGGAGGACGTCACAGGGAGGCCAGAAAATACTTCCTCTGTGAAATAGAATCCAGTTTCACCAAAATCCGTGAATATAGTTGTTTTTTGGGTGCTGCCCCTCAGCAGGCTTCTGGGAAGTCGGCCAGTCAGAAGAAAGTTGAGGGAGGCCTTAAAGAGACAGGTACTAAAATGTATTGTGTCAGACAGAGTGAATAGGGAGGCCTAATAGATCCACTTTAAAACCTGTCTTCTTTTTAGTTTTATTATGTCACCTAATGCAGAAAAGTCACAAAGGCTTTGCTCGAGTTGTCCATTCTTCTTTTACGGCCCTGCCTTTTCCTAGTTTTCATCATCAGGACCTGAGGTTTTCAAAGAGTGAGGCGCGCCTCCCCCGGGCACCACAGGAAACAGAGAAAGGGAGGGAGAAACGTAGATATTGTGGGTGAACTGAGGTGAATTGCTGCAATTTGTGTGGTAAGATGTTATGACTCAGAGATGGAGTATGCTTCTTTTTTTTTTTTTTTGACTCAGACATGACACACATATTTTTAGATCCAGTGTGACTTACACTTCCCGAGGATATCATTATCTCCATCATGAATAAATGTCTATAAATCCGTTTAGAAATTGTAACTCCGGAACTCGCCTGAGGATCATCATGGTTTTTTTTTTTTATATTTTCTTCAGTGTCAGAATAAGCAAATGATAGATGTCTGTATATCCACGGGTAGATTGCAAAGAGGAACAGCTGATATGTAATTCGGCATACTTTCAATGGTGACGGTTTTCCCCAAAATGTAAACAAATAGAGGCTAACAAATATGGGGTTTAAGTTGTAGCCCACAGCTAAACTAATGACTAATGGTTTCATCACAATATGATATTAATTGATTTTTTGGACAGCGATACAGTATTTCCTGCCAAAACACATTTTCGAAATTTGATTAGATTGAGGGGTCTGTGATCGATATGAGAGAATATCATATGCCAATTTAAAGGGCGGATCCATTATTTATTTTGTAATTTGTTTTTTGGGGTTTTTATACCATTTCATACCATTTATTTATTTACCATTCTGTACCAGCTAGTCACAGAGGAAGCTGCCAGACCATTCATTTCTGCTTTTGGTGATAAAGGGGAAAAAATCCACATAAATAATTGTAAATAATTGTAACGATAAGTCTAAACACATAAAACATAGCTTTAACAACAAAGCCGTGCAGCAAAATATAAAATTCATCTCGATAATAACTGACAAGATTCATAGACATAGACGTCCCATGGGAATTTCAAAATAAAGGCGTAATTTAAAGATGATGATATGGATTGATGTTTCACTTTGCGTCAGTGATACTGGATCATTGATCACTGAATTGATATATCAAGCCTCTAAATTGTTGGAACTGTAGTTTCAGAACTTACAGTATGATTATTTCCAAAATAGAAGAAAAAGAATAAGTGTGACAAAACTTAGACCAGGTGCTGTTTAAAAAATTGCAAATACCAGGACCCTTAAAGTGATACTGATACTGATAAAGTACTTTGTTTGATTTCTTTTTCTTGGTTTTGGTGGCATCACAGCACGCTGAACTGCCAACTCCATCAAATACACTCGACTCGGTGATTGCCTGCAAGAAGAAAAAAAAATACAAATACTGTTTTTTTGCAGATCTCAGTAGAAAAAGAATTGAATGCAGGTATTGTTTGACTAGAGCAGTTTTAATACTACTTGGTACTGGATTGATACATTAAAGATAAAACTGTGTTAATAATAACTTTTTTTCATGTTGCACTATCAATATATATATTCCCTTCAACACTGTTCTTATATTCCTGGAATACTGACTCTCTCCTGTATTCATATGCAGGGGCGTGTTTGTCTCAGTTTTCCCTGTGGGGGGGCACAGAGTCAGACTTTGAAACCCCTGATTTAAACTGACCCGTTCTCTGGTCTGAACTGCACCTTTTGAAGGAGACTGTGGACCTGAATGGCTGTTATTATAACCGCGCCCTATCACACACTAACACACCCTCATAAGTCACGACACCTGAGTTACACAACACTCCCTTTCTCTTCCTATTCCTAGAAGTGTTTATCTACTTCAGCTGTCTTTATTTGACTGTGATACACTAGCGTATATGTAAAGGTGTGTGCCGCTTTCCTTAAAGCCTGAAGGCAGTGGCTAATAATGTGAGCTGATAAACTAACTAAAGATTGATGGGACTCGCTTGTGCTGAAGGCCTCTCCTGATTGTTCTGTACAGTCCTGACTCTCTCCCAGTGGGGCAGGAGGAGCTAAAGCTGTAGTTTCAGACCATTTCTTTTATTTTCTTTATCTTTCATTGTTGGCAGGGATGGGGAAAAGGCAAGGGGAAATAAATAGAGATGTACAGATCCACTTTTTTTCAGTTCCGATCCAATTTTGATATCTGAATTTGAATTTACACACAAGCTCTCTTTTTTTATCTTGATGTTTATGATTATTTATTGTTATTATTATTAATAGCAGTCGTTGTCGTAGTTACATGAGGCTGAAACTGAACTTGAGTCTGGAAAGCTTGTGTAGTTTGTGTATTGTAACTTGTGTAATGGCTTCCATCAACCATTGTGGGGCGCTGTGGCATTCTGGCTTGTAACATTCACATCTGCAGCTGACAGGCTGAGATACAGCCCTCATTTGCATAATTTCCCATGATGCATTGCTGAGAGTTTAAAGGAGCATTCCATAGAAATTGCACTTGCAAAAATGAGCACCATCAAGCACTCCTAATAGCGAGATGGAGCCATAGATGGTATATTATTTAGGTAGAAATCCTATTTAATATATGATCCATCGTTGTAATTTTTGGTGTTTTCTTTGGCTGGTTTTCCTTACCTTACATACAGTTGCAGAGCATACGTGAAAAGCACCATTCAGCTCTTTAATCACACTGCATACCTTAGTATTTGCAAACTGAAAACAGGTGCCATTGTGGAATTTAGATTGGGATAAGGATCAGCGTTGCAAGTCTGAGAAATGATGAATGTCTTATGTCAGTATCTGGCACTGATATTGGATTGGATTGGATCAGTCCAATCTCTGGAAATAAATGAAGAAGAAAGCAGTTGTTGCCGTGACCAGATATCTCTCTGCTTATTGGCATCTCTTACTTCACAAAATTGCTGCTGATAACAGATGGATTTCCTAAAGTTTAACCACTACAAACACATGTGTAATCCTCCACTTCACCTCCACGTCTACAGGGCACACGCAGACTTGTTCAGCTCCAATTAACTCAGCAGTTAATTAGGATGCTGCTAAGTCCATTCTCATCCCATCATCTGTTTTTGAGTGCCAATACAACGTGAGAAGAGTCATCACCAGATTTCAAGTGTCATTTGTCAGCTGATATGCAAAAAACAAATCAGTCTGATATTTCTGAATGACTGTGTGTCAGCGTGGCGATGCTGAGTGCAAGAAGAGCAGTGATGAATTACTGTGTCATCGAGTTTATTGCCTTCAAATCTAATTGATTATTCCATCATGACACACAGATGCTAGTCCGCTTAGTAAAGCTCAAAACTACCTGTAAGGCTGAGATACCATCACTGTGTCTAATTACATTATCGATCTATTTGGGTGCGTCTGTGTGTTGGTATTTTTCGCAGATATTGCACGAGTAAGACTGCAGCAGAAGGAGATCTCGGGTCAGTTTGAGGTTCTTATTTCTGTTTACATTTTCAGACAGTGGGTCTGCAGGGTGAAGGCAAATAAAGGCAGCCTGAAGATTGCTAAATATTGGTAAACAAACAGAGAAATTTGGATATAAAGGATGGAGGTGTGAAGAAGATTGTGTGACTCCCAAATGAGATATCACCACTCTTAAAGTTAGGTTTCAGAACACCTGCAGTTAAACTTTATGTAAAGACAAACTCCACTAAAACTTGTGTATAGATTTTCTAACTGCACACACTATGAAAAAAGTAGTTTACTTTGTAAGAAACATGTTATTGTCAAGAAACTTTCTGCAGATTCATTTCCCTCAGAGCATCTTTGTGATTGATCACAAAATCGGTATGAAAGATTTCAAGACTAAAGCAGATTCCTTTCTGGCCGTTTTCTGACAGAGCTTCAGTTATCTGTTTGATGTTCAGACCTTAAACTTTCATTGATTGTAAGCTGCTCTTAACTTATCAGAGGCATCATTACTGTGTAAAAGTTTATGTTAGTCTTAAAAGAAGAAGCAGGAATTCATAATAAACTGTGACCCGGTGGATCGACTCAGTGCTCCCTCAGGTACTCTTATTTATGAAAATGTTTCCTTTTTTCACAACACAGAGAACAAAAATGGACAAAAAGATGTGACAAAGTAAAACTAAAACACACTGCCAGCTCGCAGAAAAAGTGCACAAATGCATGATGGCTGAAATGTCCACGAGTGGACTGAAGCCCTGTCCAAACCTACATGTGTATTTTAAAAAACTAGCTTTTTCTGTGCGTTTTGGCCTTTTGCCCACACACACGGTGTTTTAAGTCACTAAAGTCCGTGTGTGCGCTGTCGTCTCCATGGTTACCCTGTTTGTTTACATGAGGAGCTCTTTTATGGAAGATGAGGAAGGGTGAGAAAACTTTTGAATGATCGGTCTGATCAAACTGAGCGACAGCTATGTTGTAATGTGGAAGGAACAACAACAACAGTAGGGCATCCGTGGCTGCATATTGTGTTTACCTGAGTGACTGATGCATTTGGACTCCTGACAAGTCGTGTCATTCATCACCCGAAGTGAAGGATCTTGTCATTAACAAGACGCCGAAGTACAACAGCCCTGAGTTAAATCCACTGACTACATGGACAGGAAGAGGGAACTTTCTTTAAGCGTTGTGTGAACACAAGTACTGTTTCATGGACCTTTTGCTCAATAATGGATTTGTTTTGATGCACCAGCGTGTGTAGGTATACGACGGCTTTGGTTGGCCTGCTTTTAGTGCTCATTTTGCACACCTTATTAGCATTAGCCTCCCCAGCTAAATTACTCTTTTGCTGGTTGTGTTTAGGGGTGCAGATGCAAACGTGTTGTAAATTGGTTCAGAAATAACATAATACAGTAAAGAGAAAGTGTGATTCTGCTGTAAAGCAAAAAACAATTAAAATGCAGATTAATAAATAGCTTAACTAAAAGTACGTCTGTCTGTAGTGGTGTGTTATGATACTGAGGAGTATTTGAGTTTGAACATTGACATAATGGATGTAATAATGTCTAACGTATAATTAGAAAGGGATAAAAATGCATTGAAAGTACAATGATGGAAAAGAGAGACAAAAACACATGCTGCTGAAAATCTTTAAATAAAATAAGCATTATCTGGGAGGATACTGTGAACAGCAGTCATGTTTCCCTCATCATTAACATCTGCTTCTTGTTTACACCAACATGCACACACCCAGTGAGGGTGAATTTTCATGTGATATGCGTCTTCAGGTGTGTTAATATGGACGGAAATGTTTTAAAAAACACCCGTTTACTTGTGGGCCAAGTGAGATTGAAGAAGGACCGAAACGAACAGCAGAAAAAATGAAAACCTGGTGGATCAAAACACAATGCAATACAATATAGTAGAGTGCAGTAAAATACAGTCTAATACAGTTAGTTCCCAGGTTGACACCTTTCAATAGAAACATGGAGTGAGCACTGGACACTCAGAGTATACTGAATTTCTTCAAGATATACACAAGAGACCATGTTATTTAGCCATTTTTTAAAGCAGGCAGGGGAAACAGATTTCCATTCTCTCATAATAACCTTTTTGCTGTGACTATATTAAACACAAGAGCTTGTTGTGATGCAGAAGGAAGAGTTAAAGAATAGTCACCCTCGGGCACTCTAACACTTCAGAGGGGCTTGAAAAATCAATTCAGTTAAGAACTGTAATTTTTAAACTCTTCGGATAATGATGATGATGATGATGATGCAGCACCACGCTCCCTGGTTGTATCCATGACACTTTGTTATTTCATTGTATAATGAAAAGATGAAGAGGAGTTTGATGACTAAAGCTGTTTGGAAACATTGTCGTGATGGAGTCGCGTGTTGCAGAAATAGAACCTGCATGTGGTTGAACCTCCGTCAGCGTCATGTGGAGTTGACGCTTTAATCAGAGACTCAGGCTGGAAACATGACTGTAAATTATGTGCAGATATTCAGAAATTCACTTTAAGGCAGATAAAACTTCTCCCTTCATTAAGCATCTTATGAAATCTTATTAAATCTTACAACATTAACAGTATTACTGTCGCTGTATCAGTCATTGTTAATTTGTCTGAAGAATCCAATATTCCATGTACTTATTTAGTCCTCAGAAAATCAAAAGACAGTTACTAATTAATGTCCTGTAACAAATATGCAGGAATATCATTTTTTTGGACTGGTGCACAAAATGACTAATAAACACACAAATAGCAGTGTAGTAATTTTATAGTTATACCTCTCCAATCCTCCGAGGTGTGTTGCATAACATATCAGCATTTCCAGCCCGGCTTAGTCACTCATCTGCTTACCTACTCACTATATCTACTTTATTTTCATCCCTTCCTCCCTTCCCTCCGTCTCTATTTACTCTCTCGGTTTTGCAAAGTGACAGAATTGGTAATTAAATGTGATTATCATTTCACTCTACTATATTTAAAGCTGTATTATGTAACATTTCTGCATTAAAGTGCAATACCTATGTTACATATCTTGTCGAGCTGTCTACTTATTATCCTGAATGCTTCCAACAATGGTCAAACCAAGAGAAATACATAAATTATTCAATATAAGTGTGTTTCCTGCTAGTTTCTGGTTGCTGTAACACCCAGGAAGACATGTGATGCAATGAAAAAGGAAGTGATAAAGGAAGCTGGCAAACATGACTATTCGTAACATGAATTAAATTGAATACGTTACCACGTCTGTGAACATAATTTCTGTCAGATAGATTTTCATCAGCAATGATGGTTATTTAACAAAAAACAAAACAACTCCCATGATCCCACACTTCTTCACGATGTCGTCAAACTTGGTCTTGTGTTACTATTTTAATGTGAGACTGTAGCAGCAGAACTTATGTATTGTATTGAACAATTTTTTAAACTGGTCCAGTATTGAGCGAGACCGCTGCAGGCCGTCAGCGCAAAAACGGCCGCAGAATAATCCCTGCAATCGCTGCGCTGTGCAGTGCAGAGTCCACTAAAAGTGCTTGTTTTTGCCACCGACAGGCTCAGATTGTTTTTCTAAGTGTGTAACACCATCATGGAAAGGATCCGACAGAGACGGACCTTTTTTGTTAAAGAGTTTTTGTTTAATCAGAAACAGCTGTTTTATCACTTTGCTCAAAGCAACCAGATTATTTTACAGAAACAGTAATTTTGTCATCGTAAAGCACATCTCATTCAAACTTGACAGAAAGAAAATAAAACTCATCATCTTTGTTAGTCTTGCCACTGTTCCAACAATCCTTAACTCTGCTTTGGTGAGAATATTTTGGCTCTATCGTTTCTCCCCGCTGCTTCTCTGTTGTCCAGCCTCCCGCTTGCTCGTCCTCTGATATTTTCACACCAAACACAGTAAATTAAGGGTTTATTTCGACCAAAGCAGAGTTGGTGATTGTTGGAACAGTGGAAAAAACCAACCAAGACGGTTTGGTGAGTTTTATTTGTTACTTAGACACAAAACATGGAAATAGGGTTCAGGCTGAACAATGCAAAAGTTACCCTTTGAAACAGTCTCAACAAATTCCAGTTTTATATTAAATGTTTGTTTGCATCTCACCATCTTGTTTTTATCTTCTCTTATTTTACTTTACCCAGTCCTTTGTTTTTCTGTTTCCTTTGTATTGTAATAATCAGCATCTGCCTTATTGATCCATTTTTCTTCTAGTGCAGACTCTGGGATTAAAGTCAAAGTTACATTGTGAAAGGACAAGCCACCGTACTAATAATCCTAACACAACACTTTCCTTACAGCCTCAGAGGTGTGAGCTGGAAGCAAGTAATTCCTGTAATGTAAACGTGTCACCCAGACGCTGAGCAGTTGTGTGCTACAGCAGAAATCTGAATATGAATAACTTTCCTTTGGTATCGTTTGACTGTAAGTTGAAAACGGTCTTATAAGCTAATAAAGAAGGCTCCGCCTTAACCGCATTACTGCCTTAACCGCATTAACACCAGATTATTTATGTGTGAGTGAATGCAGACAGACAGTGTTGAACGTCTGCAAAATGATGAGTCTGCAGAAAAGCCTTAGCCTTTGAATTTGGGGAGCTGACGAGAAAAGATGACATTTACAGCTGATATTTTAGATAGCACAAAACATTGGCTCCGATTGAAGATTAAAAATGTGTAAAGTTTAAATAAAAACGGAATACAATGATTTGCAAATACTTTTCGGCCTGTATTCAGTTGAATATAGTACAAGGACAAGATATTTGATGTTCAGACTGATTAACTTTACTGTTTTTTTGTAAATATACACTCATTCTGAATTTGCAGCACGCTCCACAAAAGCTGGGACAGGAGCATGTTTACCACTGTGTTACATCAGCTTTTCTTTTAACAACACTCAGTATGTGTTTGGCAACTGAGGAGACTAAGTTAAATTAAATTAATTAAAGTTGAATTATTTCTCATTCTTGCTTGATGTATGACTTCAGGCACTCAGCAGTCTGGGGTCTTTGAAAATGTGTGGTGCATTCTGAAGCACAAAATATGACAAAGGGAGACAGGTCTGGACTGCAGGCAGGTCAGTCCAGTATCAGAACTCTGGTACTATGAAGCCACCCTGCTGTAACGCGTGCAGAATGTGTCTTGAAATGTGTCTCAAGCTGGGACGCCCCTGAAAAAGACGTCTGGATGGCAGCATATGTTGCTCCTAAACTTGTATGTAATGTTACCCATGTTACCCATGATGCCATGGGCACTAACACACCTCCATACCATCACAGATGCTGGCTTTTGAAGTTTGTGCTGGTGACAGTCTGGATGGTCCTTTTCCTCTTTAGCCCTGAGGACACAATGTCCATGATTTCCAGAAACAGTGTGAAATGTCTTGTCAGACCACGGCACACTTTTCCGCTTTGCATCAGGCCGACTCAGATGAGCTCGGGCACAGAGTGTGCTGAGAAATGTTGTTCTTAAACTGTTGGACTATTTCCCTTTTTAACAAATTTTACAAAACCAATTATGTTTATCAGTTTGAACATTAAATATCTTATCTTTGTGCTGTTTTCAATTGAGTAAAAGTTGATAAGGATTTGCAAATCATTGCATTATGTTTTTATGCACGTTTAAAACTTTTTTATGCAATTGTACAACAAACAAAACAAAATATCTCCAATAATGAAATCCATGCTGTATGCTGTATTGTGGCATCAAAGGACTTTTCTTCGTTCCAGTTAACACCGGTGATCATGCAGGAGCCATGCTGTGTCTGGCAGCTTGCCAGAGGTGACGCTGTGAGGAAGACAGACACTGATCACAATAAAGCTGTTCAACCTCTAATTTGTAGTGGTAGTAGCCCCTGGAGATTAACTTAACATACATTTTGTTAACATCTGTTAAAAGGGACAATGTTTAGCTTGAAGGTACCTGAATCACTTGAATTATGTTGGAACCATCAGCGGGGAGCGAGCAGGGCTGCAGCAGTTAGTCCGCTGTGGGAGGCAAAATGATGGGGAGACTTTCTGCCCTTGCCCGAGCTCATTCGCCAACATCTGAGCTGAATCCTGCAGTGAAGGAGAGGGAAAAATAGGCAGGAACAATAGCGGCGGGGGGTTGAAGGGTGGAGGAAGCCCTTGAGAAAGATGCAGAATTAAATCACGTTCAAACCGTAAGGAATCGAGGAGGGAGGGCGGCACAATGAGCAGCGTTTTGATGATGAGGATTAAGATATGGTGAATGGGAGCACGAGGACAGAGAGATACGGGGACAGTTTTTGTCGGCGCATTAGGGGGGCCGACGAGCTCACTTTAATTTTAGGTCATGATGTCATTTCGGGGAGATGAAAGGGCAAAGAAGGGAGAAAGCGCTGGAGACGAGATGAGAGCATTGGGACGGTCTTGAACAAAGTCGTCATTATCCATGCGCTCTGATCCAGCGTTGATATCAGCTGACTTTATTAGACATTCCTCATTATTGTCGCTCCTCTCTGCTGCTCCTTGTGTGGTCTGTGAGTCTGCGTTTGTCATGACTCGCGGAGCAGGGACCGTCACGTCTCAGGCAGGCAGGATGAGTATGAGATTCTGCCCAGGAGGACCCTTTGAGATCTGAATGCCGGCGCTGTCTGCTTATTTGACTGCTGTGACTTCCATTCCCCGGGCCCCCCAGGTGGGCAGAGTGATGGACAGTTCACAGACTGTGGCCCACTTTCTGCAAACTGTCCAACGCCTGTGTGAGAGCGGGCTGCTCCCCACATGGCCCCACGGCGCAGGACTTGTGAATTTTTGATGCTTGTTGTGAATGGCCTGGAGTGACGTTTTTGTTGTTATTAGCAATCGGACAAAAAGGACCCAACAGAAAAAAATCCTGGGCTAACTGTCTTTCTAGGAATACAGTATTATTCTCTTAAGTCTTCCACAACATTATTTACTGTAATTTTAATACAGATATGATTTAATATTTAGCAGGGCTGTGGTTAAGACAGTTGTAACTTCTGCTGACTCAGGAGTAAAGCCTTACTCTCACCAGAACGTGGCACAGCAAAGTTCATGCACGTGTTTTAAGAAAATAGATGGTGGCTGAAGCTTGGTGACTAGATGTGAAAGGTTAATCGGTTTTATGATAACAAGCAAAAAAATTCCTGGCATTTAGTATTAGTCCTGACTTGAGTTAAATTTTAATTAATCTAATAGCTGTGTTTTGTTTGCGTGCTTTGAAAAACTCACAGTAAATATTGTCCAGCATCAACCAAAGTTAGCATCAGTCAGTTGGTGAAATTATTTCAGCGTGTAGATTTTCAGCAGATTTTAACAATATAGTATAACAATATCATGTATTTGAATCTTTGACTTCTGTCTCATAACTGTGTGGAAATTATCTCGTTTTTGAAGTTAAGTAAATGTGTGTGGTTGATAGAGCTAATACGCTGTGCTAGCTTCCTCTGTTTTGGACTGTTCAACTCTAAGTTCCCTCAAAGGTCAGCAGCATTGGCTTACTGTTTATAGAGATGGATATCATGTTGCTGCTTTCATTCATAATTGTCCTCTATCATGTCATTGTGTTGTATGAGACTCGAGTGTATTTGTTGAAACTATGTGTTGCTGCCATTCTTGGTCAGGTCTCCCTTGAAAAAGAGATCATTGATCTCAGTGGGACAAACCTGGTTAAATAAAGGTTAAATAAATGAAAGCTGCCCAACAGTGAAGCCAAAACATCTTGATTGTCCCCTGGTGGCTGGTTGCAATCTAAGTTTTCAACCCTTTCCCGTCCATTGTAATAGACCTAACAAAAACATTTAAGAACATGTCCAAAAAAATGTGGAAAAAAGATGGTTTCTGTCATTTGAAGTAGTTCTTATCACACTGATGTTTGCTCAAATGTTCATTTTCTGATCAGTTTGGTAAGTCAAATAAAACAATCAACAAAGCGAACAAACATAAACACAACAGATCTTGGCACAATCTGAAAAAAATACATAAATGAAAAGAGGAAAAAAAAGGAGGAAGTGGAAAGCGTTGGCCATCATTATTTACAGTCAGTGGTCACAAATTCACAAAACATTTGCACAAATTTACTTCCCACCTGAGGGAAAATCCAGTCACTGCAGCAAATCCACATGGATTGATTTCACCGTTTTCAATGCTGGTGTGACTTAAGACTTTAGACTTTATTGTCCCCAAGGCATATCAGACAACAACAGAAAATGACAGACAGCAGTGCGCACTCCAGCCAGATCAGAGGCACTTAGTATTCAAGGCGACTGTGCCTGCAGGGATTGGACTTAAGTTAGCCGTTCACCCTCTTATATGCTAAGAACAGGAAGAAGGAAATATTTCATTAAGACGAGCACAGTACTATATTTGGTGTTGATTTTATAGAACTAGAATTAATTCAGTTGATTGTTGATTAATTAACAATTGAAAAACAAAAATCACTGTAGATATCATCACAATCCAGTACGGTATCATACATATATTATTACATCCATATTTGACTGATATTTTTGAACATCTCCTAAATTTCTTACCGTTTTACATCCAGACTTTGTCAATGCCACTAACGCTGGATGCAAGAAGGCTGAAATGATTTATCTTCTGTAAATAAATTGACCTCTCGTCGTTATGCATGACCCTCCTCAGTTATTATTGGTTTATTTAAGAACATAATGCAGTGTTTTCAGAGCGCTGTGGAATCACCATAGACGATTTCCTCCTCATTTATGTATCATAATTTATTGCTTTTATCAAATGTGCATGGTTTCTATGCCACTTTAACTTATGTTTATCCAGCACATTTCATAGAAACAGACACAATACAATGTGCTTATTTCTCTATCATGTAGCACAAGTAAAGTACCTTTTTGAAATGTCCTGCTTTGATTTGTCTCAAACACTTTTTGTGCTGCAGGGATAAATAAAAACCTCCTGAATAAATTGGAGTTTTGTATGTAGATCAGTCAGAATTTGAAGTCGAGATTTTAAGTCAAGACGAGTTACTCTGCACTGAAAGTCAGGTACCATGAATTCCTTTTACTACTGCTGTGTGACACAGAGCTGTAAATATTGATTTAATGCTGCTGTGGAGGAACATTTATACTGCTGCACACATGGCTCTAGATGAGAAACATTCCTACACTCTACATTTTCACACTCGCAGCCGCTGGATTGGTTGTATTTATTATATTCTCTGAGAGGGGAAACATTATTTTTACTTCATCATTCTCACATTTAGATATAAAACGCTGACTGCCCAAACGCAGAAACCAGTGTTCAGGCAGATTGTGATGGTTCCCCACTGAAACTCCTAAACGCCCAGCAGAGGGTTGAGCAGTGAAAGTGCTGTGCTACTGAGGGAAAATTGGCAACAGCTAAATTGGGACCTAGTGATGCATACATCCTGGAAAAAAACCCTCCAATCCAAATGGTGTTTGTCTGCAGCTCTGAAGAAGAAAATCATCATCATACGGCACTAAATCAAAGCTCTCGCGACAGCAAATGTCCAAATGAGGAGAGCTGCGTGTGCTCTGTATGAGTCGGTTGTTGTGCTGCAGCCTCCCCTCAGCTTCTTCAGCGGTGTCTGCTCCAGTCTGTGTCTTAGTGGCATTCATTAGCCCAGTTTTAGACCTGGCATGTCTGCATGCCATATGTCCATGTGGACCGCAGCGGAGTAAAACTCAGACGGGCTCGCTGACACAGCCAAGAGAGGGCTGATAGTTACAATTCTGTGGATTCATTTTTCCCAGACTTTCTGGTCCTCTCCGTGGACCAGCCACTGATGAGGCGAGACAGCTAATGCTGCAGATTTAATAGCTGAACACTGAGCTCGTTAGGCTCCAGCATTGATATTCTGTCCAATTTCAGCTGTTCTTTCATACACTTTTGTACCTTTTACAGTTCACATGGTGTTCAAAGCATGGAGGGACCAGAGGAGAGACGCTCAGAGAGGCAGAGCGCCGTCAAAGTTCCTCAAAAGGAGCATTCCCAGGCTCTCGTGTCTCCATAAATAACAGCTGCTGCCCTGAATGTCACCTCACATGCTCTCAGAGAGCAAAGATGCAGGCGTCGGGGTCAGCTCTGCATCAGGGGAATATGAGTAAAACGACTCGATGAGCTTCTTTTTGACCATTTATGGCAGCAGCTGTCATTTTAACTTTAACTTTTAACATTTTGCAGGTTATCACAGCTACCCCAGATCCTGTCATGGCTGTCAGTATGCAGGGAGAGGATGTATCAGCAGCTCTCATATGAAAGGAATGATATAATTATGCCATCGCTCATGATCCCACGCTTTATCAGTTTGAAATGTACATTTTACCCTTCTCTTCCTTTCATCCTCTAGTCTGTGTGAATAGTTTCAGTGGCTGCGGGTTAAAGTAGTGTCACCACTCTTCTGTCCAATTAGAGAAAATTGCTCACTACAAGTTAAAAGAAGCGCCCCTAACAAAAAAAAAACAAAAAAAAAACAGCACCACCAATCGAGATTAATAGCCTCCTGCCTACCTTGAAATTTAAATTTGACATTTTGCTGCATGTTTTGTCTCGGGTGACATTTAATTATTCAGTCCCTCAACTGAACGAGCTCAATGAAAAGCTTTGTGCCTCTTGTACCTTTTCAAATACTCTAGATTTTGGGTTAACTAGAAGGTAACTGCCATTCAAATAACTCTTTTGAAAACTTTTATGAAGGAGTACAGCAAACTTAAATTCATGGCTGTTGCCGTGAATTATTTTCATTGTGTTTTCATCTGTCTATCTGCTTTTCAGATTAACTATTAAGTCTATAACAGATGTTTTCAAACTGTGAGGTAAAAGTGAGTGAAAGTTAGACGTACTGATTCAACCCTTTTACTCAAGGAAAAGTGAAAAAGTACAGGCTCTGAAGTGTTCTCAAAGTATTAAAGTAAAAAGTCACATTTCTACCGCTGTTTCTGGGAACGCTAACTGAACCTCACCTTTTCTCCACGGTGGAGTCTCCCTCTCTGTCTGTTTCATCTTGTTACATCTTTAACGTCATTTTCATCTTATTACGACTGTCGTGCTTGATATGCACTGACAGATACGCAGAGGAATCATCTTTTCTATCTGCCAACGTCCATCTGTTGAGGTTTAAATCAGTCTTGATGTTGAGAAGACAGCACACAATAATGCAAAATAAAAATCATCAAGAAATCAAATGCATTAAAACTACAATAATGACCCTCATTAGAAAAATAAATACTCAAGTAAAGCACAGATACCTGAAAACTCTACTTAAGTACAGTAATAAAGTATTTGTACTTAGTTACTTCCCACCTCTTGATGTGACGTAGAGCTACAATGATTAGGTCAAAAGAAAATTTTGATAATTGATTATTGTTTCAGTCAATTTTCAAGCAAAAATGTCGAGTATTTGCAGGTTCCGGCTTCTTAAACTTGAGGATTTGTTGCTTTTCTTTGTCATTTGTGACAGTGAATGAAGAGTCTTTGGGGTTTGGACTGTTGGTTGGAGAAAAAAAGCAATTTAAAGATGCCACTATGAGCTCTGGTGATGATGAGAATTTTTCTATTGCTTTTTTTCCGATACTGAAAATAATTGTTAGTTGCAGCCCCAGACACGAGGCAGAGATGCTGCTTGAGGTGAAACAGACAGGTGTGTGCTGGTGTTCTGTAAACAACAGGTCAATAATTGGAGCAGCAGCAGCAGTTGTGGTGACACACAGCTCATTTCTTGTTTCTTGTTTATTTAAGGATCCCAATTAGAAGCACATGGATGTGCCTCCAGTCTTTCTGGGCTCCTGAACATAGAAATGCAATACAGACATACAATTAAGTACAATACGAAAGATATCATGGAGGATATAAAGATACAAAAAAAAACCTGCTGTCTTCTGTAATGTGCATAAAAACAATCATACGTCTTCCTTTTTTCTTTTCTTTTTCTTGGAATCATATCTCAGTTCTGAACAAGCAGACATGATACGCATATTTTTTGATACAGAGTGACAGTCTCGCTTCAAGGATATGATTAAATCTGTTATTTGTCACAAATAAACATCCCTAAATCCACTTTGAAATCACAGAGAGAAAGGCCGCCCTCATAACTTAGAGCTCAGAACTTGCCTGAGAATTACAGCGTTTTAAAGTTTTCTTCCGTATCAAACTAATCCAGTGACAGTTGTCTGCACATCTGTGGGTTCATTGCAAACAAGAACAGCTAATCATTAATTCGGCATACTTTTAATGATGCCACTTTGCCAAAATATAAACAAATACAGGCTTGAAAAGCCCCAAATGATTGCAAATTGAAGCCTGCGCTGTAACTCGCTGAATTCATGGCAGGAAAGGGATTATGGGAGGTGTAGTTCTAAAACTTCATTCCCAATTTCCAAGAAGCCAAAAAGACATCTTTAGATTGTTTGTTTTGTTTGACCAACTGCCCAAAACCTATGACGAATGACTTAAAGCAATAATCCAAATTAATTTTCTCAGTTAATCAGCAAAACATTTCAGCGCTACTCAAAGTTATTTGATGCAGAACGCTGAGAAATGCTTCATAACCTTGATATACGAACAGCATCATGTGGCTGAATTGTGACTTCAGCAGCAAGATGTTGAAACTTGTTTTTGCAAACAGAATAAATATGTATAATAATTTACCGTGAATAGAAGAGTTACAAGGTAGAAAGTTTGTGTATCTGGCTCTTTGCCAAAACATTACTTGAGGGTCAGATTATGAAAGCGAGGCGAGAGATGAAGCAGCAGAGGGAAAAGTGGAGCATCTTTCACCCTTCAGCATCACAGATGAGAGATAAATTGGTGATGACCTAGTACTAATGCGTGTGCTCTGAACATGATATTTTATTCAATGTGGGTTTAAATAAAAGTGATCATGAACTTTGAATCCTGGAGGGGGGATGTTTTTGCCCCAGGAATCCTTCAAAATGTTGTTTTTTTGCGCCTCTTTCATTTCAACGGTTACCTCTCACACCTAGAAATCATGGCGATTTGAAAGACTAGCTCGAGGCCAAACTTTGGATAAACCTCGGTAGACTATTGCTGTGTCTTTGCCTGAAGCAGCTTCAGCTGGAACAAGTGGTGCAGTGGTGGTCACAGAGGACCACAGCGCCGTCTTAGAGAGAACATATGGGAGGAACGTTAACTCTCAAATCAAGTGTTTTATCTTCCACTATAATTAATGAATCCAAAAAACAATGGTGCAAAGTGTAGCTCTGCTCTCAGAGGTGTGGCCACAAAGAGGAGAACTACAATGGTGCACTCTTAGAAATAAAAATGCTAACTAGAACCATAAAAGGTTTTCAGACCTCTTTGATTCCTGGTAGAACCTTTTAAGGCTCTTTTCCACCAAATCAGCTCTTGTTCTTGAACCGGTTCCATCGAAGAGGCTTGGAAACTTGGTGCTAGTAAACTAGCCCACATTTCCACCAGTTTTGAGTGGAACCATTGTAATCAAGGATGTGATCAACAGGGGGTGCTGCACAGTCCACAAAAACCTGTAGAACATGACAAGCCTCCTTTAGCTCCCAAGGAAAAAAGTTCTTTTTGGTTCTAGCTGGGAAAGAGCTTTTTAGGTTCCAAACCAGTTTATACTTTGTGGAAATGTGGTTTAAAATTAGGGGATGGAACTGGAAAAGTTCCAAGTCCTGTCAGAGGGAACCTAGAACCTAACATATTGGGTTAAACCTTGAACTATTTGTAGAACCCCGTATGAGAGATTCTAATGAAGAATCCTTCTATGCTGTAATGCTTCCACCCAGAACCCTCGCTGGGGTTTCTATCCAGAACCTTTCCACCTTTTAAGGGTGCTAGCAAGAACAAACCCGGGGGTTTCTACCTTTTATATTCTAAGGGTTTCATCTAGAACCCTCCCAGGGGGTTTTACAAAGAACTTTTTTTATATTCCAAGGGATTCATCTAGAACCTGCTCAGGGGGTTCTACCAAGAACCCTTGTATATTCCAAGGGTTTCATCTAGAACCCAGCCAGGGTGTTCTACCAAAAACCCTTTTACATTTCAAGGGTCTCATCTAGAGCATAGCCAGGGCGTTCTACCGAGAACCATTTTATATTCCAAGGGTTTCATCTAGTACCCACCCAGTGGGTTCTACCAAGAAACCCTTTCGTGTTACGGTACAAAGAACCCTTGACGAAAGAGTTCCTTAAGGATCTCAACAATCATTAAAGAACTCTCTTCAAAATAGGGTTATTTGGATGAAAATGGTTCTTAATGGAACCCTTAGGCTTACAAAGAACCCTTGATGAGTCCTTTCTTCAAAAAACATTCATCACAAGCAAATGGTTCTGGTTAGAACCTCAGTCCATGCCCATATTTCAAAGAGTATGGATGGTTAGCGAGGCTTCTGAGCACACTGGTGGTGGTGGGAAGAGAAAGAACAGCAGGATCATAACAAGTGAACAGTGCTTATTCAGCATCATTGATCGGTGTGTGATACGTGTGATGAGACGGAGCTGCAGGCCTCCACCTTTTCACACTCCTGAGGTTTAATCAGGGATATAGGATCACCGAGTCAGCGCAGAGTGTACATGCCTTCATTAGAGTCACGTCAGGAGGGTTTCAGTTACTAAACACCAGCCAGAGGAAGTGAAGAAGAGAGGAACTAAAAGGAGAACAAGGAGAAGTTCCTACAGTACACTCTTAGACATAAAGGAACCAACTAGAACCATAAAGGGTTCTTCTGCTTTTATAACTATAGCCTAACAGAAAGGGTTATAACTAGAACCATCTGTGAAAAGTTTCACCCAGAGCCCCTATGAGAGGTTCTACAGAGAACCCTTCTATAGTGTACTAGTTCCATCCTCTATGGGGATCCTATCCAGAATCATTCCACCAAGGGTCCTAAGAACCCACCTAGGAGGTTCTACCAAGAACCTTTTTATATTCCAAAGGTTTAAACTAGAACACACCCAGGAGGGTTTGTTGAGAACCCTCTTACCTGCCAAAGGTTTTATCTGGAAACCATCCAGGAGCTTCTCCTGAGAACCCTTTCACATTCCAAGGGTTTTATCTAGAACCCACCTCGGTGCTCTAACTAGAATGGTTTTAGCATTCCAAGGGATTTATCTCAAACCCACTGAGAACCCTTTTATATTCTAATGGTTTTATCTAGAACCACCTAAGGGGTTCTACTGAGAACTCTTTTATAGTATGGTACATAGAACCCTTGACAAAAGAGTTCTTAAAGGATTCAGCAACAAAGAACTTTCTTCCAAAAAGGGTTCTTACAAAGAATGCTTGATGAACCCTATCTTCAAAAAAGGGTTCTTCAGAAGCAAGTGGTTTTGGGTAGAACCTCAGCTCTTTGGAAAGAACCCTTTTGGAACCTTTAATTCTAAGCATGCAGGTGAGGGGCCGAGCTTTGCGTGACCTGCGCTGAAATTAACACTGACACCAGCAGCAAGTGCCATCTGCTGTATGAGCAATCAAAGAGGGTCTGACCGCGCGCGCGCACCACACCACACACACACACACACACACACACACTGTACATGTAGGCATTATGCATGCAAACACCATTTTCATTTCCTGCACCGCTCTGATCTCAGAAGTGACCCGGGGAAGGAAGTTAGAAAACGCAGCTGCTGCTCCTCGACCAGGTTGAATCCTTCGAGGAGCAGAGCTGCGGTGCACAATGGTCGTCGAGCGCTGGCCGTCTTCTGAGCTCGAGCGTGAAAGCCTGCGCCACTGTTTAATAATGCATCGGGTTCCAGTGTTGTTGGGGTGGGGTTGGGGTGGTTGGTGTCAGGGTTGGTTTAAGGGTCCAACTGGCCCCTCTCACGTGTCATAGAAATGGATTCGTCCCCAGCTGAGATCTCGTCCGCGGATTAAGCGAGCCATGAGCTGGCATTAATTAATCAAAGCATGTCCAGGGTCTGAAAGGCAATTTATTGAAATGGAATGAAAGATTAAGCTGGAATTATTTATATCTCGCTGTAACTGGTGTGGGGTTTTGATGTTTGGAATAGCCTAATCAGGGGGAGGTTGTTTTCACTATCAACTCTGCATTGCAGTGGAGAGGTCAGATTGGCTCAGGCTTCCATGGGGCGCGCTGTGCTTTGTCACGGTTTCCCTCCCAATGTGTGAGCGGAGATTACTTAATACTGTGGCGCTCAAGAATGCGACTGCAGATTTCATATCTGTTAATGGCTTTTACCAGACGAGGAACACAGCGGAGAGAAAAGGCAGCGTTTTCTTTCGTTACATAAGCTCGACGGCGCTGAGGCGGAAAAAAAATGACAGTGATTACTGTCACACTGTACTCAAATCCACTTTCTTCTGTAGCAATTCCTGAGTGCCCCGTCTTATCTCGGCGTGTACGTGCTTTTGTCTGTATTTCTAAAGCGGACGGAGAACGTGGGTGTGTGTGCGTGCGGGGGCGCAGGTGTGTTTTTTCAACTTGTTAACCCCACAGCGAGGAGTGGGCAGGACCTCGACCGCGGAGCAGAACAGAGAGAGAAGGTGGCGTTCAGTTCAGATGATAGATAGCAAATTGGATGTATCAGTTTTACTGCACTGCTGAATACGACCTATGAATTATAAGACGTGAGGCAGCAACATTTTTTTTGTCCTCTTTTAATACTTTTTTTTTCCCTCGCTGTGAGGGAATTCAGGCAAAACATTGCATGTAGTCTATTAGTCAGTTAGTCAGCCAACAGAAATTAAGTCAATAACAATTTGATAATGAATTAATCACCATTTATTGAGGAAAAAAGGCCAAATTCTTTCTGGTTTGAACTTGGCAAGCATGAGGATTTGCAGCTTTTCTTCCTTTTATATAATTATAAATTGACTTTTATTAGGTTTTGAATATATCACCTTGGCTTCTGGGCAAGTGTGATCGACATTTTCACTATTTTCTGACACATTAAACTACAACGGGACTTGGAGAGCGCATATATTGGCATTTGTGTAGGGGTGACATGCAGCAAAGGGCGGGAGTTGAATCCTCAGCTGTTGCAGAGAACTCACCCGGTCTCAGTACACGATGCGCACGCTCTACCAACTGAGCTACCAGGGCGCCCGGATGTTAATTAGCTTACTTAACATAGATGAGGTTAGCACATAATTTACAGAAAACAGGAAAGTTGACCGATGTGCCAAGCTTGGTCAAATGTTATTAGAGCATAGAGCGAAGAGGGGCGAGAATTAGAAAGGGTCAGTTGCCTTTAATGTTTCTGGTTCTTCTGTAAAAACCCATACTACAGTAGCACAACAATGGTATCATTGTGTTTGGGTGATGCGGGCTCACTGTACTTGTGGGTCACAGGACGGAAAAATAATCATTATCATCTTGGCAGGGATGAACTCGGAGCATCTCAGCGAAGATTTTTTGTGTTTCTGCCTCATCAAACTCCAAACCCATGTTTAATTGTCAAGACAGGAACCCAAACAGACATGTGAGAAATGTATTATCGTGCATTTTTTGAAGTTAGCCTCCTTTATTTGTAAGATAGTAAAAAATGCTTACGATCTAAAGTAATAAAAACAAAATCTAACAAATGGTGCTTTCATATAATTAGGTTGATATTTAATTATTTCTTGGGGAAAATAAAACATATTGCACATCACTGGAAATGAGAGCAAGAGAGAATTTTAAAACCGTCACAGTCAGCAGACTCTTAATGCGCTATAAAAGAGTAATAAAGCCAGAAACAAGGATACAAAAAAAAGAGAGAAAACACTCTGACATCTCACTGGGTTAATGAATGAGAGCATCGTCCACACACGTTGCTTCCAGCAGCTGATAATGTAGTAGACGCGGCGTATTTCTAATTTAATAGCTCATAAACCTCATTCGCCTACTCCAACAATCCACATGGAAATAGTCCTTAAAGTTGAGTCAGCAGGGTGTCACAGCTGATTATTGGTGATGTACTGTAAAACTCTGTTCTTCTCTGTTCTTCAGGCTCCAGTTATACAACAGAACTTCATTTCATTACACAGTCGACCTCCTCATCCGACCCGTGGGGGGGTTGGGGGGTTCTGGGTTCACCTCTAACATGAAGGCAGGATGTTTTCACTACCTGGTTCCTGTCTTTTCTGCCCTTCACGCTCTTAGACATAAAGGTGCTAACTAGAACCACAAAGGGTTCTCCCCTCTATGGTGTAATGGTTCCTCCCAGAACCCTCTGGGGGGTTCTATCTAGAACCTTCCCACTTCCCTAAGGGTGCTAACAACTACTCAGTGGGTTTTTCGAGAACTCTTTTAGACACAAAGGGTTTTATCTTGAACCCACTCGGGGGTTCTACCAAGAACCCTTTTGTATCCCGAGGATTTTATCTAGAACCCACCTAGGGGGTCTTGCCGAGAACCTTTTTATATTTCAAGGGTTTTATCTAGAACCCACCTAAGAGGTTCTACTGAGAAGCCTTTTGTATTCCAACGGTTTTATCTAGAACCCAATAAAGGTGTTCTGCTAACAACCCTTTCGTATTCCAAGGGTTTAATCCAGAACCCACCCAGGGGGTTCTACAGGGAACCCTTTTATATTATGTTACAAAGAGCCCTCGATGAAACAGTTCTCCAAGAATTTCAACAATCCTTAGGTTTCTGTGGATGAAAAGGGTTCTTAAAGGACTCTAGTCTTACAAAGAAACCAAGAGTGTATACTGGATCCCTATCGATCTGTATTGTGGTTCTACTGTAGATACAGTAACCTCCAGCTGACCCCACCTTGACCACCCGTTCCTCTCCAGCTCAGTCTGTCATAGTCTCATGATGGAGAACCCACCTCTCCTTGAACTCAGCCTTTACCAAACGACCAGGACCACTGGGAAATTGATCCCAGCTGCTCTGATTGTAAATCCGTCCTCATGTTACGACTCCTACCAGTAAGAGGAACTGGGAATCAAAGATTTTGAGTGCAGAATTAAAAGATGATGTAAATGCACACATGTGAGCAGTGATGCCGGGAACGAGTGTGGAGTATATTGACAGGGGTGAGGTGTATATGAATGTTTGATTGATTTCGTGAATGACTTTGTGTGACTCCCCACGTTATCTGGTGCGTAGCAGCGGCCCAGGACAGCACATTACCGCATAGATGGATGCAGTCATTGTGTAGATAAATGACAGAGGTTTTCCACTCCCCCAGAAGGGCACCATGAAATGGGAATTATGTCAGCGACATTATTCCTCAGTGCTGGTGTCTGCAACACACACAGACACACTTTAGCCATGCTGAAGCCAGCCAGAATTTCTGTGTGGTGTTGTCTGGAGATAAAAGGATGTGTTCTGAGGGAGAAGAGATTTTTTAAACTGCTGTGTCACTTTGTGTTCAGATCCAGCCGTAGCAACAAAGATAAAAGCGGCAGCAGCAGCAGCAGTCCATAAACATATTTACTGCTGTGATTCCCCACCATGGGTACTTGTACCTCGGGGAGTACCTCTGCAGTTGCGAGGCTATGTAGTAGGGCTGGACGATGTTGTAAAAAAGATCATATTGCAATTATTTTGATAGATATTGTGATTGTGATTCATGATCAATGGGAATGATCATTTTCGCATCACAATTTTGTCGGCCGGGACTTCTCTGCAGCACTGCAGTATGTCATTATAATGCTGTTTTGTCACACGTTTTACCTGCCTGCATCATAGATAATTTGCGTATTGCTATATTACAATATTGATAATATTTCAATTAATTGTGCGGCCCTACTATGTGGGAAAATTGTAGAGTAGCTCAACTAATCTGGATTATCTGCATGTTACTATGCAGGGTTCAGTGTTAATGTTTTCTGCTTGTCCCTATTTATAAGTGGTAATAACAAAGACTAAAGTTAAGTGTCATGTTTTATCTAGTGCGACTATTTTCAGTATTGATTAATCTGCCCATTATCTTCCAGATTAATCAATAAATCAGTCATTTGCTCTCAAAGTCAGAAATAGTGAAAAATGTCCATCCCTTAGTTTTTCAAAGTGCAAGGTGATGTCTTTAAATGTCTTATTTTGTCTGTCCCAAAAAACAAAGATATTCAGTTTAAAATGATGACAAACAGAGAAAAACTGGAAATCTCCATATTTTGGGAGGCTGAAAGCAGCAATTTCTGACTTTTTTGTATGAAAATTACTACTTACCAATTATATTTTGTCTTGTCTCTTGGACAAATGACTTGCTAGATTTATTAGCCCAAACACTTAAACAGTTTATCTCTTTTAAGATTTTATGTGTCTAATGTGGAATTGTGTATTGATTGTATTTTACTGCACGGAGTTGTTTGTTTGTTTCAGTCAGCATCGCCTTTCTGTGTTTTCCTCAGGAAACAAAAGCAACTTCTGAGCTACCAGCCTACATGCTAAAAACAGCAAATTAGCCCCTGGGTTGCTAACAGTACAAACATAATCAAGTGAACAGCTGTTAACTTTTTTTTTTTTGCAGAGATTTTGCCAATTTAATGCCCTGGGTGGCCTACTGACATGCAGTGTTCCACCAGAACATGTTCCCCTCTTGCACTGTTTGACAGGGGCACTTTTGCTGCATCCTGGGCTTTGCTCCACCCAAAGTGATTGTGGCTGGTTTATAGAAACACAAAGAAGCCAGAGCGTTTTTTTTTTCCCCTATCACAGAATGATAATGTGTGGAGCCAGAGCTTTCTCCAACGCTGAGTGCTATGAGAGAGATCTGGCTACTGGGACTAGCAAATGGATAAATGGCGGAAATAGTTTGCTAAAAGTAATGGATAAATAGGTGGAAATGTCCAGCTTTATCCACACAAACTGGTAGAAACACAACTGCAATCTTGTATTAAATGTATGAAAACATTATTGGATTAACAAGATAGCCACTTATATATTCAGTGTTATGTAACATCCAGTTTAAGATCAGTTTAAATGAACACGTTTGGAACATGACAGGTGGCGTCCCCGACTGAAGCGTCACTTGACTTCATCTGACAGGCCTGTGGGAATACATCTGACAAAAAAAAAAGTAATTGGAACCACTGATGTACTGTAAGCACAGTGGCTGTTTGTGTAGTCAAACAGAAAATTAACATCCTAAAATGTCATGCATTTTGTCACATGCACAGAGGAACTCTTAAAATAGCCGAGCTTCTTTAGTTTTCTTTAGTTCTTTGGCTGAATAACACTGACAGTTGTTTCCGTCCACCCCCGACTGTTAGCGCTGCTAACAGTTTATGAATCTGTGTGAGGAGGAGGAGTCTAATGCTCTTTGCAAACATACATAATCTAGAAGAAAATGAGAACAAGAATGTCACCATGTTGCTGGGATTCAGCACGGCAAAGAGAAACGGCTGCACACGCACACGGGGGAGATATTGACAGGAGGCAGAGCTGCAGGCTGGTGTGTCGATTCCCTCGGTATGAATGTGTGCTGTGTGTGTTTTCTGGCACGCTTCCGGGAGACCGTTACAGTCGTACGGTTCTCTTTAAGGATGATTAATCTTTACTGCTGATCAATATCATACCCTCTTAAAAGTAAGGGTTCCAAAAAGGTTCTTCCGGAAGGACTGAGGTTCCTTGTAGGACCATTTGTTTCTCAAGGGTTTGTCAAGGGTTCTTTGTAAGACCATCCAAGAAACCTTTAGGAAGGATTATTGAAATCACTCAAGAACTCATGCGTCAAGGTTTCTTTGTACCATAATATGAAAGGGTTCTCGTTAGAGCCCCTGAGTGGGTTCCAGATAAAACCCATGCAATCTAAAGTTCTCATAAAAAGCCTCCCGGGTGGGTCCTCCATAAACCCATTGGAATATAAAAAAGTTCTCGGTAGAGCCCCCTAGGTGGGTTCTACATAAAGTCTCTGGAACATAAAAAGGGTCTTGGTGAAACCCTTGGGTGGGTTCTAAATAAAAACCTTGAAATTCAAAGGGGTGCTCTGTAGAACCTCCTAGGTGGGTTTGAGATAAAGCCTTTGGAATATAAAAAAGTTCTTGTTAGAACCCTGTGGGTGGACTCTGGTCGGCACCCTTGGAAGGTGGAAACTTCATAGAACCCCCAGAGAGTGTTCTGGGTGGATCTATAACACCATAGAAGGGTTCTCTGTAGAACCTCTCTGGGGAGTTCTGTGTGAAACCTTTCACAGATGGTTCTGGGTATAATCCTTTATGTTGTGTTCTAGCTAGAACTCTCTGAGAGGATTCCAAGTGGAAAAGATTCTGTCTGGAACTAATAAGGATTCTCCTATGGGAACAAGCTGAAGAACCCTTTATGGTTCTAGTTATCACCTCAGTTCCTAAGAGCCGGTACCTGCACTTGTTACTACGTTATGTCAGAGCAGGGCAGCTCTCAGTATGAAGCACACAGCTTTATATTCTCCTCAGTGTATTGACTTTATTCTCATCTCCCACAGTGTGTACTGTATAATCTAATGTGCATTAACTGCAATGAAAGTGAGATTTAAAATTGAGGAACGGTTCTTTAATTGAAGGAAAATGCACACATGTGGTGTGATGAAATAGAGCGGAAGTTAAAGCGCAGTGCAGATGAGAATTGAGAGGAGATCAAAACCAGCGCATCAGGATTCAGCGTGAGTAAGATGATGAGAGATGGAGGGAGGGAGGGAGGGTGAAGTCGAGGGGCAACCCCCCTTTCTAGACGAGGGATTCCTTTACTGCAGTGATCAGCAGTCCTCCCCCTCCTTCTCTCCCCTCCATCCTTTCCTCCTCTCTTCCCTCCCTCCTTCTGCTTTTCCTCACACTCATGGATTTCTCTTTTAACTCCTTCCCTTTTGCTCCCTCTTTCTAGCCACCATCCCCTCACACACACACACACACACACACACACACACACACACACACCGTCACGTTTCAGTGGGGAGGGATTGTCTGCTGCAGGGTACAGTATATGCAGCACATGGGTGGAAATGCAAGCGCACTCGTGACTCACACCGTTTTACTCCAGCCTTCATTTATCTCTATCGCTCCCCTGCTGCTCCTCCATTTATTCTAGCATTCTTTCTCCTCCTCCTCCTCCTCTACACCTCTTTCTTTCTCTCCTCCACCTCATCCGTCCATCTTCGCAGCCATCCTCGATGCCCGCTCCTGTCTTTTCTTTCTCTCCTTCTCTCTCTCTCTCTCAGCCGTATGACATTGATTCCAAGGTTGCTGTGCTATTGACTGCTGCTACGCTGTTAAATATTTCAGGCAGCGTTTCAGTGGCTGTGTGCCGAGGGAGAGGAGTGGAGGAGTGGAGGAGTGGACGAGGAGGGAGGGAGGTGGTGGTGGTTGTGGTGGGGGGCGGTGGGCTTCGCTCAGTCGCTTTGCAACTACCGCTGACAAGCAGGCTGGCTGAACAGACGGACAGACACACACATGCCACCTGCAGACGCACACAGAGGTACATTCACACGTACATGGCGCTCCACAGATGGATTTGCACGCACGCGTCAGAGACATATTTGCATATGTCTGTGTGACGCCGTCCTGTGTCGGGGTGGGCGCGTGGGTCGGTGCTGGTGGTGTTCTGGGTGTCTCTGTGAAATCTTTCCTCGCGGCCTCGAGCAGGTCAAGTTAATGAATGAGCCAAGCAGGAGCTGGACGGCTCTCTGCAGACTGTGCAGTTATTCCAGACCGGCCAAAAAAAAACGCCTTCCTCAGCATGTCATCTGATCAGCAGCCTAATCACTGTTTGGGCTCCACTTGGTACCACGGGACAGTAATCAGTATTCTCACTGAGGACACACACACGCACACACAAACGCACTTTTCACCACGGAGTCACCACAATGTTTTGAGTGACAGAGTTTTACAGCCCTGGAGCCACTTAATAATAACCATCATTAATAAATCGAAAATTTATAGTTCAAACTTTAGTTGAAAGTTATTTCACTGTCACAGAATAATGAAATGATAATTTACTATGTTTGCTAATTATTAGTAAGGCCATAGTTTATATTATTTCTGAATTAATTTGTCTAATATGAAATAATAATATAATTATATATTGTATCATAGCTGATAAGTGACAATCGCAATTACATTCTGATTAAATTAGTATATTACATCAAAGGAGATGTCTGTAATATACTGTATTTTACTGTAATAAATCGTAAAATGACCCTGCTATGTCATCAGAGAGTTGTAATATTCGCTTCTCCGACAACAACGCCACAGCGCAATGTCCTCATTAAAAATTTCTACTCTGACCCATAACTTGTGACAGTTTCCCTTTTTCAAATTAATTAGGGTTCAAATTAATGCAGACTGATCACTGAATGAGTTAGTGTCTGTTTATGAGTCATAAAAAAATCATTAATGGTCTTTTAGGAGGAGTAGATGTTTAAATTGAGCAAAATGTTAATGGAGTCTGGCATTCAGTAAGACAGGCAGTCACTGAGCTCCAACTGTGGGTGTTTTCTCGTGCTGTGTTCCTGCAGCCTGCCTGAGCTTCCTTGAGTCTCAGGAGGAGGGGGGAAAACAACTCACTTAAACCATAGATCGTATATTAAACAGGATTTACACCTATTTAATATACTTTCTATGGCTCCAAGTCACTATTTGCACTGCAGTACTCAATTCTGGTCATGCAATTGTTACATATTGCTCCTTTAAGTATGACTTACTTACTTTGATGTGGAAATTATCTTATTTATCTTATTTTTTCCTGCTGGTCATGTTGGGGTGTTGCAGTCTGCACGCATATGGACCAAAGTCTGAGATAAAATTTCCATTAGCTTTCTGAACATTTGTGATCGGAATTACGGTTTTCTTATGGGAAAATGTTTGCAAGGTTTGAAAAGTGTTTGGAGTTTAGATCAAGTGCTAAAAACTGCTTGAAGTGTAATTGCATTACTTTTGTAATAAATCACTTTCTGACTGAATAGTTTGCCTTTTCAATGAAGCAATAAAATAAGTCAGAGAGCCTTATTGCTTTTGCCTTTTAAACAACTAGAGACGACTCCGCGTGAGCCTCGCTTGCTACTCTGCGCACGTGGCTACGCTTAGCGTGATCTGTCAGTCTTTATTCAAGTGTGAGGGAGTCTAACAGACAACATGCTGGGAGGATGCCATTTTAATGAGCGTTGGCTTGAGAATGAAAAATAAAAATTTGAAAAAATGAAAAGGATTTTGTTGGAATTGATGTTATTTGTCTAGTAACTGTTTGAGTGATTTGTTTTATACTAGCCAGGTTATAGAGGACGCCAAGTGGACTGAGTTGTTTTCCTTTAATTTGTCTGTAGAATTCTATCATGAAACAGAATTTTGGTTGTTTATGGGACAATAACGTCTGATTTAATGTGGTGAAGACATTAAATAAGGCCTAAACAATTTGAGCATACAAATGTTTAAAGTTATGTAATTTACTATAGCTGTAAGGTGCTGGAAAAGCTGAAAAGCTTGAAAAGTGCTTGAATTGGCTTGGAAAGTGTAGAAACCCGGATTACTGTTTTTCAACCCCTAAATAATACGTGTTGCTGGATTCAGATCCTCTACCATCATGTGACCTCAAAGTTTTCTTTTCCCTTTTGGTCCATGGCCATTCCTGAGTAAACCCTCATTATTGCTGCATTATAGAGGCTAAAGGGAAGTCATTTATTGTAAGGTTTGTATGTTACAAACATGCTTCTTATAACCTGCATAAGAAAGGTTTTTTATGCTCAGTATCTTCTATGAATTGAAAGTAAACACACCATCAGAAATGATCTTAAGACTAAGATCGAGTCTAAATCTGAGATCATAAATGACGCTCGTGATGAGTAGATGCACTCACACATACACCCCCTCTGAGCCCTGCAGTGGTGCTCAGTTTACTGCGAACTCATTGGACGAGTCCTGCATCACTGCTGCAGTGGGAGAAGTTACTTTTCATCAGTGTTTTCAGGCTCCTTCCCCCGCACCGTTCCCTGTGTTTGCAGATGTTGAAAAATAGAAAAGAAAGTTGAGTTTTTAAGAAGTTCTTAGTTTCTCTTGGGGGGGGGGGTCTAGGATAAACATGAGAATAGTGAACAGTCAGCAAGGCCTGCATCTGTGAAGCCTCGCTGAGCCTCTGAGTGGTGGATAGTCGGTGCTGCACTGCATGCCCGGTGAGAACGATCTCTGTTTTTTAAAAACAGAGACACAAGCTGAGATCCAGAGCTGGCACCGGACTGGTTAGCACCTCATCGCTAATTAATGTCATGTTCAGCTACTGACAATCCACAGTCATTTTTCAGGATGGCAAGTGGTGGATTGTTAGTGTTGAACCAAACTTTTATCCCTTCCACATTGTCACTACTTGTACTTGCAGTGCTCTGACTTGTTTGTCTGACTGGAAGCTGGATTAGACAAATGGAGAGATGTGATTGGCAGTCACATCCCCTGTTTGACAGCCAGGACATTTAATCAATAAGAGCACTTGATTGGGGGTTGATGTCTGTCAGGTTGATGCTGGGATTACTGGTAGACCTGCTCCCAGTCATCCTCCAAGAAAAAGTTTTCAATTTTGCAGTGTTTGTTTTAAAGTTTCAGTGTACTTTACTGGGATTTATTGACAGAAATAGAATATTAATATCCATAAGTATGTTTTCATCCGTGTATAATCATCTGAAATGTTATGTCTTCAAGGTCTGAAAGTTGTTGGATTTGAGATAAACCGCTCGAAATTCTCGAAATTACAGCTTTGTGTGATTGTGTGAAAAGTTTCTGACACTGGCTGCTCGTACTCTGTGTCTAAAAAAAAGTTTCTACGAGTACGACAGAAATCTGACCCACACCTGTGAAACACGAGCCAGTATATTTTCAGTCTCTCATGCTGTGTCACTGAGGCCTCTCATGAGACCTTCAGTGGAAAAAATTATTGCACTCTGTGCACCTGAGCTTCCTCTGTTGCTGCCTGTATCACAGTTAGCCAGGATATGTGTACGGTTGAGTAATAGCTTATAAATGCTGTTATGGGTGTACGCAGGTATCCACAGTGCTCCACAGTGTTTAGGTTGGTGCTCCAGCGTCTGTTTGCAGTGACAGCATGTGCACATAAATGCACACACATACTGTATACTCACCTGCTCTCCCCTGAGATCTGTTTACTGCGTACCTGTCAGTGTGAAATCATAAAGGAGAAGTTGTGAGAGCTTTGAATCTCTGCTGTTGTGGTTCACTTCAGTGAGGGTCAGGCTGAGATTGTGTGCGTATCTTAAATCTGATATGACAACAGTCGCACGCAGAGTGACTGCATCAGACTGAGGCCTGCAGTCAGGTCTGTTTGAAAGCCTCGACAGTGTGAGAGAGAGATGCTGTGATGCTGTGCCACCGGAAACTGAAGGCTTCACAAGGGCAGATCCTCACCAGGCAACAGATGGTGAAGCACCTGCTGCAATGCCACCACAGCCAGCAGAGATTTGAAAAGTTCTCCAGCTGAAACAAGACTTCAAAGTGAAGCAGTTGTTGCACATGTGGCCTCCTAGTGGCTGATATTGCAGTTGCGATTTGCATCCATGTCTGTCCAGAGTCATATAATGTATGAAGTGAAGACTTTGTAGGAATTTAATATGGAACTTACCACTTTATTGACCTAATTTTACAGAGGAGTACAGAGAACTGAGAGACCTCAATCAATCAATCAACCAATTAATCAATCAGTCACTTAGTCTGACTTTATTTATCTAGCACTTTTCATACAAACAGAATGCAACACAAAACGCTTCACATAATGAAACAATACCCCCCCGACCCAATTACTTTGTAACTGATAAAGCACTGAAATAAGAAAATAAGAAAGCACTCATTTAAAACAGGAACTGAGCAAAACACCATCACAAGTGAGGAAACACCAGAGGGAGGATAAAATCTCAAAATGAAAAAAACAAATTAAAACCTGTTAATGAATAAGTCAGAACTCCAAACAGCAGATAAAAAGTAAGTGAGAAGTTAAGAACACAAAGTAATAAAATACTGAAAGGGATGATATGTATAGAAATGACTAAAACAAAGAAAATGTTGGGTATTAAAAGGAAAACAATCCCTGAACTTTATGTCACAGTGACCTTTGACCTTTTTGGATATAAAACGTCACCTCACAAATTTAACGTATTAAATATTTGTGTGTAATTAAATCTTGAGCTATGGCCAAAAATATGTGCAGTGACCAACAAAATCTAATCAGTTCATCCTGGAGTCAAAGTTAACGAAAGAAAGCGTACAAGCATGCCTGAGATATCATGTTAACGAGAGTGGGATGACGTGAAAACATAATAACTGCGGCCACAGGTATTGCTGGCGCGAAGCCATAAAAAAGTTCTTTTTTTAAGGTTTTTCAAAAATTTTGACTCACAGAGGTCCTTCAGCATGCAGTCATGGATGTGCAAAAACAAATAGGTCAAGATGGGTCAAGTAGTATTTGAGATTAGCTGCAAACAGGCCAAAGATGTGTTGATCACGCACGCACCCACTCACTCACACACTCACACATGAATAAAGATATCCTGTGCCTCCAGAAACTGGAGGGTTAATAAACGTGTGTGGGATTCAGGATGGCGTACTCAGTGGGCAAATTAATATACAGCACTACAGTGTCACAGATCGCACGACTCCAGGCGCCGTTAATAAATAACGGAGCTTTATTTGTGCTGCAGTAGAGGCATATTTTCTTTGTGCGTGTGCACACAACTCAAACTTTAATCAGAAAAGCTCCGTTTGTGCCCTCTGGCGCTCTTTCTTGCTTGATTTCCGATGTCTCATCCTCACCCCTGTTCTCTCTCTGTGTGTAAGTGTGAGGAGATCTGACGGCCCGTCTCATGCCTTAAAAGGTTCGATCGGGCCTCGGCAAGAAAACGTGACGAGCTCTGTAATTCGAAACAAATGCATATGGACACTCCTACATTGCTGGGCTAACAGTGTGCAGTAGCAACAGAAAGGGAAGGGAAAAAAAAGAGGGTTTCCCCAAGCCCTGCTCCTCTGTTCATCTTCCTCCCCTCCCTCCCCGCCTGCCTCACTCCAGTCTGTGACACAAGTGGAGAATTCGTGCTGAACCACATTGTTGTTATGCAGGCTGCATTGGGCTGCCTTCTTTCTGTGTCTCCCACTGTGGTGTTTTTTTTTTTCTGTTCCTGGATACTGTCTGTTTTAATGCGTCATCTCGTTGTAGAATATTTCCATGAGTGTGAAGCTGCAGTTGGATCTGTTGGGTGTGGCTCCGGTCTGCATCTGGGATCATTTCTAGAAACTGGAACAGAGGAAGCCATTTTGTAATGTAATACCCTGACGGTGTCACAAATAAACGATTACATGAGCAAATGGCACAGATTAGGGTCGTGTTTGGGTTGAGTGTGACACAACTGCTTACTTTAAACAGAGACTGTCAAACAGGGGTCTGTGGCACTCTGCCAGGGGGTCCAGCTAAACTTTTCAAATTCATTCATTTAAAGCTACTACAAAGAGTTTTTAACTGTTTATGAAACAGCCTCAGATTATTACTGATGCCTCTATATTAAATAATGAAACCATCAGCGAGAAGACTGACTGTTTCTATACAGTTCTTCTTAATGCCCGCCAGCTGGAATCTCCTTGAAATCAGATAAAAGAAGCCTGTGTTTACATTTTCCCAGCCAGAGTTTCAGTGAGTTGCCAGTTAAAAAGAAGCAGCAGGAGATTTTTATTCAGATAAATGTTTTTTGGACGTAATATTTTGTGGTTATTACAGTGGAAACATTACCGATCTCTGCTCACTGGAGCCTCCAAACTCAACAAAATATGAAATTTCCATGCAGTAGCTTTAAATTATGATATAAAAAATATATTTGTTTATTTTTTTATGCAAAAGGATTTTTAGTTCAGCGAATAATATTTAATTTTTTAAATTATAGTTTACTTTCAAATCTCATAATCTATAAGTATACACGTAACAGTTTCTCCCATCCATCGCCCATTTATTGTTCCTGTCTTTTTATTTTTATTTTACCTTTATTTAACCTGGCAAGTCATTAAGAACAAATTCTTATTTACAGTACATAGCTCTGGAGTAGAGCTGCAACAATGAATCAATTACTGAATTGATTGCCAGCTATTTTGATAATCGATTGAGTAATTTTTTAAGAAAATAAAGTCCAAATTCTCTGATTCCTGCTTCTGGAATCTGAATATTTTCTGGTTTCTTTAGTTCTCGTTGTGTTGTGGACAAAACAAGACACTTAATGTAATTTTGGGCGTTGGGAAATGATTATAATTTTTCAACATTTTCTGACATTTTATGGTTCAAACAACTAATCGATTAATCAACATCGAAAATAATTGTTAATTGCAGCGCTATTCTGGTGTCAGGATGGTCAAACGACTGGCTACTACTGCAGCACATGAAAACAAAAATCAAAGCTGAGGAAATATAATGAGAAGTATTTCCAATATATCTTTATGAAATGGACATGGGGCCAAAATGTTGTATGCTAGAGTAGATGTATTCTGTGTTGACAGGGTGTGAATATTTTTAATACGTCTAATATCTTTCAAATACATTTTTCTCGTGTTGTTCTCTCACATAACTAAGCAGGAGTGTAAAAAATGGCCTATGTCACATTATTCCAAGGGAATAATCTTGTTAGGGGTCCCCAGCTGAGAAAAAATTGAGAACCCCTGACTTAAAAGATGGGAAATATTAAAGAAGATAAAGCTGCGTTCAAGTGGAATAACCAGGTTGCCGTCCTCTCTCTCCTTGTCTGCAGGTTTGGAGTGGCGCCCCCTCATGGCACGGCCAGAGACTGTTGTGTTCCTCTGCTGCTCCAGAGGGTAAGTCCTCACCTCCCCTCACTCATTCACTTTATTCTGACCACGTGAGCCGCATCAGGGGTTTCCCCCCTTTTTAAAAGAAATCCAGCCTCTGCTCCACGTCCGAGACAAATGAGTTTTGCACCTGGAGGAATTGTGCATTAATCAGACGGCGGAGGCTCATTTGGAGTTAACAGCCAGTAGTCAATATGGAATCTGTCTCGCGGTAGCAGCTGCTCGTCTGTGTGAGAGGGAGGCGAGGGAGCTGAAGAGCGTGAGCAGAGGGAGGAAAAAGAAGGCAGGGGGGGATGAGAGGAGAAGGCAGGCAGCAGCATTGCAGAACATGCTGATTTGAGTGTAAAGTGGGCTTTAATGGCTGTGGGGTTTGGAGCGGAGATAGGCCCACGATCCTCGCTGTGATGACATGATAGCGGAGGACAAAGAGAACAGGTGCAGAGCAGCTCAGATACTCGGGGCAAGGTTTCAGATTGTCAGCGTAATGAAGAATAGAGTGTGAAATAAAACGCCTGCACCCCTGCGTCTTTGAGCACATTCAAGAAGTTGAAACAGAGCCCGGGCGGGTGCTGCCTGCACCAGCCGATGATCCTTCACTTCTTGGTGCGGGCCCAAGCAGAGATGTGCTGATTCACTGCAGTGGTCCTGAGCAGGAGGCAGAGGTGGCTGGGCGCAGCAGCAGCAGCAACAAGGCAGCTCGGATCACGTCCGCTGTGGGCTCACAGCCCCTCTGCCTTGATTCATGGTCGTGTCATTACAGGCCACTCAGCGTGATAATGGTATAAACTGTGCGGGCTCATTATAACCAGAGTTTGGTTACAGACCTGTATTAGTATGCTGGAAAAATAAAGTGCAACCAAGCAGAACCGGCAGCTCAGCTGTTTGGGACAAAAATGACAATTCTTGTGTTAGTTTTGTGAAACGGCACAGATGAGAACGCACACCAAACACTGAAAGATCACCATGAACTGCAGAACGGTACTGAGAGTGTGTTCTGCTGGTCCAAAGTGCACTGATTCATTCCATTTCTCTTATTCTGTGCTGCTATAAAAAGCCCAGACCATTCAAGGAATGAAAAAATTACAGCATATACCTCAAGGTCTGTTTGATCGTCAGTCCCACCACGCAAGCATCATTTAGAGGTCTTTCAGCGTTTCTATGGGAATAAGAAACGTCAATATTTGGCACCAATGAATCAACATAAGAGTTATTATACTGTATTGATCTGAATAAGTGAGGTTTATTTTTGGCAAAACAGTGTATTTCTGTGTTTACGGTTGTAAGCTGGACATATTTTCCTGACTTGCATATAAAACATTCACAAATTACTCATATCATCATTACAGAATTTAACAAATTACTTCATTATGTAATAACACCCACTTTTTGTAATACACGGCCTGATTGTAGGGTGACCGGGTTTTTTTTGTACTGTATGTGGGACTGCACAGCGTTTTTGTCCCTTGTCCCACATCCCAAATATTGAGACCATGTCCCACATTTTGATTAGTTCTAGTTTTCTAAAGTCAAACCACTGCAGGACAGTGTTTTTTTTTTTTTTTTAATCTGGCTTTTATCCAAAGGCTGTGAAGAAAGCAGAGAATGCTGTCATCACAGGGCTGTTTGATGTTAATCAAACTGTACACACGTGGGTCAAGTGCAGGTTAACCTGTCGCCATCTTTGATACTCTTCGCCCGACGGGGAAAATTTGAAGTCACCACAAAGTCACAGGCTGTGCAGTTTTAGGTGGAATGATGGAAACTACTACAAAGAAAAGGAAACTTACCTGCAACAAAGCAATGTGCTGCTGAATCAACCAGAGGGAGAAGCACAGAGATAGAAATTATTACTTTTTGATATCAGAATTTTAGACAATCTCTCAGCGTTGTGTCCCACGTCATCCCACACAAAAATACTCTTTACCCCCACATTTGGTTTGTTGATCTGGTCACCCTGCTAAGTGTTATATATTGTGGTGGTTACTAATCTAAGGAATGCAGTGACTCCTGATGTAGTTTTGGCCAAAGAAAGATACCACTGATCTACTGAACTAACTCTATCTTTAATTAAATTCCAGTCAGCAGAATTTATGCTAGTATGCATAAAATAAACATTGTTGTTATACTGTTATAAGGATTTTCATGAATGAACACATCCATTTTGGTTGGTTATTACATAATGCTCTGAATTATTTCATTTTCGTCAAAAAAAATATTCTGTATCTTGTCATAACTGTCATATATGTAATTATTTATTACTGAATGCAGTACCTAATAATTTATTAAAAGCATTCAGGCTGTGTATTACAAAATGCTGGTGTTATTCCATAATTAAGTTACATTTTGTTGAGTTATTTCATAATACGGTGTTATTACATAATGTGTAGCTTGTTGTAGATACTGTATGTGAGGTCTACATCAGTGAGATCCTGTCATTTAATCAGACACAGAAGAGTATGCTAACTTTAAACTGTCATAAAAAGTTAAACACATAAATCCCAGTGTCCTGTTTTGTGTAATCCAAATCCAGCTGTTGTTCCAAGATGTTTCCACATGTGCTGACTTGCATTGGTTGTAGTTCAAAATGCTGTTGCTGTTATGATGTTTTTGGTTCCAGGTTGTGTGCTGTTTCCTGGGCTGCTGCTGCTCTTATGTCAACAAAAACATAAACGCAACACTTTTGTTTTTGCTCCCATTTTACATAAGTTGATGTAAATGAGCTCAGACTCCTTCTTATTGACACAAAAAGGTTTATTTCTTTAAAATTTTGTCCACAAAGTTGGTAAAATCTATTAGCGAGCACTTGGAAAAGACATGACTATGGCTGTTTCACACAGGGCTACAGATACTAGATACCAGATAGCCAATCAGAGACTCTGCCTCTGATCGACGCATACTCATTTCAAGTAGAATATTAGGGTTAGCCTGATAAATGTCTTTTTTTCAAGATCAAACTGCAGATTTTATAGTGGCCTTCCTGCTGTTTAATCAGCATCTCTATACGCCACACCTGTGAACGGATTATCTTCACAAGGGAGAACACGGATGTTAACAAGTTTGTGAACAACATTTGAGAGAAATAAACCTTTTGTTTCCACAGAGGAAGTTTTAGATCTTTTACTTCAACTTGGGTGCACAAACAAACTCACTTCCCCCTGCTGCAGTAAAATGTTGGGTTAGTTAGTTTGCGGTATCCAGAAGACATGGTCAAGTTAGAAGCAGTAAAGTCCAAACAGTTTGCATGAGTATATAATTACATTTAGATTCATAATTTAATCCAGAAGATGCCGAGACTTACTCACACTGAACAAAACAACCAATATAGCGCTCCATATGCATCCTTATTGGATTCATTCAGTGGGAGCAGAGTACACGAAAGCTCATTTTCATGGTTCAGTGGAGACCTTAGGGTGTCATTTTACATTTTCTGCTTGTGTGACATTTGTCTGACTGGTTTTATTGCCTGCGTCCCACTCACAGAGGTGACGGTGGTGTATCAGAACGGGCTGCCGGTGATCTCAGTCAGTTTGCCGTCCAGGCGAGAGCGCTGTCAGTTCACCCTCAAGCCTCTCAGTGACTGTGTGGGAGTTTTCCTGCAACAGCTCCAGGCGGAGGACAGAGGCATCGACCGGGTAGCCATCTACTCCACGGGTACGTTCTCAAGAACACAAGAATGCTGCACACACACACACCCGAGAACACTGCACACAAAGCTGGATCCATTTACACCAGCACACAATATGGGGTCCAAAAAGGTTCTTCCTGAAGGGCTGAGGTTCCACCCAGAACTATTTGCTTCTGAAGAACACAGAGTTCTTCAAGAATAGTTGAAATAGTTGAAGAATTCTTTTGTCAAGGATTCTATGTACCATAATATGAAAGAGGAACACAAGATTCTTGGTAGAACAGTCTAGGTGGGTTCTAGATAAAACCCTGCAATCTAAAAGGGTTCTTAATAGAACTCTCTGGGTGCGTTCTAGATCAAACCCCTGGAATATAAAAGGATTCTTGGAACAACACCCTAGATGGGTTCTAGATAAAACCCTGCAATCTAAAAGAGTTCCTGTAGAACTCCCTGGGTGGGTTCAAATAACCCTTGAATACAAATGGTTCTCAGTAGAACACCCTAGGGTGACTTATAGATAAAACCCTGCAATCTAAAAGAGGAGGAAGGAAGAACTCCCTGGATGGCTTCAAGAAAAACCCCTTGGAATGCAGGAGGGTTCTCAGTAGAACCCCCAGGTTGAGTTCTTGATAAAACCCTTGGAATAAGGAAGGGTTCTCGGTAGAGCCCCTAGGTTGAGTTCTAGATGAAACCCTTGGAATATGAAAGGGTTCTCGGTGTAACCCCCTGGATGGGTTGTAGATAAAAACCTTGAAAGGAAGTTCTACCAGGAAGTAAAAGGGGTTCTATTATGGGGACTAGCCGAAAAAAACAAACCAAAAACCCCTTTAGTTAGAACCTTTATTTCTCCTACATATGCGGACGTTCCTCACATGTTTTCCAGTGTTCTTGTGTTCTGAAGCTGTTCTAAGTGTTCCTGTAACTGACTTTTCCATCAGAACGTAAACGCGCTGCCTGCAGCATGAAGTGATGTTTCAGCTTCCTCTGCTTCATTACACAGGAACAACTGCTACTTGAATTCTTACTCTCAGTGTGTGAGTGCATCTGCTTTTACCTCTCATGATAATCAGGCGGCAACAAGCCTGATTATGAAGCGATGTCAAGAGTGTTTGAAGTGGCCACCGATCAGTCCTCCATCCCGCTCACCGCCTCCCCCTCCGATTTGTCTCTCTCTCTGTCTCTCCAGATGGAGCGAGGGTCGCCTCCTCCACAGGCATAGACATCCTGCTGCTGGATGATTTCAAGCTCGTCATTAACGACACCACACACCTCGTTCGGCCACCGAGGAGAGGTGAGGACCGGCGGAGGAAAGTTTAGAGCCGGTGCTGTTTGTTCGGCTCACAGCCAATAAAGGGAACAAATGGTTTTATTACCAACAAGTGGATCGTATTAAAGCCTGTCTTTGTTTATTTGTTTGCTTTTTCGTCTGCCTGTTTGTGCTTCAGAGCTGCTGCCCCATGAGGAGGCGGAGAGGCTGAATGACGTCAAGTTTCTGGTGCAGCAGCTCTACACCACCCTGCGCATCGAGGAGCACCAACTCGGCAAAGAGCGGGAGCTGATTGGACGACTGGAGGACCTCAACTCTCAACTCCGCCCCCTGGAGAAGGTCCAGAACATGTTTTACTAAACTGGATTTTTCTCTTCTAATTACAAAGTTCTGAATCTTTTTTTCTTGGACCCCTTACAAGATGCTAGAGACCAAACAAGTTTTTGCAAATCATTGCATTCTGTTTTCATTTACATTTTACACAATGCTCCAACTTTTTTAGAACTGGTGTTTGTAATTTCATGATAACTCCTTTGCAAACTGCTACAGACCCCTGGGGGTCCCCGCACACATATTTTTTTAAATATTTTTTTTATTTTATTTTACAAGTTCATTGTAGCTCTTAGCTGGACACACAAATCCCCTGTAAGGTTTTTATCGCGCCAACTAAAAATTAAACAGAGAAGCACGTCTGACCTTGCAGTTAAACTATTTGCATGTTCTTGCATACAGGAGCTGTAGCTGCTTTTAATTTGAAGGCCTGTTTATAATCCTTTTATCTGCTGATAATTAGTTTAAGATACCAGGGCTTGTTTTCAATCAGCCTTTAAAAAACAACAGATTAAAGAAGGCCTGACCAGCCGTCCTGCCTTTTACCCACAACAGTTAGTGGCTATCACGTTAGGAACTTTGCAAAACAATGAATTCGTTATCTGAGTAATGAGATAATATGTGATCACAAGAAGTCATCAACACAATATTAATTATCATAGTAATTACATCTTAATCTGCAGACAAAGGTAAAAAAAAAACGTATCACAGCTGCTCTCTGCCTGTATACTATTTTGCTGAAAATCACTGTGATGGCCTCTCTTTCTTACTAGAGTCTCAACACATATTCAGAATCAGGTTTCTTACCAAGTAGGTTTTCATAAAGAGGAATTTGCTTTGGTGTTTTGGTGCTTAAAGACAGACGTAGTAAGTGAGAAAATATAAAGAAAGTACTGTAAGTAAAGAAGCTTAAATAGAAAATTGACCAATGAATACAGAAAAATATCAGAAAATATGTTCGTGTAAATGAAAGAGATGTACAGTTTTGTGCAGGAACGTGTAAGTATTCACCAGAATACTGACACATATTTGATCCAGCTGACTGTCTGCTTTCTTCTCGTGCAGGTGAAGGAGGAGTTGAGTAAGAAGGCGGAGCGGCGTACCACCTGGGTGCTGTGGGGCGGCATGGCGTACATGGCCACCCAGTTCGGCATCCTGGCCAGGCTCACCTGGTGGGAGTACTCCTGGGATATCATGGAGCCCGTCACATACTTCATCACGTACGGCACAGCCATGGCGATGTACGCCTACTTTGTGCTTACACGCCAGGTAAGACGACTGATATACAAACACATACGCATAAATGAATGTTTGATGTAAGGTTTGTGTGTTATAAGCATCTTGATCAACAAAACTCTTGATATTTAATTAATCATTTAAGTCATTTATTAAAGAAAAGGGACAAACTTTCTGCGCTACAAGCTTCTGAAATGTGACAGTTTTCCGTTTTTCTGTGTTTTATTTTTTTGAAATTGATTATCTTTTGGTTTTGGGCTGTTGGCTGGAGAAAATAAGTTATCTGTAGTTGGAAGTGCTTTGCCATTTTCACTGTTTTCTCTAGAGATGCACGATAATATCAGCACTTCATCAGCCGATAAAGGCTTTAAAATGAAATATCTTTACAGCCCAAAATGAACGATTTCTGCTGATATGACAGGCTGAGAAGATGACGCTTTAATTATGCACGCACGATGTGAGTATTTCTGCCGTGTGTAGTTTTTTTTTGAAGTGTCTCAAACGGATAGCCAAGTTGCAATTTGCGATGATTGTTCGGCATCATTCATGTGAGGAGGAGCCAAATCACATTCCTTCAGCACCAGCGAATTTGAGTGCCCATCTCAAGAGCTGTCATCCTGATCATTATGACGAATTTATGAAGAACAAAGAGAAACTGGCACCAGCGAAAAAGACCTGTCAGCAGTAGTTTTCTTAATTTGCCCAGTGAAGGGTACATTTTGAAAAGCACTGCATTTTATGTCTGCATTTGCTGGTGGGCCATCACATTAACTAACCCTAACCCTTCCATATAAGTTAAAGAAATAAATGCATATATCCGCATCGGCATCGGCCAAAATGGGTTGAAAAATATTGACATATTGGATATTGGCAAAAAATTCAGTATCATGCACTTCTAGTTTTCTGACATTTTGTGGACGTGATTAAGGAATAAAGAAAATATGGAGAGCAGAGAGAGAAAAGGGGAGCTGAAAAGGCCAGAATAATTTTAAAAACTTCACAAGCCGGTGCAGCCAAATGTGCCAGACTCAGCAACTTGTTTGTAAGTGCAGCTTGAGAGTGAAGGTACAGAACGAGCGCCAGAAGTTGATGATGGTGACGATGAGACAATGAGGCTCGCTCGGGCTACTGTGCCAAGACGTCTAGCAGTGTTGCCAGATTGGTTTGATGTTTTCCAGCCCAATAACTGCTCAAAATCTGCCCAGATTTATATAAAAAAAAACACACACCCAAATATGTGCTTCCTTACAGTTTTTCAAAATGACATAATAAAATAATAATAAAACATAGATAGTAAGTTTTGTGCTAATGTTTGCTTCTCATCTCCTCTTTGCAGAATGAAAAAAAAACCCCACCCAAGCCCATTTTAACCTGCAAAATGCAACTCAAAACAGTCCAAGTGGGTGTAAAACTGCCCAATCCGGCAACGCTGCTAGCATGCAAAACAAAATATAACATGTGATGCTGCCTACAAACCACATATATCTCCAGTGTCAGAGATTATGAACTGAAGTGGGCTGGTGTGAGCCATGAAACTCTCAGCTCTGGGCACACGAGTCATGCTTTCGGGGCTTTTTTTGTGCCAAATAATGTGACGCATCATTAGTTCCTTTAGGGACATTGTCTGCCTGCATAATGTCGTTTTTATCAACCAGAGAACACAACATTACATTCAGGTAATTCTGTTTGCAGCACTCTGCGTTGAATTATAATATTTTTCTGTATTTGAAAGTCTGATCTGGTGACACTGTTGCCCTACAGAACTGAATCCAGTATTTTTAAAACACCACTGGGTTTTTAAGTCCAAGGACATGCAGTCCATTTGATGTTGGTGTGATTTGGTCCAAGGACTGGGCAGCAGAACATGGAGGGTATCTGATAAAGTGGCTCTTCTTACAAAGTGCTCCGTCTGTGTGTCTCTGTAACCTGCAGGAGTATGTTTACCCCGACGCTAGAGACAGACAGTATCTGCTGTTCTTCCACAAGGGGGTGAAAAGGACACGCTTCGACATTGAGAAGTACAACAAGCTGAAGGATGATATCGCTGAGGTACAGTCGCTCGCTCGCTCGCTGAAAGCTCCGTGTTTTGTGATGTAAAACGAGCGCTGCAGACACACCGGGGATCCACACATTTTACAGTTCAATACCTGCTGCGCACTCTGAGAAATAAAGGTTCTAACTAGAACCATAACTGCATGCTAACTAGATACATAAACCTTTTAGAAATTAGAACCATAAACTTTACATAAAGTTTCCACTAGAGACATCTACGTAGAACCTAATATTAAAGGTTATACCTAAAACCACTGTGAAAGGTTTCACTCAAAACCACCTATGAGAAGTTCTACAGGGAACCCTTCTATCGTATAATGGTTCCACCCAAAACCCTCTCTGGGAGTTTAATCAAGAACCTTTCCACTTTCCCAGGGTGCTAACAAGAACCCGCCTGGGGGAATCTTCCGAGAACCCTTTTGTATTCTGAGGGTTTTATCTAGAACCCACCCAGGGGTTTCTAACAAGAATTCTTTTAGATTTCAAGAGTCAAGAGACTTCAGGAGTTTATCTAGAACCCATGAGGAGGTTCTAGGGTTTTATCTCAAACCTACTTGGTTTTACCAAGAATCTTTTTATATTTTATAGAACACATCCAGGGAGTTCTACTGGGAACCATTTTATATCATATTATAAAGTTCTTTTTTCAACAATCTTCCAAAAAGTTTTCTCTGGATGACTGCGATTCTTAATGGAACCTTTAGTCTTACAAAGAAACCGTTCATCCAAAAAGGGTTCTTCAGAAGCAGGTGGTTGAGGGTAGAACCTCAGCCCTTCAGGAAGAACCTTTTTGCAACCCTTATTTCTCAGAGTGTACATAGACCTTCTTTCATACCGTTCCCCCCTCACGTTCTTCTCATATTTCTTCCTCCACCCTTCTTCTTCTTCCTCTTCTTTCTCTGCAGGTGGAGTTGGATCTGAAGCGTCTTCGGGACCCGCTCCAGCTGCAGCTCCCAGTTCAGCAGCTCAACGCCAGTAAAAATTGATGGGACGAGTGACTCCCTCCTCTCTCAGCTCCTGCAAACCCCTCTCTGCCTCCTCCCTCCTGCCGTCCAACACCCTTCTCCCTCCCCCATTCACCCCCAACTATTCCTCCCTCCCTCCCACACCCAATAATCCCATCCCTTTCTCGACTGTGGGAGTTAGTTTTTTCTCCTTTTTTTTTTCTCCTTTTTTTTTCCTTTTTTTTTCTTTTTACTTTCCTGACTGAAAACTCCAGTTGGAATTGCAAGTGAAAACCGCTCAAAAGACGAAGAGGAAGAAGGATGGTGAACTGAAAAAACTCTCACAGCCGAAGGATGGTGGCGGCGACAGTGAGGATGATGAAAAGGACAATGATGATGATGATGATGATTGGATGAAACTGGGCACTTAATGGATTTTCCTCAAGTCTCTGGAGGGACAGCCTGCAAGGAACTCCTGGGGGCAGACAGGAATTACTTCACCTTGAGACTCTCCAGAACAGAGGACATTCAGAGGGGCAGTTACTGTCGAGTGCGTGTGTGTGGGACTTTCAGGGCACACTGGGACCCTGTCCACTCAGCGGGTCGACACAGTGGTGGCGTCCTGCTTCCTCTAGCAGTCAAACTGTCAACACACACACCGACTCTCGGTCGGGGCGGCTCCAGGGAGAGTCTCTCTCTACCCTAAAGTTTACAAGAAAGTCCTGACTGCAGCCGCACCATCAGGGGGGACCTTCGTCTCTGCCTCTCCCTCCCTGGGCCACGCCACCCTCCCCCTCTCTCCAGGTGACGGACAGCTGTCCCTCCCCGTGTGACCTCTGTCGGGAGCCCGTCTCCACTCCTCTCGCAGGATATAGGCATGACGACGCCTCGTTTCCTCTTCCTGTTGACGTCCTGTAGCGGCCCGGTCCGTCTGTCTGCGCAAGTATGAGAGTACTACCGACAACAACATCACTGTGTGTTCTTTTATTCCAAAAAAAATATTTTGGCACTTTTTATTTTGAAAGCCATAGTATATTTGTTATGAAAAGAATATAAATATATATATGTATACAATCAAATAAACAGATGACCAGAGGCTAGTTTTTTTCAGTGGGGGGAGGAACTCTCGTACAAAACATCATTTCATCAGACGCTCATTTACATCCTCTGAAGATCTCCTGAGACGAAGGACCCGATGCACACTTTGTCACACACACACAGAGCATTATACTGTATGCATTTACTACCTTGGACGTAGTGCTCCTGTGCATGGCCACCAAAGGGGGGGTGACAAGCCAAAATCAGGGTGAAAATGGCTTTGATTGGTAAAAACACAGAATATCGACATTCTGATTTGACCTCTTATAATTTCATGAATACAGAGATTGCTGTGGAAATGCTTCACGATAATGAAGGGGTCAGATGTTTAATGATCACTGCATCAGACAAAGCCACGGGCATGTTATCTAATTAATCTGAAAGTATTATTAGAGGTGTGAAATTAAAGGAACAGTTCACCCCAAAATCAAAAATGCACGTTTTTCCTCTGGCATGTTGTGCTATTTATCCTTCTGATAGTTCTGGAGAGAGTTGCAGAGTTTTAGAGACATCGTCGTAAAGATGTCTGCCTTTCCCTTTCCCAATATAATGGAATTAGGTGACACTTGATTTGAGGGGCTCAAAGCGCCAAAAAAATAAATTTAAAAAAACTCAACAGCAGTGTCTCTTTCCATAAATCAAGCACAAGATAATCCACAGACTTTGTGGTGAGCAGTTTGATTTAGGAGCTACTTTCTTTCCACAGCCCTTGCAGAAGGAAGCGTGCATCTACTCATGGACGAGAGGCCCATGCTTGTGACAGCACAAGTCATACACATTAATAGCGTCCTCCTCAGCTGAGCAGTGTCCTCTCGTCCATGAGTCGATGCACCAGGTGTAATGGATCAAAATCAGAAGCAGGATCAGCAGTTCTCTGTAGTCCCGCCTGCTCATGTCTAAAAACAGCAGAACACAAAAAACACGTCATGACACAACAAAGCTCACTGCTAGCCTGCAGCTGAACTCTTCTGTCTTTTTAAACATTAATGTAAAAATGTAAATGACAGTAGTCGGGGCAGAGATTCGCAAAGTGTGGGCCGGTGCCCCCTGGTGGGGTGTGATGGTACTGCAGGTGGGCTGCGAAAGGTCATTAAAAGATTCACAGAAGATTTTTTTTTTTTTTTTTTTTTTCAAATTGGGCTACGGCATTCTTAAGTTTAGGAATGACTGCTCTATAGTCTAACAGTGGCACAGTTGTCAGTGTTCAAAAAAATCAAATCATGACCTTAAAAAGTCAAATCAAAACAGATTTGTTGACTGTGACACCCTTAAGATGCACGTTTCCTTCTGCACAGTGATGCGGATGTCAGCTGCAGTTTGGTAGAAAGAAAATAGTTCCTCTCTGAAACTGTTCACAGCAATATATTTAAAGCTTTGAGCACCACAAGCCAAGTCCCATTAAATTGGAGAGAAGACAGACATCTCTACGGCCGATATCTCCAAAACTCTGCAACTCACATCAGAACTACCTTGATGGATAAAAAGCGCTGCAGGTAAGAAGAAAAATCCGTATTTTGGATTTTGGGGGTGAACTGTGGCTTTAAAGACAAATCAGTGTGAAAATGGCTTTGTCTGGGAAAAAACTGCGAATATCGACAGGGATAATGCCGAGCTTGACCTCTATAATCATTTCATGAATACAGAGATTGCTGCATAAATGTTTAACATAATGAAGGGGGGGTCAAATATTTAATGATAATCGCCTCAGACGAGGCCATGGGCATGTTATCTGATGAATCTGAGCGTATTACTGGCGATGTAAAACGACCATTTCCAGACTCTCAATGACCTGGCCTTTAGTTTAGCAGCATGTGACGAGCATTTCAGCATCTGAATTTTTTATAGGATCTTCCTCATGAAGCTCACAGACAAAATAACAAAAGGCGTCATGGCACTGATTCTCAGAGGCTTTTTTCCATCTTGAAATAACTCCAGAGTTTTCTCCTCCTCCCACTGTTGCTGTAATGCCCCCCTGCTCCCGCGATGGCAAGGCAGGGTAGACTGCATGCTGTGGTATGCCCTCAGTAGAAATTTGTGAATGTGTAGGAGCATTATTGCAATTTTTGTACTTAATTGGACACTTTTCTTTGCCACATCTAGCTGAAGTCTCATCCCCCCCTTCCCTCCCCTCCTCCCTGAAGGTTATAGAAGCCATATGTTTATGTTACGTCCATTTTTTTTTCGGATGGTCACTGAATTAAACCTTTGTCGGCTTCACTTAAGTTTTCTGTTCAGGGTGAGGATTGGTGGCCCTCTCTCCAGCTCCAAAAAAACAAAAGTCTCAAAGCCGGTTATTTTCACTCTGAACTGCTGCAGAGGGGAAGCACAATGACATGACAGACTCTCGTGTGGACAGCTGGTCGAATCCTGCTGAAGACGTCCTTGTGTTTGACTGCAGATTTTCTATTAAAATGCATGATTTTAGGTCAAATCAAAAGTTAGCCATGCAGATCTCGAAGCAGGATTTAGTCCAGTCTGTTAGTGTGTGTGCTGGTGTGTGTGTTGCTTTGTGTGTGTGTGTGTGTGTGTTTTATCTCCAAGGGAAATGGTGCCTTTTGGATGATTGATGATGTTAAGGGTACAGACAATGTAGCAATTTGGTGAACATTGATGATAAGATCATTGAGAAAGTTAAAGGGACAGTTCATCCCAGAATCAAAAATACATGTTTTTTTCCTTTTACCTGTAGTGTTGTTTATCCATCTAGATTGTTGTGAGGTGAGTTACTGAGTTTTGAAGATTTCAGCCATAGACATGTCTGCCCTCTCTCCAATATAATGGGACTAAATGGCTAAATGACTCAGCTTGTGATGCTTAAAGCGCCAAAAAGCACATTTGAAAAATTCGACATCAGTGTCCCTTTCTGAAAATCGTTACCTGGCTACTAAAGATTATTCACAGACCTTGTTGTAAGCTGTTTAATGCAGGAACTACTTTCTTTCTACTAAGGTTGCAAATTTTTCCTTAAAGGATAATTGAAAATTAAGATTTTATCTATATTTTCCTTATTTCTTCTCATTGTTTTGCGTGCACTCAGGACGTTTCACCAACCCGGGACGTGTTTGACATCTTATGCGTTTACAAACAGCTCAGACAAATCCTACTGACCCTACCTTTAAGTTTCCTTATTCAAAAAAATGCCTTGCCAGAAAAAGCAATGTCAAATGATTACTGACATTTGTAGACTATGGATTAATTACCGATTATCGATTTGTAATCTAGCTGAACTACTTTAGAATAACAACAACAAGGTCTGTGGATTATCTCGAGTAACCGGGTCATGATTTCTGGAAAGAGACACTGGTTTTGAATATATCCAAATGGATTTTTTGGCGCTTTAAGCATCACCAGTGCTATCTAGTTCTCTTATATTGGAGAGAAAGCAGACATCTCTACAGCAGAAATCTCCAAAATTCTGCAACTCACACCAAAACAATCTAGATGGATAAATAGTACTACAGGTAAGAGGGAAAATATGTATTTTTGATTTTGGGGTGAACTGTCCCTTTAATCCCTTAATTGGGATGTAAGGGTTTGGAAATGGAAATCAATCCTGCTGTGTGTCTGTTAGCTTGTGTCTTTGTTGAATCCACGTGTCGGCGGGTGTGACTGTGCTGGGGTCAAAGTTCAGATCAGCGTATTCATGAATCCTTTGTCCTCTAATCAGCGATTTGTCAATACTGGCAAAAAAAAAAAATCAATCACGCCCACATCCCACTTCATAGCCGTCATTAGCTTTAAACCTCCTGAAACAGGCCAACACACCATGACACACACACACCATGACACACACACAACAAGTGACGACGGTGTTTCCTTGGAGATATCTGTAGTCCAGTCCTCCCCTCTGCTGTTTTTTTTTTCTCTACACGTCTCTCCATCATCAGCTCCTCCTTTTTATCACGCCATCCACCGTTTATTGCCTTCGTTCTTCTTTTTTTTTTTTTGCGTTTATTTTCTAAAAACAAAATATATCAAATATAGGGAAACTTTATTATAAAGAGGGTGTTGCATGAATGTATGTTTACATGAGAAATTATGTGAAAATAAAAAAGATGATCTATCAAAAAAAAAGATAATTTAAGAACGTTGTTTGTAGAGATTCCTAGTTATAAAGGGGCAGTGGACAGGGCTGCGTCTTTAGAATCTGCCCTGCCAAATCTGACTTAACTCCCAGCCAACCAACTGCTCAAACCCCCATCAAACCCCCCCCCCACACCGCTCCATCTCACCTTATTTACTCCCATGATCCCCTCCTTCCCTCCCTCCCTCCCTCAGCGTGCATCTGTACTCCCCAATAAACGGAGAAACACCCTCCATCCTCGGTAAAGGAGGAGACCTCTTGACCTCAGTTTCTAACGTCCTGGATTTGAGTCCGAGGGAGAAGCGTCAGGCGCACTCTGTTAGCATATCGGGGAACACCTCCCTCTCTCCTGTCATTTTTCATCCACCCTCAAGCCTTTTATTTTTCTCCAAAGTTGCATAATTATTCTCTGTTCTGAATGTGTGTTATGTTTTAAATACCTTGTTTGTGTGCATTTACAATAAGATATGTTTAAAATGCCTAAAGAGTGAAGCAGAATATAGGATTGAAATGATCTTGTTCTCCATTCTGACCTCTTATTTTGTTCAGTTTTTTCTTGTCTTTTTTTCTTCTGTTGACATATGATGCTGTAATGTTGGCAAAAAAGAAAATGTAAAAATCCTGTATCATTTATGAAATATGTATAAAAGAGATATGTAATTCAATTATCAATAAAATCCTTATCCAGTTTTTGGAGCCAGTGGTCCGGTTGAGGTTTTTGTTGTTCTCTGTCGAAGTGACGACTCGGTGATTAATGGACAGATTACAGAAATTTACGAGAAGCAGCTGTTCAAGGTCTCGACCGTCTCCTCCGGCTCTCCTTGGCCTCCAGCTCCTTCCTGTACAGGACATCCTATGAGATAGAACTGAGAGGATGAACTGTTTGTAAACAAGAGGTGCATGAAGCAGCACATGGCGACGATAGACCTTTTTCCAAAGCAGCCATTTTGACATGAAATAGGATAAAAACAAGGGTTTTAACTAAGGTTTTTTTTTCCATTCAGGTCAAACAGAGTCAGGGTGCTGCTCGTGTGCATGTTGGCTCACTGAAAGGCTCTGCTACACTAAATGGAACAGGACCTGAACTGGTATCATTGGTAACACCTGTGTTTCAGGGCTGTGCATTAACAAGAACATGGCAATATGATACATAACACGATAGAGGGGTTACAATTCAATATATTGTGAAATATCAATATTTTTCTATTAATCTTAAGAAAACTGTCATAGCACAGAGGACACACCACCATATGCATAAAATATGCATTAAAAAGTTTTAAAAGTTCAGTTTTTATGCAGTCTGAACAGCAGAGAGACTGTGCTCTCTAGCAGTCCAGGTTTTAAAAACCACACAAAATGAACTACTGCCTACTGAACTGCAATGATTAGTTGATCAAAAGAAACCACCTATGCCGCCTATTCTGATAATCAAATAATGTTTTAAGTCATTTGCAAAGCAAAATGTCAAACATTTACATGTTCCAGCTTCTTAAATGTGAGGATTTGTTGCTTTTCTTCATCATTTATGACAGTAAATGAAGAGTCTTTGGGGCTGCTGGTTGGACAAAAGAAGCAATCTGAAGATGTAAGAAGACTGGGCTCTTTCCACATTTTATAGACTAAATGATTAATCACTTAATTGTGAAAATAATCAGGAGATTAATCACTAAAGCCCTAGATATCACAGTAGTGTTTTTGAGAATTGATGCTGTCCGTCAAAACTGCAAGTCTAATAATATTTTAAATCTTCGTTTCATCATTCAAACTGGAATGAAATCATTTTAAAAATGACGTCTATTAAACATAAAGTATGGTGAGTGCTCTTTGTAGCAGCTCTGTGAGGCACAGCAAAGCTTTGAGCTAAATGCTAATGTGCTCACAGCGACTATGCTAACATGCTGATGTTTAGCAGGTATAATTTTTACCATATTCACCATCTTGGTTTCGTGTGTTAGCTTATTAACCTTTGTTAATTTGCAGTAGACAACATACAGCTGAGACTGATGGTAATGTGGTTATTTTGCACAGGTTTAGTCATAAACCACAGTACTGGATAAATTGAAATTTTGACCTTAATGAGAGGTTAATGCTTTTATTCCCTTTGGAATATAAGATAGAAAAACTAACATGTATTGAGGGATAACCAAAGTTTTTACAATTCATCCTGAGTGCATATTGTTTCATTTCACTAAAAGCCAAAATGTCAAACCTCACAGTGGCGTTAGAGCAGAGGTTCTCAACCTTTTGTAACTTAGGCCCATTTGTGATTGTTACGAGCTACAAGCTACACAAACGGTGATCATAGTTGCTTCACAGTTTGATGAGCCGTTATTGTGATGACTTTCTGTGAGCATGAGGCCCGTAACTTTTCCTCAGGAAATTTTCTTTTCGCTTCCCAACAACTCCCAGATGTTTTGTGTTCAAGCATTTCTGGTGCAGGGTTGTCTTTCACATCACTTTTTAATTTCAAAAACTGATCCAGTGTCAATGTCACTGCATCAAAGGGAACGTTAGCTAGCTAGCTACCAGTGACAAAACACATTTGTCTCTACCTAATGATATGTCATGATTGGTGCGGTGATACTCGGCTTTAACTGGTCATTGAAATCATGTGTTTTAATTTGATATTTATGTTAATTATTTGTGTGTATTCTTGAGCACATTTAGAAAAACTGACCAATATCTTTTAACCTGACACTGCAACACATCAATATAACATTTAAATGTAATAAGAAAGTTTACTGCAAAATCCAAACTGAAAACTAAATTAAGCTAAAAGTTAGAGGGGAACTAAACAAAAAAGAAAAACAGGGGGACCATTAAGACTACATACAAATACGACACTGTGGTTATGCAATAAAGTGCTGATTTAATCTGTCTTTGCCACAGGGACTTGCAGCCAGGAGGACTACCAGTGTCTTATTTCCAGGAGTAATCACAAAAGAAGGATGGCAAGTTCCACCTCATTTCTTCTAACAGCCTTGTGGATTAATGTCTCCATCCATTGATCTAATTACATATGAGAAACAAAATCTGCAAGCGTCAGGTTAGTTTGGGTGGTTTCTGGAGGGAAAGAGCCAAGTTTTAGCTGTTTTCTGGCCTCTTCTAGTGCTCAGGTAATGAGCTGGATGAGAGCGTGTTCAGTCCTCTGGCTCAGCGCGTCCTCTTTGAGGGTCTGCGGTAAATCCTGAGCCTGCAGACCCCGCTGTCACCGTCAAGTGAAAGCTGCTCCAGCACGAGACTAAGCAGATTAACTTGATTGGTTTTAATGCTGCTGCAGATTAGATCATTGGCCGTTTAAATCAGGAAGGATGAGAAGGAAACAATTTAAGACATGACAAAGTATCAGAAGCCACAATCAGTTAAGTTTAGCTTAGTTTGTTTTATTTGCACATTATATATAAGTAAAAGACAAGAAGCAAAATTAAAGTTAGAACAGGTTGGAAGCCAAAAAAGACCTATGAAGATATAAATAACTTCAAAACTGATAAAAAAGAACAATTTACATGTCATTTACATATAAGTGTATGCTTACAAGTTATAATGCATTACAATGAAATGCAAAAAAGTGCTACTAATTTTTGTTAATTCGTGACCTTTTCAGAAGTTTTTGAACTGTGATAATATAGATGTTGATTGTAAAAATGGAGGTAGATTATTCCAGAGAAATGGTCCTCTGTGTTTCAGCATGTATTGATTCAGGGCAGTCCCACAATATGGAACACAAAAGTCCTTTCGAGTATTTTTCACAGACAAATTCAATTTAACATGTCCAACTTGATCTAAAATGATTCCAGTAACTGTCTATGAATATTTTGTATACTTTTTTAAAAATTTTTGATTTATATGCTAAAATTTGAAAATGTGTCATTGGCAAATAAAAGAGGCAATACTTTACTGCAGACCCTGGACAGATCATTCATGTAAATCAGAAACAAGAGAGGTCCAAGGATGGAACCCTGAGGTACCCCACAAAGCAGCTTAGCTCAGTTTGAATGTTTATAGATTTATACAGTTCTCTATCCTTTAAATAATCAATCAACCATTTTAGAGCATCGTCATGAAATCATATTTTTGTAATTTTGCAATAAGGATGTTGACAAGTCCAAGAATGTGCCGAGAGAGATGAACAAGCTGCAGGGGAGCCATTTCTGTTGACATTTTTAAGCATGACGGCAACAAAAGATAGTATATTTGGGGTAGTTTAAGATTGTGTGTGAGAGGATGGAGGAGAGTTTGAAGAGTGTACAGTGCGAAACAATGAGAGGATGGTCCTGTCGCTGGACATGGGGACCAGAAGGTCAAAGGGTCAAGGTGGGACAGAGACACGACAATAGGACACATGCAGATAAGAGGCGCCAATTAAAGACAGGCCTCCGCTAAGGGTGAATCAGAAGAGCTGCACACACACACATCTACACACTGAGGTCTGAGCTTGGACTGTAATTTATCCAACACTGAGAAAACACATCATGATTTTTTGGGTGATCACCAGTCTGCTGCAGGAGGTTCTTACAGCTGCAGGTGTAGGTGAGTGTGACATTTCTTATGTTTTCATACAAAACAAGTGGGAATCTCCTATAACAAGTCAATTCAATTACTTTTTTTAAAAGGGACAGATTAAAAAAAAAAAAAGTAAAGTGTCAGGGACCAGACGTTTACATTACAAAGCAGGAATTTAAATGTGTAAAACAATGCAGCTTTTTATTTCTTTAAATCCACTTTATTAGTTTCCGCGAGTGGAAATGAAACTACGTACTAAATTACAGGAAAAATCAGTGCACCTTTGTAATCCTGGATTAGACGTACCTTGTTGTTTTAATAAACACGATGCTGCATTTAACAACTTTTTTCTCTCAGTTTGACTCTCCTACATTCTCTCTGCTTAAACAGTCTGAGTTAAAAAAAGAAAGAAAAGATAAATTAAGTGTCTTTGTGCAGACATAACCAGTAAATGGGCTAATTATCCTCCCTCTCATTTGAAGAAATTATTTATTTATACATTTTTTTATATCTATAATTGATCAAAAGATTGAGGTCATTAAAAGGCTGCAAAATAAGTTGGGCCGTCCAAAAGGTTATTAAGATCATATTTTTGTACAACAATGAGTTTATTTCTTTTCCATTTTCCATTATACATTTTGTTTTACGGCACTAAATAATGGCATCATTTACATGCAGAACAGGTTTTACTACATGATAATATATATTATTTTAAGGTGGGTGCTTTCATTGTTATGTGACAGACAATGACTTCTTCATTAAGTTGGGGTAGATGGATTTTCCCCGAGTTCACGAGTAGTATCTCAATCTTTAGTGGAGCTCTATTGCACTTTTTCTAGTAGAAGATTGGAAATGTTATCTGGAAAGCAGCATTAGTTCTGGTGTCTCTGTTTCTTTGTCAGTTCGTCTTCGCCCTTTATGTGTCAAGTGTTCCAGTCTTTTGTTTCGTTTTTTGGATTGTTTGCTTCTGGACTCATATATTGAACTTTAGTCACTAAAGCACTGAAGTTTCTCTGCCTTCTGAGTCTGCATCTGGGTCTACCGTCTTATATTTTTGCTTGACACACTGCGACAGAAAAGTAAATTATCTCAACAAAAGATTATAGGTCTGCAAAGCTTATTTTATTTTCAAAACTAAAGAGTTTGAATCTGATTTTGAGTTTTTACAGTGTAATTTTATAGCTTTTGGACAACATAGGGCGTCTATGGCACAGAGGGATAAGATATATAGGTTTTGGCCACAGGGAGTACAGTTTTACTCAGATCATTTGTTGTTGGTTTTGATTTTTCCACAGGATTTGTAGACAGTAAGTAAAAATATAGAATATCGCCAACTTTATCCTTAAACAAAAATTATTTATTATAAGAACTAAGGTTGGACACTGTTTATCGTGGCTCTTCATCTTCATCCATACATCAGGTCAGGCTTGGCTCCACATTCCCTTAATAGCCATATTAAGTTATTCAAGCCCCATCTGGAAGATTTAACGCTCCCATTACCATACACCCGCATGAGTCAGCTATGTCCTCTGCCCCTTCTGTGCCGCTCAAGCTGGAACAGAGTTGGTCAGTCGTACATCTCCTCAACTGGTCGTTAATGCTGTCAGTTGGTCCGGGTCATGGATTGATCCCTCTGCTTTTACAGGAGCAGCAGGTAGTGACAAGACGGACGGTCCATTAGTGGATGGAGGGAGAAAATGATGTGGTGGTGACATCATTTATGGTCCCAATATTAGTCCCATCTCACACAAATATTTTTTATCGCTCCAAGCAACTAAGGTGTAGGTCCAATTTTTCTTAGGAGTGTGTGTGTTTGCATGTTTTCATGTTTACTTGTGAAAGCAGATAATAGGTTGCCTTTATTTTATAGTCCACTAATAAGGCTTAACAAGTCGTAGTTTGTATCAGATTAGACAAAACTAGGAATAACATGTCTTTATGAGACAATATTAGACCCTTACTAGACTTTCTTAGAGGGTTATTAGGGGCACATTACAACAGAACTGGACTGTAAACTGAAGTGAAATATCTCCCACATTAAAGCCTTTATTAGAGAGTAGCTGGCCAGCCCTGGAATTTGATTGGCCACCCGTTATCCTCAAGTATAATTGGTTATCTGTCCGGTGAGAGGTGAGACTATAGTTTGAGCCAACTGTTTGATGAGTGAGGTTAATTCTTCATTGTTCTTCTGCTTTTGTACGTAACCTACTTTAAAAAGTTTTACAAGGTAAATTTGCTTGAATAATAAATCATATAAATTAAAGTATCATTCGTTATGGAGTGTGGAGGATGAATTTAGGAGACCCACTGCTTGAAGAAAGAAGATGTGGAGGTGCAGTTTCTTTTTGAAGTGTGGGAACTTTTTATTATATTTTAATGGTGCCACCCTGCTGTGTTGTTGGTAGGATTATTTATGTTTTAGCACAGCAGGAATGTAAGAAATTGTCAGATACTGTAATGTTACAAATTAAAGTAGATATGAGAAATGGTGCATTAATGGGTGCATGTGCACACGTGCATGTCACTTGAGAGTAAAGTTGTGCATGGACGTGCTTGGTGCCATCCCTGCATAAGTCAGTGCCCTGTTTGGGTCACCCCACTCAAAAAAGTCTGGAAAAGCCCCTGGTCTCAAAGCAGATACGTGATTTCAGTTTAGTTGACAGTACAGTTCTGTTGTGATGTGTCCCTAATTACCCTCCAATAACGGCTAAAAAGGGTAATAAGGGTTTCAAAGTGTGAAACAGTACACTTGTAAAATACAAAGGGTCAACTTCTGTCTAATAAAAACATATTATTTCTAGTTTTTTGTCCAATTTGATACGAAGTACAGCTAATGAGGGTGTAGCTGTGTTTGTTTACTGACTAATATAGATAAAAGTCTTATTAGTGTATTGTAAAATAAAGTGCAAGCAGTTGTTTCTGTATACGTCTGGTCTGTCTGTCTGTCACACAGAAAGCACTTTTCGTTCAAGAGTTTGGTTCTAATGTCGGTTACAGCTCCAGTAAAGTGTTACCGTGGTCGTCGTCAGCTGTCATGTTTCCTGTCTCTGGCCTGTCATTGAAGATGTCTTACTGTCGGGCTGATCTGCCTCCTGCTGTTTCTTCATCCCTGCTGATTCTCAGTAATCAACACTTAACTGCTGCCCACTTTGCCCACTCCCACCATCCTTCATGTCTTCTCCCTTTCCTTTTGTTTTACATCTACCTCTTAATTACACCGTTGAGAGGGCATGAAAAAGGGGGGAGACTATTGATTGTTGTGCCGCACTTTGTTTACTCTGCTTGTTCTCCTGACTCTGCAAAGCCGGCTGTACTGAGGAGAGTCACCACTGACAGAACTCGCTGGATAAAGGGTTCCTGGTGGATGGCTTGTTGGCTTTTTGTTCAATTAGAATTGACTGTGTGTTACAGTTTATCTTGATGGTTCAAAGGTTTGCTTCTTGGTAACAAGTTTGCTCAAGTGGACAGTATAGATGCACAGCAGTGTCCACGGGACGGCGGGGAAAAGATATAGTGCTCGTTGGAGGTTTTCCCAGAGTAGCCAGTGGGATTACTTTGAATTAACCTCAATGCTAAAGGTCACTTCAGCACCATGCAGATAGTTTAGGTTTCTGAAATATCTGTTGTCACTATAATTACTTTCTATTAAAGAAATCACCCCAAACATAATTACATAATAAGAATAATGTAGTTATATATAATAAAATATAGTGTAGAACAATAAAAAGCATAAAAATATAAACAGAAATATGAATACAATAATGTTAGCAAATTATATATATATATATATATAATCAACACTGGGAGCTGCTACCATAGGCAGTTGCTGGCACAGTGCCATCTTGAGCAATTAATTAGCAAAAAGTTTTTTAAAAAAGTTCTTAACCGTAAGTTTATGAAGCGTTTTTATGGGCCCTTGGTAGCTTGGGGCCCGAGGCAACTGCTGACCTTTGCCTAATCCTAAGTCCCCCACTGCAAATAGTTTATTTTTTACAGCTTACACCGTAAAATGGACATATTCAAGTTGAGTACTTTAAAACTGTACTTGTGGTACTTGGGTAAACACCTTCCACCAATGCCCGTACAGACTCTGAACACTGTCCAGTCCAAACTTCTTCCTCTCAGGTTCATTGTTCAACATCATCATCATAATGTGCAACTAAGTGTTGTCCATCTTTGCCTCAGCCCTGGACCCCTGCTCTGCCTACGTCAGCCTGAACGAACCCTGGAGGAACACAGACTTCCACGTCAACCAGACGTCCGGTGGCGTGCCCCTGTGTGACAGCCACGTGTCTGGAGAATGGTACCGCTTCACTGGCATGGCCGGGGACGCCATGCCCACCTTCTGCATCTCTGAGAATCACTGTGGCACCCACGCTCCCATCTGGCTCAACGGCAGCCACCCACAGCTCAGTGACGGCATCGTCACCCTGCCAGTGTGCGCCAGCTTCAATGACAACTGCTGTCACTGGAACGCCAGGTGGATGTTAAAGCCTGCGCTGGAGGATACTTTGTCTACCGTCTGCCCAAACCCTCAGTCTGTTTCCATGTTTACTGTGGCCGTGAGTGTCTCAAGTGTTAAAAAAAAATCTATTTGTTGCTCCTATTGCTGAGCTACTTTTCATTTTCTTGTCTGTTGTTGTGTTTTTGTTGCTCAGATTTCTATGACATCTGTGACGAGGTGGACTGCACGGCCCCAGATGTCCTGAGTCTGACTGTCGCTGTGCATCTGGAACTGTCCTGGGACCGGACAGTCAAACATGCCTGGGTGAGACAGACAGACAGGGAGAGGGAGGAAGAGAGGAGACAGATAAGTTGTGCGACAGACAGTGATTAAAATGGAAGACAAAAAGGCTGGAAATGGTTTCTGAAAAACAATAACAAGAGAAATCAATCTCTGGATTTGCAGTATGTTCACTCATTGTTTTGACACTCATATTTGTGGATAAGCTGTTTTTATGCTGTTCAAATGTGCTTGTTTACTCGACTTAATGAGATATTCACAATATGGGGCAGATGCAGAGCCTGCAAAGACAAAAAGCCAATAGGATCAAGTCTTTTAATCATGAAAATTTCATTTCAATGTTAAAATTTATTTTACAGCAACTGTTTGTCTACAGATATAGTTGACTTGCCTCACATTAATTCATGTTGAGGGGGAGTAAACTTTCATTTCCTCGAGTGCAAAAGTTCAATATTGACCTTACACAGGAGTTTGACAAGAAAAAAAAATACCTGTAGGTCCACATATTCATCTTTTTTTTTTCATTGCACAAGTACCAGTATCCTACAGTAATGCAGTTCAGCATCAAACCATGCAGACAGGCAGCAAACAGCAGTTAGAACCATATACTGTAGACAAATAAAAATGTTCAAACATTACTTTCAGTGTCGCTTTTCTGAAGCTTCAGTTGCATCTCAACCTCCATTCACTCTATCCATAGTCTTCACAGTTAATCAGGAAGTGTTTGCATTTGTGCTGCTCCAACCATTTATCCTTTACTTTTAGTTAATAACTGTTTATTGATTACTTTTGGCTATCTATTTCAACTGTTGATTCTTTTAGCTATCTCTTTAAACCAGGGCTCTCCAACTTTTTTACAGAGGGCGAGTGTTTTTTCAAGCGAGCAACAACTCCCTCAGCCTGTTTACTAACGCTCGGAGCAGGTTAAGACATCCTCATTAAAGAAAAACTGAAGCAATCAGCTGTTCGCTCACTTGCTCACATCACTTCAAGTTAGGAAGGTCCACTGTCGAAATAAAGCATTCCATTGTTCATGCTCCGGAGCTGGGGCATGTTCACTTTTTCATCCCATTTGTGTCAGGCTCGAGGTCCTGTGTGGGTGCACACTTTGCACAGCCCATGTGACGGTTCTGACTCTGCAGACCCCCTGAGTGCAGCCCTGTTTAGAACAGCTTAACCATTTCTAAGTAATTCTTTCAAATGTTCACCTGTTAGCTACTTTTGACTAACTATTTGAACAAATAATCTTTACTTTAACCTTTCAAATGTTTATTCATTGGGGCCCCTCACTAGTTGGTAGAGCATGTGCTCCATGTACTGAGGATGTGAGTCCTCTGCAGCAGCCGAGGGTTCAGTTCCTGTCTGTGGCCTTTTGCTGCATGTCATCCCCCTCTCTCTCCTCTCTTTCCTGTCATAGCAAATAAAGGCACAAAAATGCCTTCAAACATACTAAAACAAAATTCCATTATGTAATCTGTCACAATTAGCTATTTCAATCATTTATCCATTATTTTTATCCGATTCTTTCAACAGTTTATCCAGCTGTAACTAGCTGTTTCAACTCCTCTTCTCGCTTGCTAACTATTATTCACTCGCTCTTACTCACAGCGTTGCTCAGGTGTTACAGCTGACCTAATATGTGAATATATTTTTAAATGAAAGTTTAAATTCTGTTTGATCAAATTTGAATCTTTCCACATACCCGTGGCAGCTGCATAAGTACCCCCTGAGGTTCAATTATCCATGGTTCAGACACACCGCGGCCCTGTGACTGCTGTCCCAGCCGTTTTATCTAGTTTCTATGACCTTTTCCTGAGTCCTGTAAACAGGATGTATTCAAATATCACAAAACCACAGACTGGTTACTGGTTTTATTCTTAATTCTCTTAATATATGAAGGATGAGTGCAAAGCCTGATGAAAGAAACAGGAAGATTGAAGGATTGTCTTTTGTATTTGCTGACTCTACTCAAGGTGGAGGTACAGTGTGTGTGTGTGTGTGTGTGTGTGTGTGTGAGGTACACTGGAAGGTACACCTAATGATGGGTGACAGGCATGCAGTGGGAACCTATCCAGCCTGAGAAATGCCATTATCTCATTATTCACCCATCAACCAAATCTGGCTCTCCCTGTCCTCAGAAATTACTTCTTCATCTCTCCACCCTCTCTCACTCTCTTTCCTCACTCTCCTGCACTCTCACTTCTGTCCCTCTTTTTATTTCATCCCTCATTATTTCTTTACCACTCCTCTCAGTATTATAAACGCAGTTTTAAAGTCCTTTAAAGTACATTCATCATCCTCCTCCCCTGGAAACCCTGAGTGAATCGCCACGAAGTGATAAACTCCACCCAGATAGTACTCAGTCGATTAAAACAAGACTCGGCTGATCATAATATCTGACCCAGGTGTGGTGTGTGTGTCCTGTGATCAGATGTGAAGAGTGTGAGAGGAGCAACGGCGGCTGTGCAGAGGTGTGTGTGAACACTAAAGGCTCCAGGCGCTGTGAGTGTGGGCCGGGCCGTGTGCTGGACAAGGATGGACACAACTGCAGAGGTATGTCCACGTTCTGAGCCAGTCAGTGTTGCACAGAGATAATAAATCACACAGTGGTCTTTATCTTTCCCTTTTCTCTGTGGTGCCTCGTGCAGAGACAGCAGGTTGTCATGTTAACAATGCAGGCTGCAGCCATGGCTGCTCCTCGCTGCTGGACTCCTACCAGTGCAACTGTCCCAGAGGACTGGAGCTGGGAGAGGATAAACACACGTGTCAGGGTGGGTACCAGTGTACATCTGTGTGCATGTGTGTTGATTAAAGGTAGATTTTGAAGTGAGATAATCAATTAGACAGCAAGGCAAGATGACACAGAGATGTGCGATAGCTGAAGATTGAGTGATAGTTGAGTTTTCAAGGCATAACATTTCAGCTCAGAGTTATTTTCTGATATTTGTCAGGGAGCATCTGTAATCACATTAGCAGTGCATTAGCACACATGACAGGTCAAAACTTTTCTACAGACTTTTGGTTTGAGAAGTGAGACAATCCTGGTGAAAACATTGGTTGCTTTCATCACAGTCTTGGGGTTTTTCTGTTCATTTCCTGGTTTATTTTGTAGTCCTGATCCTCCCTCATGTGTCTGTCTTTGTCCTTTTCCTGCTGTTTTTTGATTACCACTAGTTCCACCTGTGTCTGATTAGTTACTCGTCTATTTAGTCCTTGAGTTTCTCTGTTTCTCTGTCAGTTCATTGTCGTCCTTTGGTGTGGCCACCTGTGTTTCAGACCTTTGTGGTTACTGTCAAAACGTGTAAAAGGAAACAGATGCTCAACCCAAAAATGCAGACAGGCCTGGGGCAGAAACAGATCAAAATGTGTTTTAATTAAGAAACAATATATGCTAGAGAACAAAAACTAAACAAATCCAACAAGGGCAAATGAGAAACAAAAGTCCACAAAAACCCAAAAAACAAATCCAAAGTCCAACAAAGGTCCAAAACACAGGTGGTTACACCAAAGGACAACAATGAACTGACACAGAAGCAGAGAAACACAAGGACCAGATAGACGAGCAGCTAATCAGACACAGGTGGAACAACTGGTGATCAAAAAGGACAAAGACAGACACATGAGGGAGGACCAGGACTACAACAGAAAACAGCAAATGACCAGGTAAAACCCAAGATTGTGACAGCGTTCAGACTATTTATGCAACAACAAACATTTATTTTCATTTGTGATGAGTCTGTTGATTATTTTGTTGACTACTTGATTAGTTGTTTGGTCTATAAAATGTTAGAAAATGCTGAAAAATGCCAGTGTTTCCCAAAGCCCAAGATCATGTCTTTAAATGTCCACAACTCAAAGATATTCAGTGTGCTGTCATAGAGACTAAACAAACCAGGAAATATTCACATTTCAGAAGCTGGAAAGAGAATTTTGACTTTTTTTTCCTTAAATATTACTCAAAGCAATCGATCAATTGTCAAAATAACTGGCAATTAATTTAACACTCAATTCATAAATGATAAAACAATTTATTGTTGCAGCTCATACTTTTTCAATAATGGTTATTTTTGTGTGCCTCAATCTGTAGATTATTTTTCTGAGTACCTGATAACAGTTTATCATATAATATAATATGTCACGAACTGTTGAAAAATGCCGGTAGGTCCAGGGTGAAATCTTCAAATTGCACGTTCTTTCCAACCAACAGTTTAAAACCCAAATACATTTAAATTGAGGGTTTTAAACATAGATTGTTGTCATTATCTACAAATTAAGTATTTAGTCTGTAAAATGTAAGAAAATAATGAGAATGTACTTCACAATTTCCCAAAATGTCTTCAGATGTCTTGTTTTGTCTGATCAACAAGACAAAACTTAAAGATATTCATTGTACTTTCACATAAAACAAAAAAGCATCAAATATTCACATTGGAGTGGCTGGAACTAGTAAATATTTGTCATTTTTGCTTGAAAATTTGCTTTAACAGTGAATCAATTATCAAATAGTTGTGAACTAGTTTTTCTTTGATCAATAAATTGATGAAATGACTAATCATTTCAGCTCTTTTCAGATCGCAGTCATATATTGACAAACTTAAATATCAGTCTCACCTCATCTTTACTCAGATTCTTACATTAGTGCAGTGAGCGTCAGGCTGATGGTGCAAACTGAACAGATATTGACATGATCTTGTTTTCCTGTCAACAAAACATGTTAAAAATACAATCCAGATCATTCTTTACTGCCACAGTATCTTGTTTTTTTACTGTTTTTATGGACTTTTATGGACTTTATGGACCAACAGACGGTTGTGTAGTATGTTTCCATCTAATCACATCTCTCCAGGATGATTTTACGTTGCTGTTTCATGATTCGTATCATTTCACGGGACCATAATAACATGTCATATCTCTGCCTCCCTCTCCTGCAGTGCCAGTCCAGTGTGACTCCAGCTCTATTATTGTGTCAGTTCCTAAGGACCTTGTGGGAGGACTGGAGCTGTCCCTGTCCAACTCGTCCTGTCGAGGTGTCTCAAACGGCACACACATTAACCTCAGCTTCAGCCTGAAGACCTGCGGGACAGTGGTGGAGGTCAGAAGGATTGTGTTGAAATCTTTAGACTGAATGTGCTCAGGTTTTAGTCTCTACGGTTACGGTTAGGGCTTGGAGAAATACTTGATATCATGTCATTGTATTAAAGGGTCAGTTCACCCCAAAAGAAGCTAATCGTTTTGGTGCAACAACACCCAGAATTATACGACCAGAGCTTAAAATCATACTTAGATGATATGAATCCATGTGAATGCAACATTAGTCGCATTACAATCATCATCTCTACGACTGATATCTCCAAAACTCAGCAACTCACACCAAAATAATATAAACTGATAAGTTTCACTAAAGAGGAAAAGAATGTATTCATGATTTTGAGGTGAACTGGCCCTTTAAAGAGCTGTGTGTCGTGGCTGTTTAAGTGCAGTAAAGTGAATGTTGACCTCCAGGTGACAGATGAGAAGATTGTGGGCACCAACCTGGTGACAGGCCTCCCCAGGAGCAGCCCAGGCAGCAGCAGTGACTTGATTGTCCGCACCAGCAAGTTAGTGCTTCCAGTCACCTGCGAGTTCCCCAGGGAGTACCACGTGTCGGACGAATACCAGGCAAGTCTGCGCAGCTCAGCCCTCGAGCTGGCGGGCCACAGCGAGGGAGTCTTCCCCTTCGTACTGGAGCTCTTCAAGAACGCAGAGTTCTCAGAGCCCTACCGCACCCCGCCGCAGCTCCGTTGCATCGACTCCCTGTTCTTCGGGGTGGAGCCAAAGGAGAGAGTGGAGGGCCTGTCCGCACTGGTGGAGAGCTGCTTCGCCACGCCGGGGCCCAAAGCTGACCAGGCCCTCAAGTATTACCTCATCAGAGACGGGTGAGTAGGGTGGATGTTCTAATCTTGTGTGCTTTTGGTTTCCTGCCCTTTAATGCCACAAGATACAACAAGTTACACCCAGTTCATGATGACTTTTAGATCTACAGTTGTCAGGTTTACACAGAGTGTTTTGTGTTGCCTAAAATAAGGTTTTTTAACAAGTGCAAAATCCAAATCGAATAAGCTGCAATTTCTCGATAAAGGATTAATGTGTTAAAAAAAAAAAAACAGCCTCATAATGAAGTACTGTAGTGCTGCAGAGATGCTCTGGTCTACAAATCTAATTCTAACATGTTTTTTTTTTGGTTCAGAGCCCAACAAATGTCAAATCATCATGATTTTAATAGTTTTTTTCAGTGAAAATAAAAATTATGATGCAAAAATGATCATTCCCACTAATCATGATTCATTCATATCAATCTTTTAATTACTTTTGATCGCAAAGTAGTCTCGGTGAAACACACTGATTTTTAAGTTGTTGTGATGAAATCTGTAGAAGTTTGTTAAAAACTTGTGGAAATCGCCAAAATTGACCATGAAATTCAAAAAATGGCCGACTTCCTGTTGGGTTTAATCTGGTGAGTTTTTGAGTATGTTTAAGCCCACAGAAATGTGATTCATTTAAAGGAATAATAAAAAAAAATAATGACCAGTTTCAGTGGGTGCTCGGACCTTAATAAAATGATACATGATCAGTAAAGTTTCTCATTAATGATCGTTGTCAGATACTATGTAGCAAAACATGTCCTGTTTGAAGAGGGGCCATCAAATATTACTTTAAGTAATTTGAGTAGTTGTAATAAGTTACTTCCACCTGTGGTAAATGCTCATACTTAGAACCAAAATAAACATTTACTAACCACAGTAGTACAACCAGGTCATTACAGTGTTCCAGCAATGCTTTGAGCAGAAAAGTGTTTTCACAGTCATCACTGAGTCTAGTTAATACTGTGATACTATTTCTAACATAGATTCCATAAATTCTGAGGATGTACTTTTCCATAATCTGAGGATCACTTGGGCAACCCCTACATTTCATCACTGCAAAGTCATATTTTCATATATTCAGAAATTGTGTTCAGTCCCCCATTTGGCATCATCTTGGCGATTCAGGTACTATAGAACCTAAACTACTTCCCTCAGTTTGTTAAGTTTCTGTCTCTTTTTTTTCTGCTTTCACCCCATTACAGTGTAGTAACAGGAATTTTATTTGTGGTGCTTCATTTCACCACAATTTCATTAACAAAAGTGTGTTTTTCCCCGTTTCTCTGAGCTATTCACAGAACACACTGTCATCGGTTTTCATAGGCGCCGTTTCTTAAGTAGAAAGTTGTTCTTTGACAGTGAGGTCTTTGGATTACAGACACAGTCTAAGAAAATCATTTCTGGAGACATATATAGCTAATAATTTTCTAAAATGTTGTTTTTCAATGCTGTGAGCACCACAGATGAAACTCAATTTGCCTCCATTGTATTGAGGCGGGGGCAGAAATGTTAGTGACAGATACTGCAAATAACCTGGGCAGATAAAAACAAAACTGCTTTGTTATGTGATTAAGGTTCGTGCACACAATGAAAACTGCAGATTTCTGTCCTTTTTGATATTAACTGTGTTTAGTCCTGCAACATGAATAGTCGTTACAATAAATGTCAGCAGGATCAGAAGCAGCTGCTGTGTTTCCACAAAGCCTTAACATCAGCTGTCTGACAGTTATTGGACAGGAAATCACCACTCCTTCAAGGAAATGTCAGTTGAAAATGCCACTGGCCTCATATGCTGCTTAATGTGGAAAGTAAACAAGAATATTTCGAGCAGAAAAATTAAAAACGCAGCTCAGTCTTATTATCTGGGGAGGGCTCACTTTTGACCAACCGTTTCTCCTCTGAACCCAGAGCGAGAATTTCTCTGTGGACACCAACAGAGCAGAGCTTTTATCTGTTCTCACCATTTCCTGTTAAATGTACAACAGTGTTTCAGGGCCGTGGGGCAGCTAACCTTGATGAGGAGGCTTGTTAGAAATATATACGGATCACTGAGTACTGTGTTAAGATATCAAGAGCGGCAGAAAGAGTACAGAAAATCTGTCCTCACATAGAAGAGCTGTTATATCACTGAAATATTACTCAACTACTCACACAACTAGAATATAACAAGTAAAACCACTGATGTCAAAAATACTTAAGTAAAGTAAACCATTGATACCTAATCCATTATCAATAGCAGCTATTCAATCTAAGGTGTTTCTATTTCTGCAAATCTTCAGTCTAAAAGACTCCTGCTTTGTTCTGCTCAGTGGTCACGTCTTCAAACCTGTGCCTGCTGCAGAGCTTTGTTAGGGTGTTTTTTTTTTTGTCTGTATATCATGGTTTTCAAAGGCTGCTGAGCCGTATTGGCTACAAAAATACAGATGAAATAAAAGGTTTGGGCATGAATTGAAATTTTAGGCCTACTCAGTACTTATTTATGATTTTAAAAGCAATGCTGTGCATGGATGGATTACTGAGCGGGCCGGCTGGGCACAGGCCCCGGGCGTCTATTTGAAGATACTGTCTTCTTTGCAAAAGTCAATCATATGATTACAGAAACAGAAAGTAACCACAAAGAGACAAAAAACTACTACAAAAGAGGCACAGGATGAACACAAAAAGACACAAAACTTCTACAGAGACACAAAATGACAACAAAGAAGCAAGAAACTACCAAAAAGAGAAACAAAATTACCATAAAGACAAAAAACTATGCCACAAAGAGACACAAAATTACCACTGGAGACAAAAAACTACTTCAGAGACACAAAATTACCACAAATAGACACAAATCTATACTGCAAAGAGACACAAAATGACTACAAAGACACAAAATGACCGCAAAGAGACAAAAAATTATATTACAAAGACACAAAATGACCACATAGAAACACAAATCTATACTGCAGAGACACAAAATGACAACAAAGAACAAAACCACCACAAAGAGACACTGAACTACTGCAAAGAGACACAAAATTACCAAAAAAGACAGACATTAAATATTAGCTAGATATTCTCTAAAGGGGGGGGGGGGGGGGTAATGTAATCCATCCATGACACAGTGTAATGTTGTTTTTTGCTTCCTGTTCAGGTGTATCTCTGATGAAACAGTGACTCAGTACTCATCGAAGGACCAGCTCTCTAAGCACTACCAGGTCCCCGTCTTCAAGTTCATCGGCAAGGACAACCGGGTGAGTAAGAGAGGCATGCTGGGAGCCAGCTGTCAAGTGTGTGTGGGTTTATGTCTACGCAGCACTACAGCGCACTGTAAGGACTGCATTCATAACGTTGGCAGAGTCCTTACACTGAGATGGTGTTTCTCTCCATCTCTGCTCTAAACAAGCTTGTGTTTTCTGTTCACAGCAAGTGTTCCTCCACTGCCAGGTGTTGGTATGTGGGACGGGAGACTCCCGCTGCGCTCAGCGCTGTCGAGGACGTGTCCGTCGAGAGGTTCGGACCGGTGAAGCTCAGGAGAAGCACACGCTGAGTGGAGGCCCCATCTTCATCCTGCCTGAGCCATGATGCTAATATAAGGTCAACCCCAAATCAAAAATACATATTTTATCTCCGGCCTGCAGTGTTATTTATGTATGTAGAGCTGCAGAGTTTTTGAGATATCGGCTGCCTTCTCTTGAACATAAAGGAACCAGACTGCACTCATCTTGTCGTGCTCAAGATGCTAAACTACATTTGAAAAACTCGTCAGCAATGACTCTCCAGAAATCATGACCTGGTTCGTCCAGTTAATCCACAAACCTTCAAAACAGTGTTTGAGGAGCTCTTTGGATAGGAACACACGTACTCAAAAATCACGAAAAAACTCTAAGACACTCTCTTTAAAACAAGTAAAATGGCTTTATTGTCACGGCATAGTCATGTTTGACCTTAAAACAAAAAAACTTGAGTCTGCAATCAAGGTTTGGTTTGACTCCCTAACAAAGGCTTTGTTTGTTTTAAGGTCTAACATGACCACTCTGTATCAGTTAAGTTATTTTGGTTAATTTTAAAGAGTGTCTTGGTGTTTCTTGTGATTTTGAATCCTCAGACTCTGCTCTGAGTTGTCATGTATTCTCTTTATAGGAAGAAAGATTTTGCTTTTGAGTTTTAGAAATGTATTTTTGGCGCTTCAAGCATCACAAGCCAAGTGCCATCCATTATATTCCAGAGAAGGCCGACATCTCAACAGCTGAAATCTCCAAAACTTTGCAACACTTACGCCAAAACAACTTGCCAATCTTGACACCTCAAACATAAGGAGGATTTTGAAACCACAATGGGGTGTCTGGGGATCATCTGCAAGAAGTTTCATGGACATTGTGTCCTGCATTCTGGTGACTTATAAAGAAGAGACATAAATTACAATAACAGTAAAAATGAATATTTTACCAATGTTTTTCTATGGGTATGTTAATTAGGCTGCTCTTAGAAAAACTGTGCCCATGTTCAACAGAAACAGGGAATCTTCTTTTCAGGACGTCTCAAATTTGCTTGAGTATTTCTTTAATAGTCTCCATTTCTCTGTGGAGAAGGAAGCATGAGCACTTCTGACTTTTAAGGGACAGTTTACCCCAACATCAAAAATACACATTTTTCCTCTGGCCTGTTTCCATTTAGATCAGGAGTCAGCAGCCTTTAACATCAAAAGACCCATTTTTGGCCAAAAAAAGAAAAGAAAAATGTCTATTTTCCTCAGAGACTTTTCTCGCTGACACTGAGCCATTTATTGTATGCTATGACGCACATTTTAGTTTACAAAATATTAAAATGTTAAAAAAGAACCATTATTCATTTCTTTGTCAAAACCAAAGGGAGCCACTGGAGAGAGGCAAAGGAGTTGGAGCCACAGGCTGCAGATCCCTGACAGATTTTTGGCGATATCGGCCATAGACATGTCTTACTTCTGTCCAATATAATGGGACTAAATGGCACTCAGCTTGTGGAGCTCAAAGCACACAAAATACATTTGAAAGATTCAAAACCAGCGTCTCTTTCCAAAAATCATGACCTGATGACTCAAGATAATCCCCAGAACTTGTTGTGAGGAGTTAAGTGGTTCCAGTAGATTCCACCATAGAAAGAAAGTAGCTCCAACATGAAACTGCTCACAACAAGGTCTGTGGAATATTTTGAACAACTGGGTCATGATTTCTGGAAAGAGACATTGCTGTTGAGTTTATTTTTGGCGCTTTGAGCACCACAAGCTGGGTGCTATTTAGTCCCATTATATTCAAGAGAAAGCAGACATCTCTACAGCCAATATCTCCCAAAGTCTGCAACTCACACCAAAACAATCTAGATAGATAAATATCTCTACAGGTCAGAGGAAAAATATGTATTTTTGATTTATGGGGTCACAAAACAACATTTGGTGTAGCTGCATTGCTGTCCAGGTGGAAACAGTGGACTCAGAGGAAGCTGGGAAAGGGCAAAGAAATACAAGAGTCTCCCGGGAAAATCAGAAGGGTTGGCAAGTATGACTGCAGGCCAGAGGGGAAATAAGTATTTTTGATTTTTTTTTGGACAGGATTACAAAACGTTTCATTTACAGAATTACATTTAGATTAAAGATGAGCATTCCAGTTTATTTGGTATTCAAAACACCAAACAGATACACACACACACAACAGAGAGCAGTCCGTTGTGCTGTACACATATACATGCAGACGTACAGTATAAATACATTCCTCTTCATTCCCATGTGTGCTCCAGTGTCACTCAAGAGTGCTGTAGATCCCTTCAATTCTGGTTAATACATCCAAGTTTGTCTTTGCCACTTTGCCCGGCAGCACAATTTACTGACATTAAAAGTGAATGACATTTCTATTAGGAAATCATTCGGAGGGGCCACAGTTCATTTGTAACAACTCCAGCATGAAGGATGCTTTTCTAGGTCACACATGCGGGCATTTCTCAGGCTTGATTACAGCTTAAAGGTTTAGTGGATTTTTAAAAAGTAGCTTATATTTCACACCATCACTGACTTGAAAAATACACAGATGTATTCTGACTTGTTTGCTTAGAGTAATCGATTGCTGGGGAGCATGTTACACATTCCAGCAGGGTTATAAAAAATAGATATCATGGTGCCATGCCTGGAAAATGTTCATACGCCTCATCACAATTAACCTAGAATTAATCATGTCAGTTGAACAGAAATTAGTCATGCATTTATTCATAAAAAATAACAAAAACTGGCAAATAACTTACATCAAATATTAAGGTAGTAGCTGTAATAGGCATTACATTTACATGACATTGACTTAAGGTTAGAGCAGATAAGCTATCTTGACAAATAGCAGCAGTAATTATCTTGTGTCTTTCTATCTAGAGGAAATTAATCCAACTACAATATCCTTCCCATCAGGCACTTTGTTTGGAGTCATCAAAGTAATTTATGGTAATGGAGTCATAGAGACCTGAAAATGGCCTAAAATGAGATGGAGTATGAAGAGAATAACATGCATAATCAATTAATTAAGTTTCTGAAAGTCATATTCAGATACCCAATATTTGTTACTCCTGCCTATGAATAAAACCTGAGAAAAGTTCATTTGCATTCCCCATTTGTGTCTTTTTTTTTAAACTCCCAGGCTCTGAATCTTCACAATCTTCTGTGAAGTGACAAAAAGGCTATAAATATATATTATAATCTGTAGAAATACTCATGTTATTCTGTTTTTTTGTCAGTGAAGGTATCAGGAGTCCAGAGTGTTGTGTGTCACAGTTCGTCCCTCTCCTCTCCGTCGCAGACACACGCTGCCCTCTGGCTGTTCATGTACGGTCTGCAGCCCAGAGTCCACACGGTGTTATACAGAGTGTCGGCCATCGACTCACAGGCTGCAAACACAGAGAGACAGACAGAGAGATCAGAGAGGAACAAGTCCGTGCACTCAGAGAGAACCCAAAGAGAAGAACCCAATGTAAAGGGTTATACCATGAAAGGTTTCACACAAAACTCCCTATGAGAGATTTTACAGAGAACCCTTCTATGGTTAATATATTCCACCCAGGAACCCTTTCTGGGGGTTCTATCGAGAATCTTTACACCTTCTAAGAGTGTTAACAAGAACCTACCAAGGGGGTTCTCAACCCAAGAATAACATTCTCATATATTCCAAGGAAAAAGAATTTTACCTAGAGCCTACCCACGGGGTTCTGCTGAGACCCTTTTATATTCCAAGGATGTTATCTAGAATCCGCTCAGGGGTTTCTATCAAGAACAATTTTATATTCCAAGAGTTTTAGCTAGAAACCACCATGGGCGTTCTACTGAGAAACATTTTATATTCCAAAACTGTTGCCTGGAACCCACCCATGGGGTTGTACCAAGACCCCTTTTATGTTCCAAGGATTTCATTTAGAACCCACCCATAGGGTTCTACGAATATCCATTTAAAATTCAAAGGTTTTTATCTAGAAGCCACCCAGGGGTTTCTAGCAAGAACCCTTGATGGAAAAAGTTCCTCTAGGATTTCAAAAATCCTTCAAGAACTTTTTCTCCCAAAAAAGGTTTCTTTGGATGAAAAGGGTTCTTAATGGAACATTTAGTCTTACAAAGCATCCCTGATGAACACTTTCCTCAAAAAAGGGTTCTTAAGAAGCAAATGGTTCTGGGTGGAACCTCAGCCCTTCAGGAAGAGCCTTTTTGGAACCCTTATCTCTAAAAGTGTGGTGGTAGTGAAGCGTTTGTGGTGGTTTTATCTCACCTTGCACCTTCGTCCCAAAGCCCAGACTCTTGTTCAGGTCGAAGCAGATGTCGTGCAGACACGAGCGAAACTCTGGGGTCACAGTCGTACTTGCTTGTACCACAAGTGTCATAGCACATGTCGAGCTCGTCGCAGCACTTTGTCATAGCAGGGATCCCCAGGTCGAACTGTCAAAAGAAAGCATCACAACAGTTTACTAATGCAGAACAGCTGTTATGTTTAGCTTCAGTGTATAGGCTGAATGCAACACTTCTGTCATTCACCATGAGCTCAAGTCAAAAATCTCGATTTCCTCTGTGCTCACAAAAAGTTTATTTCTCTCAAATTTTGTTCACAAATTTGTTAAAATAAGTTTTAGTGATTTTATCTCCTTTGCCAAGATAATCAACTGGTGTGGCTTATTGAGATTTTGATTAGACAGCATGATTAATGCTCTCTAAAACGTGCTGTGTGATACTAAAAGACATTAGACACTGTACTATCATGGCTCTTTCACACAGGGCTACACACCATTTTTTCCCCTGGAGGGCAAAGTCATGATCCAGAGGCAGAGTAGGGCGAGTCATGACTTTGCCATCTTGGGGGAAAAAATTATCAGTTGCCCTGTGTGAAATAGCCTGAGTGGAGCTCAGGTGAAGGCAGAAGAAAAAAAAATCCGAAAACAGGTTTTGTTGGCTTATCTTTTAACAATGGCTGATGAAAATCTGAGTTTTTATTTTGTTTATTTGTTGGGTTTCAATAAAGTGTGTTTAAAAGGGGTCAACAAGGTAATGAAAGCTCATCTGAGTTTGGTAAAAGAGAGAAACTTGAAGCTTGACAATGAGATGACAATTGTGCCTGGTTACTACTCTGTGTTTGCCTCCAGTTTTTTTTCGTTTTGCCTCCAGCTAACAACGTGACGTAATCATGACATCAGCCCAAAAAGAGTCTGTATGCCACATACATACTGTCAGGGAGGGGACTTATCAAAGGAGAAATGTGAAAAAAGTGAAAAATGGGGGAAAAAAGAAACACAAGTGTCACAGCAGCATGTGTTCCTGTCTAACTCCAGTTGTTTTCTCAACAAATAAAGGCAAAAAGCCCAAAAATATGAGAAACAAACGAACAAAAGTACTGTGTTTATATTGTTGAGTACAGTTCTGGCTGTGGGTGCTGTGAGCAGGCCACCTACAGCAGCATTCACCTGGAATCCCAGTAGAGAGGAGCTGCAGCCGTCGGGCTCTGAGTGCTGGTAGCCGGGGCGAGGCTGAGGAAGTTCTCCTGGGGGAAAAGAAAAAGAGAAAAGAAGTTTCATTTACTTCTTGAACTTAAGTGAAGGCACGATAACAAACTAATCACATCATGTGCTCCTCGTCAAGGATCCATAGTACATCTCTGTTCTTGGGTGTGTGTCGTTTCAGAGATAAGATGTAACTTCTGTTTGAGAACATCTGTATTGATTGTGTAACTGAAGGTACATCTAACCCCCCCCCCCCCCACCCAACAGACCGATAACCAGGATGTGTTCATTATCAGCAGCCTGAGTGGCGAGTGCACTATCTTGGATCAAGAGTAGTTAATAAACTGGCAGCAGGATTGATTTGAGACTTTAAGTGTGCCAACAAACAAATCCACAGTAACAGAAGGAACACTGGATGTGAACAACATAATTCGAAAACCTATTGTGGACCAGAAGCACTGATAAAAACGTTTGTCTCTTTTGAAAACAGCTCAACAACTCTGTCGAGCCATCTCTGAACCCTGAGTCTCACTGTCAAGAACACAACGACTTCTGAGTAACAGTAACACGAAGTTAAAGCTACTACGAAGAACTTTTCTACTTTGTTGATTTTGTCAACCCATTGTGGACAAATGCATTTGCTATTTGGTTTAATGCAGCATTTGCATGGATGATGTTGCAATTTAACATCACTGGCAACATGTTCTAAATGCCATAAATTTCAGCTTCATCTATTTTTAATAATTCTGTTGGTCTCATAAACAATATTATGTCATCACACAATTTTTTTCCCTGATTTCAGTGATGTGAATATTTTTCTGGTGTGTTTTTACTCCTTTATGACAGTAAACTGCTGATCAGCACTGACTGATCAACATTTTTCACAATTTTCTGACATTTTATGGACCAAACAAGTAATCAATTAATCGAGGAAATGATGACACATTAATCAATGATAAACATAATCATCCCTAAGACTATTTTATTCAGTGTTTTTGTGTGAAATATAATATAATTTTGTCCTATTATTGACCTGTAATGGAAACAATTTCTCACCAGGGATCAATAAAATATTTCTGATTCTGATGAAGTTTAAAGGGACGTCAAGGAAGTTTCAGATTTTGGATTTTCGAGGCCCCTGTGGACAAAAGTGTGAGTGTTTCCACCGCAACAACCACAAAATATTACATCATAGGAGAATCTGAACCGGTGGCAGCCATTAAGAGTGATTATAAAGAAGTTGCCAGTCTTACTGTTGATAGTCTCGTTCACTTACATAGATCATAAGGAGGCATCAGTAACAAACTGAAACCGTTTCGTAACCAGTTAGAAACTCCTTGTAGCAGCTTTAATTCAAGAAATTCATGCTTACCGTATCTGCAGCGGTACTGACACACACCATTGTGTCCCCCCACCAGCTCAACCAGGGAATCAAAGTATCCGTGCACAGTCTGGAAACTATTTCTAATTGAGCTGAGGCTCCAACTGTTATCTTCTTGTGCCAAGGGTCTGTCCAGGGACTGGTTTGTCTGCACTGGTTTGATGTCATTCACTCCCTCATCCTCCTCCTTCTCTTCCTCGTCAGAAGAAGGTTGCTCCTGGGTGACAGCTTCACCGGTAAGAGCTTCCTTCGCAGGGGCGTCTCCAGCAGGCCTATCGCTGTCTGTCCCGGGCTCTACTGCTGTTGCACCATCTGCTGCAGGGACATCCGCTTCAGGGTCGTCTGCTGCAAGTATTTTAGCTAGCAGACTGTCACCTAAGAGGGAGTTAGCCACAGGTTCCTCGTCTGCAGGTGAATCAGACACTTGAGCATCTGCAGGAGTTTCTTCCGCTGCATCAGTAACGGCAGGGGCCTCCTCGTCCTCCTTGGCCTGGTAGTGGCCTAACGTGGCAGACATGCCCGCGGACACGCAGAGGAGGAGCAGGACCACAGTCCGAAGCAGCATGGTGTTGAACTGGTAGAGCAGAGGAAGCTCTCCACAAGGCCAGGTGTTGTTAACAGGATGAGAAGAGTGTGGAGAGTGAGGGACAAAAACACTCTCTGCTCATACTGACCCTGCCAGCCACAGAGCAGACTTTGACCTGTGATTAGCTTCTGACAGACAGCAAGGCACTCTCTCATGCTGGGGGCAAAGGTCAGCCCTGTATCAATCCAAAGAAAGCTTCTATAATTCTTTTAATCTTCTAATTCTCTATGATTCCTGAACACATCAGATGAGTAATTTCATCAGTTTTATTCACAAAGCTATAATTGGATTTTTATGACTCAAAAATCACATGGAGCTCGAGCCCAGAGGAAAAAACAAAACAAAAAACAAAACAAAACATCTTCGTATTCACGTTAATACTCAGGACATCTGATGCTGGCATTTCATGCCTGTGACCTTTATCAAGACATCACAAACTTCAAACGATCTTCACTGCGTTTTGATAAAGGTCACAGACGGACACCTCAGTCAGCAGTGAACAGTGAATAAGCACAGAGACAAATGGAACATTATCCTATCTTCATTTGACATGTCTCTGCTGCCCTCTTGTGGTTGAACAGAGCTGTGGAAGTTGTTTTTTGTCCTTTTTCATGTCACTGTCCAACAACAGAAGCAGAGTTTACTTATAAATCCTATTTATGTTATTTGGTTGCAGGTTTTTCCCTCCCTTTGTCTTATTCAGTCTGTACATTTGAATACTTATTACAGGGTTCCTACACATTTTCCATTTCAACATTACATACTTTTCCAGACTCAAATTTCCAGACTTCTGGGAAGATTTTTCAGACCATTTAAATTTCTTTTAGCCAGGCCTCGGAAAACTTGCATTTACCAACTGTGGCCACTGTGTCTACACAGAAAGATGGACAACGTTCCACAAATATCTCTGCCTGAAGTAAACTAACTAACCAGTGAACTAACTTCCCTATACACTCATTATTTTCTCTTAACATAATGCATAAATCTTATATTATTGTTATTAGTTTCTTTTAGAAACAAGAAGGAAAATCTGTTGAAAAATTAAAAAAAAAAAAAATTAGGCCTAATTTTCACAGCATCTGTGCAGCCTTATGTATTCACTGTGCGCATGGAAACGATGATGAATGCAACCATGAAGATATGGTTTCCTTACACAGAAAAAAAGTCTGTTTACTTTTCTGATAACTACATCACTGCAGAACTCATGAACAGGGCTTTCCACAGGGATATGAAGTAACCAGAGGTCCAGTGAAAAAACTTTTTGGCCATAAAAGCCCAAATTTGGTGGCCTTTGACATATTCTTTGCCTACTTTACTGCAAACATGCAGTAAATTATAGTAAAGGTGAACTGGGCTTATTTTTTTCATATTCTCTTTTCTTTTTCCCATAATTATCCAACCCTGGAAATTTCTAAAATCAAATTTTATGCTTTTCAGTACTGCGTAGGAAGCCTGTAAATATTTTGTAAATGGTAATCAGAAATGAGAGAAGGGCTCGTTTTGCTCCTGATCTTCTGTGATATGATTATCATACATGGCTCGTACAGAATACACCAGAAGAAAACAATATTCAGGCCTTTTTTTTCTTGTTCTCTTTTCAACTCATTACCTCCAGTGCCCCCAGGCTGTACAGACTTCACTTATCTGATTTCAACCTTAAGGAGGAAGTTGTTCACATTGACAAATACTAATTGGACCGCCCCGAGCCACTAAAACAACATATGTGAAGTGTCAAATTTAAGATGACTAGAAACTGTGAAACCTGATGTCCTCTATTATAACACCACGTGTGTGTGTGTGTGTGTGTGATCACTGTACTTTCATAATTTAAGGCTTGAGAATGTTGGTGGTTATTATGAAGCATAAATAAATGTTGAAGCCAACTGTCAACTAATAAATGTAGCTATATTTTACATTTTACTCTAACATATCAAGAAGCATTGTGCACTTATAGCTGTCTTCCTATTCTCCGTTACATCAGTTATATATCTATTATATATTATTATCAATGCAGGACTTGTGATTGATTTTTACTGCTTGCTGATACGGGTGGCAGTTTTAAGTTATGATCTATGATTTTTTTTTTTCCATTTAATTATTCCTTCATTTTATTTCACATTGCACTTTATCCAGTGTATATTGTCTGATTTTGAAATGTCCATCTCATGAGATCCTCTGGTTTACTTGCTGATGAAGCTATTTGCTCTCTGTTTGCAGATCACAATGTATTTCATCCCACAACATCCTAAAAACACAGGAAAGCAGCAGTAAGTAAGGAAGAATAACAAGTCTTCTAGTCAGGTGTCACATACAAAGTTCAGTATGTGCAAAATAACATGTACCGTCTAATGGCCTTGCTCGCTTTCTCTCTCTATTCAGCACCAGGTTGATGTTGTTTTCCAGATCCTTGAGAGAAAATTAAAGTATAAAAAACAAGACCGACTACCTAATCTTGAGAAGTTATAATGTGTTATGAAAAAGGTCAAACTCCCTTGCCTTGTTGGTGGTCTTCAGACGGTCATTTGAGGCTATCAGTCTCATTATCTCTGTCTGGAGGCAAACAGAAAAAAATACTAAATAAAAACTGCAGACATACGCATTTTTAAAGACTCACATGTCCCGCAATTTTATTTCTGTAAGAAAAAAAGGAAAAACTGATGCTCAATGTGATGTAAAAGTCAAAGTTTAACACTGGGTTGCACCAATGAAGATTAATTTAATCTAAGATTAGTTATAAAAACTGGTCTTAAAATGAATAAATCCAGATTTAAAATAAGCAGACCTCTGCACCATAAAAACTCATCTCATTTTACTAAATCCAAATTTATTTATGTTGACTGAAATTAATCAATATAAAGATGTTCACTTACCCAAATTAAAATGAATACTGTTGGGACCTATTAAGTATAAAAGAGGAGGGGAGTTGATCTGTATTCCTTAATAAAACATCACACTGTTGTTTACTAACTAAAAAGCACAAAGGAAAAAAAATCTTCTGTTGTTTAATAGCTAGCTAAAAACAGAAGAAAAAACTTTCTATTGTTTTCTTGCTAGCTAAAAAGTTAACAAAACATGACATTGTTTTCTAAGTAGTTAAGTTAGCCCACTCATGATGACTAAGCAGAGAAATATTTTGCTTTGCTTTTCTGAAAAAGGCAGCCATTTTAAAAGTAAAACCTCCTCAAGTGTGGTTTAAAGTTAATACTGGATCACATTTTGAATTGTATAAAATTCTGTTACAACAGAATTAGATTTAATCTAAAAGTTTAGAGTAAAAACTAAACAGCTTTAAAGTCAGGTTTAGATTTAATCTAATTCAATTTTAAGGTAGTTTAACAGCAGAAATTAAAGTGAAACCATGATTAAATCAGGTTTAAAAATTAATTCTTGTTGGTACAACCCAGCCTAAACAGTAAAAAATATATCGAGGAAAAGTTTAGAGGTTATCTTGCAGCACCTTTAGGTCTTTGATGCACCTCTCTGTGGCTGTGGTTGTAGCAGCAGAAACCAGCTTCTCCTTAATCTCCTCCTCCAGCTGTCTGATCTCCCTCCACGTGTTCAACACCTGCAGCCTCTTGGAGCACACAGTGTCAGCGCAGCCGGTGGCAGCCCCTCCGTCCCGCAGCCCTGACAGAGATGCATCTGTCCGAACACAGAGGAGCCTCGCATGAGCGCACTGTAGTGACAAGTGATGCATCTGTACTCGTACATACACACTCCTGCAGGCGTTTTAAAGTCACAGCTGACTCACTGTGAAACTACAAAACTCTCTTTATGCCAGTTATCATGACAAAGTGATTATTTGTTCAGTCAGTTCACGTCAGAGATTTAAAAGTTAGCATGTGCTGTTGCCCTCCAGGGTAATATACAGCAAATGCTTAGATGTGGTTTACTACTGATTAGATATACCAATGTAGTCTTGTTCTTGAGACGCACTCTTCATGTCGCTGTCCTCTGGGCTCATGATAGCTGGAACATTCTGTAATTCATTTCGCACTCTGCAGTCAAAAAAAGAACAAACTTGCTTTGACCGATGACAATGTACTGTATAAATATCTACACTTTTTTTGTTGGACTGGTCCTTGCAGTACCGTTTATTCTCCTCTAGAGCTCTTCTGGCCTCCTGCTCCAGCCTGCAAACCTCTTTCTCTGCATCCTCCAACTCAATTTCCCTTTCTTTGCCACTGCCAAGATCTTTAAGTGAAGTATTCGGCAACTGTAACACAAACACAAAAACATACTAAGACGTACATTCTTTACCACAAACACAAAGGATGCTCCAGAGAGATGCTTATTCTGTGACTATTCAAAAACTATTTGAGGCTCCATCTTCCTTTATGGAAAGTTAAAATATCTGTGCGACTGTCTGAGCTCCATAAACATATTCTGCTCTATCAGAATACATGAAAAACATCTCATTGCCAGCAGTCTTGAGTTCACTTCCTAATGAACATGTTGCAAAACACTACCACAAAGAGGAATGAAAGGCTCTGTGACAAGAGTCACCTTTGACCCTGTGAACTGTGACTGACCTATAGGTGTAGTTTAGTTACATTACAGTGTCTGTGTATTAAAAAAAAATCACTGAGATATTAACACTAGTATTTTTCCTTATAAAAAGCCATTTGTTGTCTTTCATTCAGGATAAATTCAGTCACTTCCACAAACCTTTTAAGTGCCTGAGCTTGATAATCCATCACAGTAAACATGTTAACTGTTAACGTTAACGCTAGTTTGCTGTCAGTCAGCGGACACCCATGGACCGGAATCAAACTAAGGCCAAAAAGTCACACCCATGTCTCAGGTCTACCTCATACAGGGAAATGAAGTCATGCCCCTTCTGGTGGATCACCACGGGACCCAAGTTCAGGAGGACTATACCATGGTCTGTGGCTAAAAACAAATCATTTTTTGATCCCGTTTGCACTGTGCCACAAATCACACATTGACATTTGTCAATTTAAAAGATAATCTTGCAAGAATTTCATAGCTTGGCATAAAACCATTTAAGTATGAGGCTATGAAGATACTACAGACCTAGAAGTCGCGTGAGTGACGTAAAGACTTTCTCCCTCCAAAAGCTAATGTTAGCTGCTGAGGCTACAATGCCTGCGTTTGTTGTATGTAGTCACACAACAATGGATCTTCTTGTTCTTTCACTTCCTGGCTGATAAAAGGATGAGGATTTGCTGGATGAAACACCTCAGGTAAGAGCATGTTGCAGCGATGTTGGTGTGAATGGTGTATATTGTGTGAGATGAGAGGTATAGTTCACCGGCAGTTTCACACAAAACTAAACTATGACAAACCTATCACAAATTGCGACTTTCTTGTCTTGTAAAATTATGTTTTAAATTGACAAAAATGATGTGTGTAATTTGTGGCACAATTCAAATGGGAAAAAAACATTATTTGTCTTTCACTGTAGACTACAATTCATAGTTTTTTACAAAGTTAGGCCCCTTGGAGGCTTATGGCAAGTGTGCTTTACCATGTCGTGTAGTGCTGACTGGGAATCCATCATGTGGTTGACATACAAATCATAATCTGTCTGGAAGAAAAAAGAAAACATTATTTCACTCTATGCATTTTGTTGGTTTTTATCCTACTGATCGTTAAATCCTACAAAAACTTCAACTGTAGACATTCATCATGAACATGACATTGTATTGTACAAATCTTGTGTGCAAAATATCGAGCTTTCTTAACGAATAAAACCATTTTCCAAGTTACTGTGATTTTGCTGAATGATATGTCAACTTCACTGTCTACTCATTACATTAAATTAATGTCAAGCAATGATCAGTTTAATTTAATCAAATTTTGTTTATGTGCAAAATGCACAAATATTAATAGTTAGGGTTGCACAATATGGTAAAAAAAAAATCATACTGCAATATTTTGACATGTCTTGCGACTGCCATGTGATTCTTGATAAGTCTGATAATTTTTGTGTCACAATTTTCATTTTCGCTGGAAAAAAAACAAGTTTTGTAGGCCATCTCTGCAGCACTACAGTACTGCATTATAATGCTGTCTTCACACATATTTTTCCTTCATCAAAAAAAAAGCAACTTGTCTGATTTGGATATTGCACTTGGCTATGATGTAACTGCAATAATACTTGGAATAACTGTGCAGCCAGATCAACTGTGCAATGCAAAATTCTAAACACACAAAGCAGTTTTACTGACAGTGTGAGCAAAGCTATTGTGTGCAAAAAAAGAAACTTGCACAAGCCTAAGGCGTTTCTTATGAATGAGCACGAATCCAACCGTTGCCCTCGAATGACCTGGCGCATCATGACCAGGTTCCAGTGGTTGCTCTACTTCCGCCTCCTACACCAGGGACTCACTCTCTCTTGGCTCTAATACGTCTGACGGCACATGCTAAAAATGTGCTAGTGGGTACAGAGGAAATGGAAAAACCTTAATTTCCCTCAGGATGCGTCCAAATACTGGCGAGCCTTCACATACATCATCAAAGACGTCACTGAACACCACAAGGCGGTCTCTGCTGGGCCAGCTTTGCGCTGACAGCTTCTTCAGCTCCTGAGTATGACAGGAACACACACACGCAAAGACAACGTTAGCAAGTTAAGATGTGTGTGTGAGAGTCCGTGCGTGTCTTCTGTATTCATGCACCTTCTGCAAGAGTGTTGAGACGGCATTTCAGAACTGCCATCTCATGAAAAATGGACTGAAAATTAAAAAGAAAGTGCAATTACAAAAGTAGTTGTGTGATGTCCTGGTTTGTGGGACCATTCTCACCTTTTGTAGTTTCTTCTCATGCATTTCAGCAACATTTATTCCAGCCCAGAGGTCCTGCTTGGCTATGACTTGCCTGCCAAACTGCTGTTTCGTCTTTTGCTGGCCTTCATTATTCAGGCTTTCCTGGTCAGAATGGCTCAAACAAAATTGCTGTTTCCCCTCCGGATCAGATGAAGAGTTCAACTTTTTCTGGGAAAAGGCACTTGAGTGGTCCCGCAAAGAGTTTGAGGAACAGTAAACTATCTTTGGTACACTTACATCTTCTTTTCTGTCTATGTGTGATGAGCGAATCAGAAGCCTGATCTTGTTTTGACCTCGAGACGTCAGACTCTACTAGAGCCATGTCAGAAGAGAGCTCAGCGGGAGATGCTTTAATTCCTTTCTTCTTTACATACGTCAGTGCCTTTGTTCGTCTCTGCTGGACTGTCAGAGGGTTTGGGGTTTCTTCCTGGCTCTGAGACTTTCTCCAGAAGGGCTGCTTCCTCTCCTTGTGAGGTTTGACTCTGGTTCAGGCTGCAGGCCCCAGATGACCTGAGCAGTAGGTCAGGATATCAGCCTTCTGACCGGCTTCAGCAGCCTGCAGGAGTCTGTGGACGTCACTCTCAAAGCCCCCGGGCTTTAGCTTACAGCCACTGGACATGACTACGAAAACACAAAACATATTACTGTTTTAAATTTAAGTTTCTCACCTCAAGTACAATAAATGTCCTATATTGCACAGTAGGTAGAGACCTACCAACATTGGATTGTTGGGACAGTAAGAAAAATGCGATATTGATATATCAACCAAAATTCTTTATACAGAATATAGAATATATAGATAAACATTCTCTCCAATATCTGGGACTAGATGGTGCTCAGCTTGTGGTGTTCAAAACATCAAATGGATAAATAAATAAAATAATTGAATCTGTCTCCATCTTGACCTGGTTACTTCACAAGAGACCTTCTTCACGGCGGCCATATTGACATGAAACAGCCAGCAGGGTAAACACAGGTGTTACCAATGACACTAATTAAGGTCAGAACCTTAATTAACTAATGACGGTGAAGCAGTGTTGTGCGTCTGAATGATAATTTTCTGTCCTAAAAAACAATAATTTGTGAAACCAACTAAAGGAAAAGCAACACAAAACTATTATTTTAACTTTTGTAAATCCAGAAAGCGTGCTAACTAATCAAATATCTCATTTCAGGTAGCCACGTGTCACTACTTTTTACTTTTATATTACTTGAGCGTGCGGAACTAATAAACACTTTGAAGTTTGTGGACTGAGACATAAAGACGTAAACAACCTCACCTGTTATTTAATTGTACTTTTTGTCCGGAATCACGACAGGAAACAAACTTTTTCTCCGTGGATGCTGAAGTCTGCTCTCGTCTCGGTCGTCAAGGAGACCGACGCGCGTAATGCTTGCGTTGCGTTCAGTGTCTTGAGAATAATCGTACCCCTGAGCTCTCAGGTGCTGGAGCTCATTTGTAGCCTACATCTATTCTCTCTATTGGAAACATTTAAGTTATTATGAGATGGCCCCTGTGTTGTGTTTTGTATGTATATTGTTTTGTTTTTGTTGAATGTGTATACATATATATGAATATGTATATCATATGCAATTCAGGCCTTATGTCTTGTGCTGATTTTGCTCAATCTAAGGCAGAATGAATGTATATTTGCATAACTTTTCTATGCCTTGAATTTTGTGTATAATTTCAATAAAAAAAAAAATAAAAAATAAAAAATAAAAAAAAATTTGTAGCCTACATGATTAGACAAAACGTGACCTTAAAGTGTGCAGGGCAGCGAATACTCAACCATAAAAACTTAAGGTTTGTTTATAGAAAGAATAACATTTATATGAGGGGCCTAAGCACTGACATATTTATGTGTTAGCTTGCTAAGCTCCAAGCTAAGTCACTATAAAATATTTGTGGCCTCCCATAATAAGATTTACATGAAAATAACATTGTTTGAAATAAAGATACCGTTCCTTGCAAATGTATTACATAGGTGACATAATTTCAAAAGCAAGAGAAGGTAGAGTTAATTTTGAAATCCAGTTTTTAAGTAGGTTAGTGGGCTTATCACAAACTCATGAGTTAGTCATTTAGTTTCTATGGATTTCTGCTGAACTGGTTCCATTGGCATGCTGCAGCTTTTCAAAATTAAACTTAATTATTTAACATTCATTTCATTATCATTCATTCATTCAGGAATGAGTTTTTAAGCATATTATTAGCAGATACATGTAGCCACATGGTATCTATAATGAAGTAGTATTGTAAATTCTTTAGCATGGAAAAATAGACTCCAGCAAATTTCCTTCTATTTCCTTGGGTTTTCTTATTTATGACACTCAAATGTTTCCTCTGGGCTGCCACAAACCCTTTAATCCACACAAATCGTGTAAACTGGTGTCTGGGGGAAATCTGGTTACTGTACACCTGTAAATGCTTTAATCAAACTATTATCTCAATCTTGTTATTCATGATAATTGGGTTATTGTGTGCACAGCAATGAGTGTCGCCTACAGAGCAGAGGAGAGAGGAGGAGGAGGAGGAGAAGAAGAAGAGTGAAACTCAGCCTCGGGCCTTGAACGGCCAGAATAGGAAAGCACCCAGATGGCAAAGCTGAGCATGAGGGAAGAGGCAGTGTTAACATGTTCTGCTTCATTGAAACAAGCAGGGCCATACAATGGAGTTTCCATCCATTTGCATCCTTGTGCATTCCATTAATGTTTATGTAACAATGTTCCCAGAAGTTTATTTGTCAGAAGTTCAAGGATGCATCACTGATGCCTGTGAAGAGGAAATACCAAGGTTCATTTCCAGATTAATGCATTACATAACAAATTAGATAATATCTCTTTAGAGGGTCAGTGATTGTGACTGTAGAAGCCAGAAGAAACTCATAAATGCCAGACTACTTAATGTTCCATTGATAATTTAGGAATTTTCAAAGTAAAAAACAACTAAAAGACAATACAGCCACAGCCTGTTCACCCTGCCGCTGACAAGGGATACAGAAGTATCCGCTGCTGTACCAGCAGACCACAGAGCAGCTTCTTCCCTCAGGCTCTGAGAGTCCTTAAGTCATCCTTAGCACACCACCATGAAAAATAGTCTGTTTTATTGTTATTTCTATGACTAATTATTCACCCAATCTACAGTATTTAGTTTTTGTTTATTAGTTGTTTATTTTCATAAGTAGCACAAAGGAAACAACACTTCAATCTCGTTACACAACCCTGTGTTGCAAAATGATAAATAAACGACCTTGTAATAAAATGTAAATACGAAACCTCTGTGCCGTGAGACTGCCCTTAAATAAAAAAAATATAACTACATCAAGCAGGTTTTTATTCAAGGGGTGCAATTTGGAAACTGTCTGTAGTTATAGCATCATATAAGATGCATAATTCAGGTTAAAACATCTATTTTTATTCATGATATTTAATATTCAAAGACCATAATATTTCCTATATACAGTGCTAAACAATTAAAGGTATGTTTCATGTGCACATTTGAAAGCAAACTTGAACCAACCTTTTAAGTCTGGCTTTTAATTGAACTTATTCATTGCCTGTTTATTTATACATCTGAATCTGTTTTACTGGTTGTTGTATCCATTTATTTATTTCTTATCATTTACTTATTTATTTCTCTTTTATTCTCTGGATTGTTTTCCTTTTAATACCCAACCGTTTATTTCTTTGTTTTACCGATTTCTATACTTATCTTCTCTTTTGGTATTTTATTATTTTTTCATGTGTTCTTGACTTTTCATTTACTTTTCATCTACTGTTTACATAAACAAATGAAAATTTGAAACTCAGCCAAACAGTACAGATGACAGGGTTAATTTATTATAATCACTGATTTTGGGACAACTTTTTTTTTAAACAATAATTTAAAACAGCATTTCAAATGTCCCTGTAAAAAAAATTGCATGTGCAGAGTGCAGCAGGGTTTGTTATCTCTTGTAGAAATCATCTTTAGATAAAAGAAAACAATTAATTTTGTCATATGCTTGCTCTTTTTTTGGCACATGTAAATATGTTAAGTAGGGAAGATGTTTTTACTATTGCTAGTAATTTTTATTTATATCTAAGCCCCACAAAAAATGTAGGGATGCATGATAATATCATGTCATTGTTATTGGCCGATAAATGTTTAAAGTATTTTGTACTCTGTATATACTCTGTGGTGTGAAGGTTTTTTTAAAGTGTCTGAAATGGAAAGCAGGCATAAACCTGCTATTTACAGAGATTGCACAGCGTCGGTCATGCGAGGATGAGCCAAATCACATTCCTTCAACACTACAATTTTAATTGTCCATTAAAGTGGAAAAAGAAGGCTGTCAGCAGTAGTTTTCTTAAAGGACCAGTGTGCAGGATTTAGTGGCATCTAGTGGTGAGCTTGCAGATTACAAACGCCTCGGCTCACTCTCCCCTTCCAAATGGGAGAACCTATGGTGGCCTGAAAGGTGGCATCTAGCGCCAGTGTTTGGTTTTGTCCATTTTGGGCTACTGTAGAAACATGGTGGTGCAACATTTCGGCCTCCATGGAAGAGGACCTACACCCTCTGTAGATATTACTGACTCATTCTGAGGTAACGAAAACTCAACAATTCTGTTTTTCAGGTGATTATGAATATTTTATTCTATTTATGCCATATTCTGCTAATAGAACCCCATAAATCTTATGTACTTGTCATTTAATTTAGGTGGAAAAAAACGTGCATATATCAGCAACAGCAACAGCAATCAGCCAAAATAAGTTTGAAAATATTGGATATTTGCAAAACCTCAATATTGTGCATCTTTAAAAAAATGCATAAAGAATTTAGTTGGATGTATCTCTGACATAATTAAACAAATGGACCTGTTTAAGTGCAATAGCATGCTGGCTAATCAGGAGTGATGCATTGTCACTCAACACTGTCAGCAAGAGTGAAATTAATTCAGTGAATTCAGACACAAAATAAAGAATTTTCAGATGGACACAGAGGTGTATTGTTTCAGGTATTTAATAAAAGTCATTTGGGCTACTGCTCTTACATTTACAGTTGAGACATTCCGCAATTATTCTGGGTAACAGTAACATGTCTAGACCGTTTTGTTTATCTTAATGTTTACTTTGTACAAAACAAAAAGGCCAACATTATTTTTCTTTGTATAAAAAATATAAGTTAATTTAAATTTAACTCTAATTAAGAAAATAACAATAGTAATAATAGCAATAATAATATCAATAATAATAATAATGATAAAGATCATAAGCTAAACATAGTGCAGACAATGGGATATAACTGGTGCTGAAAAGTAGAAGGGACAGTGCAGTGTTATGGACTTAACCATGTTCTCAGGTGGGGTTGGAGGGGGGAAAGAGACAGTCAAAAGCTTTCTCTCTCACTCTCTCTCTCTCTCTCTCTCTCTTTCTCTCTCTCTCTCACACACCCCACACACACACGCTCACACACATGCACACGCACACACACAGTGTACACACCCAGTCAGAAAGTGCACGACTGCCATTCAGTTTAGCACCATCAGAGCATACATCTCAGTCTGTACAAACTAATTTCTAGATTGTACACAGTATACACCTATTACTGTATATGTAAAATTATATATAAACTTCAGTTTAGGTGCATGCTAATTGTTGCTCTTGGTTGAAGCTTACTGGAAGCAATTCTGAAAAGTAAGACAGAGCACATCATGGAAATCTGCCACCACCGAGGATCTGCAATCAACAAAACATTCATCAAAGTGTACATTCACACCATTTGGGGGCCACAGTACCAGTCGTAAAAACAAATTATTCGAGCGGTAATTTCAGTCTTGGAGGGACAATGTCCACTGGAATGACAGTTTCAGACAAAGCTATTGTCTTTTGGAAGATCTCGGAAACTCATTTGGAAGAGTCCAAATGCACCCCCCTTGCAGGACGTCAGAGAGTCAGCGTAAAGGTGGAGGAGGAGGAGGAGGAGGAGGAGGAGGAGGATTTATTTCCTTCGATAGGTCGTGGATGTGTGAGGGGAAACTTCTGTTACACACCTGTGAAAAGTCAACCAACATTCTTGAGTTGCAATCCCAGAGATAGACACGTGATGCACTTTAGCTTAACAGGTTTGACATTATGGGAAAATATTACTGCTGCTGAGACTTCAACAACAAAATGTGTTCAGTGTCGTAAATGTTTCACACTACGGCTTTGAACCTGCAAGGACGCCCGTCCAGACTACGACTTATTCCACCTTTCACCATTTAATTAACTTAAATGTAAAGAGACAGTTCATCCCAAAATAAAAATACATATTTTTCCTCTTACTCGAGTGCTATTTATCCATCTAGATTGTTTTGGTGTGAGTTGTGCAGTTATTAGCCGTAGAGATGTCTGCCCTCTCTCTGATATAAACGGCACTCAAAGTGCCCAAAAATACATTTGAAAAATTCAACACCATTCAAGAGATCATGACCTGGTTACTCAAGATAATCCACAGACTTTGCTGTGAGCTGTTTCACGTGGGCGATATAGCCCTAAAATAATATCATGATATTTCAGGGTATTCTGCTATAACGATTTTCTTGATGAAATACTGAAAAATATGTTGGAACTCACAGTATCTGATGAGCTCTCCTTGCTGGATTTTTGGCTCTCCTCAGTGGTTTGTTGTACATCTCATCTTTTTTTAATCATATTAAAAAATAAGAGATATATTGTAAGCAATACATCCCTAGCAGGAGTTTTTCAAATGTATTTTTGGCAATTTGAGGCCCACAAGCCAAGTGCTATCTAGATGTATTCAATTCTATTCTACAGATCCTAGATTCTCAAATTGTGGCATGCTGCCTCCAGTGGTACGTGGTGGAATGTCAGTAATATTTGTTAAATATTAAATAAATATTAAATAAATTAAGCACAACTGTTAGTTGCTACTTAAGAAGCACCAGTGAAATGTCCACTGGACCTGCTAGCACCAAATGGTGCAGAACAGTAAGGTGATCCTCGTGGAGCTCAGTATTTTCTGAGGTGCTAAACGGTGTAAAAAGTTTGTGAAACACGGATAAAGATGAATCCGGTGAGCGGTTTGTGTGTTCCGCCATCTAGCAGTGGCGCGTCACGTATCTCACTCTCAGTGTCTACTGGTCATGTCCAAAAAGGAACTCTCGAGAGATTTTCTCATGGTTTCGGTTAAAATGATCACTCTTGCGAGATCTGTCAGGGATCAGGTCTGGGGTTCCCTTGTAGACTCTGGGTGTGCTGTTGCTTGCTGACAGTGACAGCATGGATAACTGGATTGAAAATGTTAGACAGTGGCCCTGATGACGGTACTTTTTTGGATGGTGATCCTAACGTTCTATAAATTTTATATAGTAGTTGTGACAACAGCCAGAAACAGAAAATGAAGAAAAAAGAAAACAGACCTCTGCCACATTTAAGTGCTGAAGTACTGTGTAATATATGTTAAAACTATTCAGGTGTTCAAGATTTTCGGGAACAAAATCCTTTTAATATTCTTGATCCACTTCTGGTGAATATCTTGGTCCTCTGCGCACTCAGTGAATCTTTGTAGAGTGAGTGTTTGGTCTCAGACAGGGACACTGTTCATGAAGTAGAGGCTTGTGCAGGGCTCATCAACTAGGACTGCCCACTTGCCTGGGGCAAATAAAATGCCACGTCAGGCAAGTAAACTATTAAACCATTAACTGCTGAATTGCTGAATTTTTTCATGCTGAAATGGTAGAAAATACTGTTTTCAGCCTCTCAAATGTGGAGATTTCCCGCGTTTCTTCTTTTATTATCATATTCAAGTGAATATCTTTGTGTTTTTGGACTGATGAATGGACATCACCTTGGACTTTGCAAACTGAGATACATTGACATTTTTCACTATTTTCTGACATTTTATAGACTTTGCAGCCCCAGAGTGAACATGACAATTTACTTTAGTCTTTGTTATTTGATTATTGCTAATAAATCAAACAATTTCTTGCCCAACTGCTGTTGGAGCAACTGAGAACTGCACACGTTTGCTGACTTCCTAGACACTTTTTAGCAAAAGTGATGTCGCAATCAGGCGCACGCGTGACAGCTTGTTTACTTCTGGTACGTCCCTGGATTCGTATAGGTATTATAGAGAAGGCAGAAATCTCCAAAACTCAGCAACTCACACCAAAACAACCTAGATGGATAAATGGCACTAGAGGTAGGAGGGAAAATATGTATTTTTGATCATGGAGTGAACTGTCCCTTTAACCACGTGGTATTAATAATGCTGCTGTCCGGACGTTAGTTACATAAGGTTGTCAACGTGTATAAATTTTGTGTCACTGCAAACAAATAAATCTTTGTATAATCCGTTGGGACACTTGTGCTGTATCCTCATTTCACTTTTGTTTTATTCATGGCCGTAGATCTGATAACTGATTAATGAGAAGGAACCAGATTGTAGTGTAAAATAATTTATAATGCGATAGTGGCGTGAAAACTGTTATGCAAGTGGAAAATTCAACAGTATGCAGTCTTGGCTTACTATAACTGATGCAAAACAGATGCTATTTGTGCATCTTGGTCTATTTCTTTTTGTCTTTTAAACTCCTGTTAATAGAAGAGGAAAAGTCGATGTACTATGCAGCAGGTTCCTAAATGCCAGCGGGGCCTGGGGGCAGTGCTGTGGGGTCCACTTCAGGGAGAAACATTGTGACTCTCTTGTGACTGTGTTCACAAGTGTCGACATTATCTAACTCCTCTCGCCACAGTTCATCCACGTTCTGCAGAATCTGCTGCGGGGGGATTTCTGCCATCTCCACCTAGAATAGGCTGTATGTCTTTATTCAAGTACTGCAAAGGATTTTTGCTCAAAAAAGTAATAAAAAAAACATTCTGACGTCCACCTTCTCAGCGAGGTGGCGTTACACCATATATCTGCTCTACACATTCCTTCTGTCTCTGGGAATACCTTGCTGAAGTAGTGCGCGTCGTACGATAAACCTACCACAGAAGGCAAAACAGTACCATTTCAAAAAGAAGCCTGAACCGACGACAAGATTTCACATATTCTAGCCTGTGAAAGGTTCAGAGTAAGGCCTCTGCAAATACAAGACCGTAAAAGAATCAGCTCAAATAATAAAAAATAAAATAACATAAAACAGCTAAAATAAAACAACCAAAACGGCACAAGTCCATTCTACCAAATGATTTCCCAAGCTGAGTGGATGTAGGGTGATGGGTCGAAGTCCCTCCCCATCGGCTGTTGGTCAGTCTCTGGGATCGGTGAAACCGTCAGTGTTGACACCTCCGTCACCCAATGAGGTAACTGTGTGTTTTCAAAGTCAAAGTCGCCTTTAGCTGATCCGTCTCCTGCTGACACAGGATGTGGGTGCTCATCCCCCCACAGAGTACCAGGTCCGTGGCAGGATTCAGGTTGTATTCCTTTGGTGGGCCAGCAAACCCCTTTGGTAGTCAGTTGTCCACCTTGACAGGGCCTGAATCAGAAGGCCGGCTGGGGACGATGTCCTCCAACTCTCCTCGCGATATCTTCTCCCACTGGCACAGGTTCTCCCTGCCAACACAGAACACCTCCGTCAGATTCAGAGCCTGCATGCTGCAGGTTTAAAACGAAGGCTGTGCTCATACTTGCCGACCTTGAGAACTCTAAAATAGGGAGTCTATGCAATTTGAGTTAAATAAACTTTTTTCTCTGGATTCTGGTGACTTTTAAAGAATAAAAATAACAAAATAATGGCACTTATTAACTGGAAAACACAAAAAATGAATATTTTACAAATGTTTTTCTAAGGCTACTTTAATTAGGAAACATCTGATATGACTGTATTGCTGTCGGGGTGAAAACAGAAGACTTTTAGAGATGTAAAGCTTATGCATGCTGTGCAGAGCCAGAAAGAGGTAGTGATAACGAAAAGGGAGGGAAAAAAAAAGTGTGAAAAGGAATCAAGGTCATTTATTATCATTGCACAATACAGGGTTGTGCAACTGTTGCAAAGGTTGCAGTTCCTTTATGGTACACACACATGCAACACACATGCAGATTATTTAATTTATGTGACAAAAATACTCATAGAATAGACAAAATATAAACAGGAAAGACATGACATGAAGTGGGAGAGATACAGGAGACTTGTGACCCGGGAGGAAACCAGGAGAAGGAAATGAAAATGGGAGAACAGTATGGATGTGCTGCGAACAAGACATTTCATTTCTTAGGCTGAAGACATGACTTAGAATCTGGAAAAAGAGGATAAAATCATGTCAACATGAAACAAAGACATTTTAAAGCCATTACAATGAGTTTTAACTGGTTATGAAACAGTCTTAATTTATTACTGATGCCTCTGTATGATCCACATAAGCAAACAAGACCATCCATGAAAACATCGGCTGTCTCTATATAGTTATTTCTTAATGTCCTGACTCTGTGAAATCAGATGGAACCTGGAGGCTGTGTTAACATTAGCAAGTTATTTTAAAAAAAGCAGGAGGTTTTATTTAGATAATTTTGTTTTTGATGTTATATTTTGTCCACAGAGGGCTCCAAAATCAACGAAATATGAAAATTCCTGGTAGTAGCTTTAAACTTCATTAACAATAGAACAAAATTAAGTGTAACATCTTGTGGGTTTTTACTTTTTATGTATCTATTGTTGTTATTATTCTTACTTTGTATTTCTATTTATTTTTTCACTTCTTTTTCAGTTGTATTTATTATTTATTTATTTACTTGTTTTCCCTCTTAATGTAAATATGAATAAACATGCCATTTTTTCTTCTTGTGTATTTATCCTCATGGATGAAATTTAATTTTCATCCCTTCTTATTATAACTATGTGTGGCCATTAAGTCTGTGAGCATGCGGCTCTAATGTACGACTGCACCTGTTAAAGGAAATAAGAAGTTAAAAAAATAGGACAAAATTATTTGTGTGAGTCATTTCAAACAAAAAATACTGTGAAGAATTTGTTTTAGGGCTGCAACAAACAATTATTTTAATTATCTGTTAATGTGGCAATCATTTCTCTATTAACTGATCAGTTGTTTGGTCAATAAAATGTCAGAAAATAGTGAAAGATTTTGATCAGTGTTTCCGAAAGTCCAAGATGACGTCCTCAAATGGTTATTTTGTCCATAACCCAAAGATATTCAGTTTACTGTCATAGAGGAGTAAATAAACCAGAAAACATTCACATTTCAGAAGCTGAAATCAGTTTTTTATTCAGTTTTCTTGTTTGAATGAAAATGAAATTGGCAGATTTTTGGTCCTGTCAGTCAGTCCTGTCTTAATGTTTTTGCCCCACTGACTGTATTCTTTATTTGCTTTTATAATATTTATCTTTTAATGACTTTCTATTAATTACTATTTTATGTATTTTTCACCTTCTTTTAATTGTTTTACATGGATGTTCTTTCTGTCTTTCTGTCTCCTGTGTACAAATATGCTCTATAAATAAACTTGCTTGCTTACTGTTGCTACTGATGTGGCTGATCAGTTAGCAGACAACATTATAACACTATGCTGCCACAAGGGTGTGCATCTGATCTTAAAAGGTGGATGGACAAAATATTGTTAGAGACAGCCAGAACATTAAGAAAAATACTGGTTCTGAAGAGATCCATATTAAATGTCAACACATTGCAGCAATCGACAATACAAACGCTGCATTAAACCAAACTAAACTGTATTAAACAACTAAATAAAATGCATTTACACTGGCAGTCTGTGGCCACATGTCACCACAGCCAGGCAGCAGTGGTGTAATTCATTAGTCGTCTGTAGCAGCGTTCCCATCAGCTCTTGTTGTCATGAAGGTAACCTCTCCCCCCTGCGCTATAATCGAGCCTGACATACGAGTGCACAAAGCGCTGCCCTTTGCTGCCATTCCATTCAATTAGCCGGCCTGATGCAGTTTACACGTCTGTGGCAGATCCCACAACAAGCAGCCGGGCTCCGCGGGGTCTAGGCCCGCTGCCCACCCAGAGCCCCATGCTGACGTACAGCCGGGGCTTAAATATTACACTGCTCACTTTGTTTGCATTCCCTGCAGATCAAGGTCACAACGTTTTAAAAACCAAAAGGTTGCCCTGGAGGGGCAGGCAAATTTGCAACATGATCCTGTTCAACAAGCAGAAATTACACATATAAATACATTCTCACACTGTAATCAAATCTGACACACACACACCACACACACACACACCAAGCTAGAAAGAGCAACCATTTCATGTTTGTACACTGTAGTCTTCCTTCCAGGAAGTTGTGATGTTGCAATTGTAACATTTAATGCAAATTCAACAAACCCCCGTGGATTCGGCACAACCGTGCAATTTCGTCCGCGCTGCAACTTTTCTGCAACTCAATGTTTTGGTATTTACTATTTTTCTGTATTTTACTTTTTTAATTTTGTCATGAGTACTGAAGAGAAAGTTTTGTCATTGTTACTGACATTTACCAATGCTCCACACACTTTTGTATTTTGTAATTTTGTGCTTGCTGTTTTGATTTGAGCTCCAAAAAACAATTTTGCTTCTTTGTGGAAGAGGTTAGGGGTCAGCAACCTTTTTTTTTATCAAAACAAACCATTTCTGCAAAACATTTTGAGGCTTATAACGAGGGGAACATAGTCTATTAATTTCTAAATTAGCCTGTCAACATTACAATTGGTCTAAATGTGTTCATTAATATGTTTTAACATGTGGCTACTCATGTGGGATATCTATGATTATTTGGTATTTAAATGTTGCATTTACATTGCATGTATACGTTTTGTTGCATTTATGAAATTATAGATAGAGTCCGAAGAAAACTGTTTACATTTTTTGTCATTTTTATGCTCTGATCTATCAGACATCTGTGAAAAATAAAGTTGCATGTGTACATTTGAAATAGAGTAGCTATAAAGAGGTTTGCTTGCCGACTCTGAGCCTTCCCCATGACTGTGCAAAAAATGAATAAAATAAAATGTAACCTAATTTGATAATAAATAAACCATGTTAAAATAGCAACAACAAAAAAAAGAGTCGTATAAGGGCTGCATGTGGCTCTGGAGCAGCAGGTTGCTGACCCCCGCCCCAGGTACACTTCTTCATTTACAAATAAAAGCTCATTTTGTTAGACTTTTTGTAATCCTGAGTCTTTTCGGTAAGGTTACTTAGAACACTCGGAACAGAGGGCGGCTTTATTCTCCCAGGAACAAGTTGTCTTTGATTACTACTACAAGGAGTTTTTAACTGGTTATGAAACAGTCTAAATTTAATCCTGATGCCTCTATACGACCTACATAAGTTAACGAGTCCATCTTTGAGGAGACTGGCTATTTCTGTGACATTTATTCTTAAAGATACTGTAAAGCAACAATAAATGTGTGTTCTGAGTTTGTCTCACCACAGAAACATCTGTTCCAGCCAAATTTGAATGGTTAAAAAAATCAGCAAGTATTTAAAATTAGGTCTCAAAATCATGACAAAATGATCAGTTTTCTTTGCTCTGAAACAACCTGAAACATGGACGCTCTGTCTAGCAGTTTTATTGGACATGTCCAGACATGTTTGAGCCACCAGAGACAGAGGACGGTGACAGGATGGTATTTTTTTTTCCTTCTGTGTCGGGTTGTTGGAACTGAAGCGAGCTGCTGGGCTGATTTGGACTAAAAGTCACTGAAGGTACGTTTGTAACTGACTGTTATGGAGGGTGAGGGGAGGGGGAGGCTGTGTCCATTCGTGGGACGTATACAGCGTTGGGGGACCATGGCTCCTGAACGTAACCGAGCCATGTTTTAGGTCTGCCCAAAAAATCCTGAACATAGAAATCGTGAACATTTTTCCAGTCTAACTCCAGAATTCAGTACTACATAATTCTCAGTCTTTTCACATGTTTTTTTAGCATCTATGTTCTAACATGTATGATGGGTTTAGAAGAAAAAACTCTCTTTTTCCTTTACAGAGACCCCGTGAAATCAGATAAAATGAGCCTGTGTTTACATTTTCACTGGCAAAATAACAGTGAGTTGTTTGTTAACCAGTTAAAAAGAAGCAGAGATTTTTATTTAGATCATTTCATTTTTGATGTTATAGCCGGTTATTATGGTGGGAAGGCTACTGCTTTTGTCAACAGGGGCCTCTAAAATCAACAAAGTATTAAAGTTCCTTGTAGCAGCTTTAATGAATTAATAAAAAAAAAAAAGTCATTTGCTCCCCCAGTTTCATTGCAAAGAATATCTAAAACACTGCAACATGCATCACAATTTTTTAGAAAAGCTGCTGTGAAATCAGGTATTTTAGGCTGCAAAAATCCCCAAAAAAGCCTGCAGAAGCCTGGAGGGACTTTCTCTATTGAAATGTGTATCTGAATATGTTTATTTGTTTTCATAAAGTCTGTTTAATCAACATCAGTTCAGGAGCACGTGTGCTTTGTTAGTATTTTCAGTCGAACGCTTCAGGGTTTCTAAACCTTTTCCAAAGTCAGGTTTCACTTTTTTTTTTTTTTTTTTTTTTACACATTTTCCAGGTGCATTTTCTTCATTACATTAATTCAGATTTTATTGTGCTATAAACAACCAAAATTATGTTTCCTGATTGTTTCTTTTGTTTTGTCTGCGGAATGTCTGCACAAATTAAAGTAAAACACAATGAAGTTTCACGTTTCAAAATGTGTCACCTGTCTGTAAGTAGACTTGGCGTCCTTTATGACTTACCTGAGCCAACATAAAACAATCACTCAAACAATTACTAGACAAATGAGTCCAGTTTCACTAAAATCCTTTTCTTTTTTTAACGTTTAATTTTCAAGTCAGCACTGACTGAAACAGTCACCTCTCAGCATGTTGTTGTCTGTCAGCCTCCTACTCACTGTTCCATCAGAGGACACACGTCAACAAACACTGACAGATCTTATTAATAATTATTATAAACACAGCCCACTCTGACTTATGTTATTTCTTCATCTAAAAAGCAAACTATTCAGAGAGTGATTTATTAATGCAAATACAGTTTCAAGCAGTTTATCCAGAATCCGAATACTTTTCAAACCTAAAAAACACTAAATTAAAATTCAAGTGTTTTTAAGGATTTCCAGCACCAGTAAGAACCCTGTGGCATGTGCACCCACCCACACACACACACACACTCCTGATCACCTCGAATCATATTTGTGTGGCCAGTGGCTGCTGGTCAGACGAGGCCAGCACGCACATTACCTGTTGTAAGGTGCTGTCAGAGCATTTATTGACCCTATCAGATTATAGAGTACATTAAAACACCTACAATTATACAGTTTTTAATTTCTTTTTATTCCTGACCACATTCCCTTCATACTTTCTCTGTTACCTCAGAAACTTGCTTGTTTCTTTTTTTGTCAAAGCACACAGTGAAGGATGACTTTCTGAACACTTACCTGCAGGCTTTTAAAAGAGGACTGGATGGAGGGAAAAGCTCTGCAAGTGTTGTGTAACACGGAATTGCAACAGCATTGTAGAATCCCACCTTATAAAAACAGCCACAAAAAAACACAACAAACCAAGTTAATTAGGCAGAAGAAGAAGACAGAACACAGTTTGTATGAACATTTTTGCTATTTTGGTAACAGTATGATAACAATCAGATCAGAAATGCAACACACCTCGCGCATCTCATGATTTTAATTTTTCTCAGTTTTCAAGTGTTGATAAAAGCTTATTTATGGTTAAGGACTGTCTAGAGGGGTGTTTGAGGGGAGTTTAATCTCCTTAGGCCATGAATAACAGTGGCTCTTTGAATGTATGCTGTGTGTGCGTGTGTGTGTTGCAAAAAAGTTGGGATGTTGTGCAAAATGTAAATAAAAACAGAATGCAATGATCTGCAAAAAACTTTTTGACTTGGCTTCAATTGAGTACAGCACAAAGACAAGGAATTTAATGTTCAAGCAGATTAATGTTATTGATTTTTGCAAATATACGCTCATTATGAATTTGATGCTGTAACACATCTCAAGAAAATTTGGATAAAGGCAACAAAAGACTGGGAAAGTTGTGGAAGTTGTGACAGGATCATGATTGGGTATTAAAGGGGCAGTGAAGACTGTGTGGGGAAAATAATTCAACAGTCTAAGAACAAGGTTTCTCAAGACAAAACTGCAGGAATTTATGGATTTCACCATCTACAATCCATAATATCATGAAAAGATTCAGAGAATCCAGAGAAATCTCTAAATGTAAAGTAAACGGACACTGAATGCCGTTGACCTTCGACCCCTCAGGCAGTACTGCATTAAAAACACACATTACTGCATAAAGGATACTACATGGGCTCAGGAACACTTTTGAAAACCGCTGCCATGCAAGTTAAGACTCCACCATGCGAACCGAAAGCCGTATATCAACAACATCTAGAAACACTGCTTCTAGACTTCTCTGAGGCCTGAACTCATCTGAGGTGGACTGATGCAAAGTGGAAAAATGTACTGTGGTCTGACAAGTACACATTTCAGATTGTTTTCAAAAATCATGGATCATCCAGACTGTTACCAGAGCTAATTTCAAAAGCCAGTATCTGTGATGGTATGGGTGTGTGTTAGTGCCCATGGCATCATGGGTAACTGTCACATCTGTGAAGGCCCCATTAATGCTGAAAGGTACATACAGGTACCTACGCTGCCATCCAGACAGCGTCCTTTTCAGACACGTCCCTGCTTATTTCTGCAAGACAACATCAAGACACAGTCTGCACACGTTACAACAATGTGTCTTTGCAGTAAAAGAGTTCAGGTACTAGACTGACCTGCCTGCAGTCCAAACCCGTCTCCCACTGAAAATGTGTGGTGCATTATGAAGCACAACATATGACCACAGACACCCCGGACTGTTGAGCATCTGTGGTTGTATATCTTTCTAACTTTCAAAACCTCAATAATTAATGTCTTCAGTTCCTTAACACTTACTGAGTGTGAAAAGGTGATGTATCGCAGCAGTAAACATGCTCCTGTCCCAACTTTTTTGTAGCTTACCACTGGCATAAAATTCAGTATGAGTGCATATTTACAAAAAACATTGGAGTTCAGATAAGTTTGAACATTAAATATCTTGTCTTTGCACAGTATTCAAGTTGAAACATTTTTGCAAATCACAGCGTTCTATTTTTATTTACGTTTTACACAACATCTAAACTTTTTTGGAAATGTGATTTGTATTTAAATGACCACTGGCTTCCCTTTTGTAGTCATTATACATCATCAGAATTTGAGGTAGAGAGTCTGCACGGTTGGAGACACATGAGTAAAAGTGTTGGTCTTACTTGGCCTTGGGGAACCTCGTCCTTCTTGTCTCTGTCCATCATAGGGATTGGCTGCATCCCAATCTTCTTCATCTCATCTCCCTGAGGAGGCACAAAATAAAGCGAGAAGTTTCTTTTTATTTTTGCACACTGTGGCAAACCGTCTGACCACCAGACGACAATATTTTGTGTCTCATAAATTGTACAACATCTCGATATGTCAATATTTACAAGTACTAACAAAAGTCTGACTGTTGTACTGGAGGCACGATCACGACACTAAATCTGTTTTAACTGTACCTCAGCCCAGAACTCAGCATAGATGTCGTTGGCTGTGAGTCGTGTGATTTGCCATTTCTTGGTAACAGAACATAGGTCACATGCTGTCATCATCAGACCAATCACACGGTCCCTGGAGGGGAGCAAAGCCTCGTTATAACCGTGTGGGGAAACTCAATGTGCTGTTTTATGTGCGCCAGGTCAACGTTTCTCTGTGTGACGCTACGAGACCCGGTATGATCCTGACCTGACCTGAGCACTGGAGCGAGTCGTCGTGACCTGACCTGTGTGAGTGGTTGTTCAAGTCCAGCGCGTGCGTGGTCAGCAGCTCGCTCAGCTGCTGGTGGTTGTTGAAGTACAGGGCAAGGTCCGTGGCGATGATGGCCTTCCGGATGATCTCCAACACCTGCTCGTACTCGCTGGAATTCAGGTTGGAGAAAATATTGTGCCCTTCCAGCTATGAGAAACAAAAAGATCAATAAAAAAGCAAAAGCTCCACTTATGAGGCGTTCGGCTCAGCTAGACTACAACAGGTTGCAATCTCACGTTCATGTCAGGGTCCACGCCCTGCCAGCAGGTCCTGGACATCACACAAGAGGGCACTCACAACTACATCATGGTCCTTTCAGTGGATTGACAGTGTGTTTGTGTGTGTGAGTGTAAGCATTAGTTTTCAATAAATTATATGTTGATTTACACACAACTTAAGTGTTGGCAGATTGAGCTGGGGGGTCATTAGGGTCTGTTGTCTTTAAAATATGTAAATTTTGGGATATTTTACTTACTCACAACTTTATGATGCATGCGTCTCCCTCATATTTAATTATTCTTCAGGGATATGAGGCTTTAAAGAATGTAAAATAGCAGACTCTATACAGAGCAGAGCTGCACGCTGCTTTTTAGGCATTCATAAGTTTGCTCCTACTCTGGCTATTCAGGGTGATCTGGGTTCCTGGGTCTATTATATGAAAACAGGGAATAATAAGACCGTGGAATCATTTCCTTAATATGTCAGAAAACAGGGTCAATAAGAAGGTTTTTCTTCGTACAGTTCTTCATGGGCTAAAGAGATTCACAATATATGTATAGTAATAATTTATAATGCATCATGAACACAGTTAGAACAAAGTTAATTTCTAGATTTGAAGCAAAATGGTAAGATTATACTTTGTTAAAGCCATAATTACGAACATATATTCAACTCCAGCATATTTATGGCCCTGAATCTTATAACAAGGAGTTAATGGTGTTTATTTTTACAGCTGTGAACAAGAATCCTTCCTCTGAACCTTTAAGTCGGCAGATTTAAAAACATCTGGGAGGACGAGAGGTTGTGTAAATTATGTGAATTAGAAGAAGTTGAGAATAAATCATATTTTCTTCCATATTGTCCTGTTTATGACGAGTGAAGACCACCTATATTCAATGAAATGTCTGTTCAAAATCCAGAAATGTTCTGGTGGACTGACGATGACAGAAAGGTTGTTCAATTCTAATAAGATAATAAGCTGGCTACCTTTGTTTCTAAAGAACATCAGGATGGGTTATTTGTTTAGTATTAGTGGTAACTTACGTTGCTACTCTAGTTTCTGGTCTGTTTTTCTGATTAATGGTGTTTTGTAAGCCTGTTTGGGCTGGGCACATTATACAGTATGTGTATGACACAATGATGAAAAACCAAATCAATCAATAAAGCCACAACAGGGAACTTTCATATTGTGTTTATTTTGGAGGTGCCTGCGTACGAAAGCACTAATGTTTCCACTGCGATAATTACAAAATATATCATCGAAACTAAAATTATCTAAATAAAAATCTCTTGTAAAATGTAAACAGTTTTTTTCATCTGATTTCAAGAAGAATCTGACTGTGGCAGGTATTAAGAATGACTATATAGAAACAGCTTATGGTCACGTTAATTTATGTAGGTCAAATAGAGGCATCAGTAATGAATTGAGACTGTTTCATGACCAGTTAAAAACTCCTTGTAGTAGCTGTAAGTAGTTCTGCTGTTACAGGATAAATGTAGTGCTGATGATTATTTTCATTATCCATTAATCTGTTGATTATTTACTCGATTAATCCATTGGTTGTTTGGTCCATAACATGTCAGAAAATGGAGAAAAATGTTGATCACTGTTTCCCAGACAGGAAATATTCACATTTAAGAAACTGAAATCAGAGAATTTAGACATAGTTTTGACAAAAAATGACTCAAATCAGAATATCAGAATAGTTGTTATGCAAAGCATGTAATTTCATACTAAATAATTCAATTTAACAGACCATAAATAAATAAAGAAAAGTTTACTTTAATTGTGCAGTAAGTTCTGCATAGTGGAGCTCTACCTGTAGGATGGAGACGGTCTGAGAGAAGTGGTGTTGCTCCATGGTGGAGGTGGAGTACAGAGCGGCCAGCGGATGGTCAAACTTCTGCAGGTACGCGTTGCTGTACCCCCGATGATCCAGATCGTGGCACAGGCAGGCTATCAACAGACCCTTCTTCTGCAAACCAGAGCAGGAACACAGGAAAAGAAAGTCACACAGGACCCCGGATGCTAAACTTGCTTTTACTTCAATTCATTTTTGTCGAGGAGCAGTAAAACTCTGACCCAATAAGGAGCAAACCTCTAGCTCTGTGAACATCCCAGAGGTTTTCTGCAGGATGGCGTACATACAGTGTGCCACCGTCACTGCATGCTTCCAGTTGTGGTAGGGCACACGCCGGTAGTTCTTCCGTACTGACATGGTGAACCGACACAACTTCTCCAGCTCAAAGCTACACACGCAAAGAGAGGATGGTTAAAAATGAGCCTGTTTATACCTGCTATTAACATGTATCTTAGGTGATCTGATCACAAGCGGACACCTCTAAGACGCATTGAGACTCAGTCACTCAGATCACATTCAGAGGTGGTCTGGGCCACGTGTGACTACATTCTTTCAGAAGTGTGCACGCAATGTGTGCTGAACTGATGTCTTGTAAGTCCACACAAAACAGCTGTCTGATTTCCATTTGGTTTACTGTAATGCAAATTATGTGTTTGGTCTCTCTTTTCTGGCAAGAAAAGCAGCAGATGTTTGTGAGCAGAGTGTCTGTTTCAACCATGATTTCATCATTTAACTTGTAACCGCAAAATCCCCAGACTCCATTATAAAATCGTGCAATTTTCAGAATTGTTACATGAGGAGAAACTTAATGAATTTTGCAGAACTGCAACATCAAATTCTTAATCATTTGTGCCTTGTAAATTTGGCATTTAATGCAATACATTAAGTTGTCTCTTTACTTGTTGTAGCATTGCTGCACCTCCTTTCTCAAGTGCATTTACCTGCAAACATTTAGCAGCTGTTTGAACAACTGATTTCACCATTCACACTAAATTTATGAAACAAGACAACAATTTATTGACGGTAAGCATGTCAATTTTTACAAAGGCATAAAAAGTATGGAGAAAGTCCAGATTCTCTCTGAGTTTTTGAATTGGGTGAAACTTAATAAACTCTGTGAAAAAAAAATACAACTTGATATATACAGAAACAGGTGTAATGTGACGGAGTGGTGCAAAAAAAAAAAAAAACCTTGATCAGGGCACTCTCATGCATACCCATTAGACATTACACATTTATTTATACAAGAACACAATTATTACTTAATTATTAGAGATCTGTTTACAAAGATAATACTGGCAACATTGTGGAGATAAAAAACAATTGTTTAACAGAACTCTTAAACAGTACTTGCACTAAGTTTAAAAAAATGACATGGCAGCGGATTCCACATCACAGCACCTCTGTAAATTAAACCAAATTGTAATTGAAATGTTCGACAGCCTGAGTTTATAGTTATTTCAAGTGGAATAATTATGAAATTGATGATTGAAAGAATACAGATCATGAAAATATGAAGGGAGAGTCCTGTGCAAAGTACCTTACACTATTGAAGCAATTTGTAGTTGGCTGACTTGATGAACACTCTGTCTAACTAAAAAAAAAAAGGTAAATTATAGAGAGTGACAACCTCAGTGTTTATCTCAGGTTGGATTTTTCCCACTTTTTGTAACTTTTGTTGTAACAGTTCTTATAAGTTTTTCCGAGATAAACACTCATCTAATTGTACACCCAAAAATTGTGCTGACTGCACTTTATCAATAATAGTATTATTGATTTTTAGTCGTAGAGACTGGCCAACATTCTCCGGCCAGACATCAAAACATTAAGAGATAACTTGTTATAATTAAACCAAACACTTATCTTAATGAGTTCTTGATTTACAACTTAAGCCATTTCAGAAGGGTCTTTATGAGAATAAAAGACAGCTGTGTCATCTGCAAATTACCTTTGTTAGAAACATTACACAAATCTTTAATATAAATTAAAGTAATAGTGGCCCAAGGACTGATCCCTGAGGTACACCAGAAGTGATATGACTCAGAGAAGAATTGATATTAATGTAGGAAACAGACTGTTTTCTTTCTTTAAAGTAACTTGAAAGCCAGAGCAATTATTTTGGCCTTTCATATCCATGAAGTTATTTCTTTCTTTGTGTAAAATACAACTGTGTCCATTTGTTTCAAACTGTGATGATGTACAGTAGCTACGTGTAATGGAGGGTTTGAACATTTGTAGTCAGAGCTGTCCACTTTTGATCGAATCAGCCAAGACACATGTTAATAGCAGGTATAAACAGCCTCATTAAATCGTCCAGAGCTTTGATGAAAATCGACACGGCCCAGCGACACCTTACCTGGTCTTTCCACAGGAGTTATGAACCATGTAGATAAAGACAGCAGGCCAGATCTCCTCAAAGGGATTAATGTCAAAGTGGAACCTGGAGTAGGAGAGGGGCAGAGATGGAAAGAGAGGCTTAAATTAGTACAGCACACAGAGGGACAGACAAGGGGACTCGCCCAGGTCTGGACTCTGTCACAGACACGTGGCTGTAGCCCAACTACACTCAGGGTCTGAGTCTGCACCTGAGAGGGCACTCACTCACGTTTCGATCTCTTTATAAATGGGTGCAGGGAGGTTGAGCTGGGTAAGGGTCTTCCATTCCTCTGATGTGCAGATGCTGTGATAAGACAGTTTTTCCATCGTCACTCTGTAAATGCATTCAGAGTGCCGGATCCTGTGGTACATCTGCAGAGACGCACGGGGGAAATCGCAGAACAGGAATTAGTCTTTAAAATGTCCACACTCCAGTGCTATAAATACCATCTTCTGTTGAATTCTTTAAAGGGATAGTTTGGATTATTTGAAGTGGGGCTGTATGAGGCACTCAAAGATAGAGAGTGTGTTATCCACAGTAGATGGTGGCTGACACACCGCCCCAGTTTGGAGAAGCAGAGAGGAGCACCAGCAAGGAAGCTAAACAATGTTTTAACTTGCAAGTGGATCAGAAATATAATTTCCTTATGTCAATATTGACTTGCCCCTGTATGAATGTTGTATTAGTGGTTATTAAATAAGAGCAAAGACTGAAGTTAATGGTTGTGTGTAATCTATCCCAGTTTTTCAAAATGTCCAAGATGATGTCTCAGTTTGTCAGTCTAAAATCCAAAGATAAACAGATGAATGTGTTAAGAAAAAAAAAAAAGAAAAGCAGAATATCTTCATATTTGAGAAGTTGTAAACAGCATTTTGTATAAAAAATTACTTTAACGATTAATCAAGCATCATTAATCATCATCAAAATGGTTTATTTTTTTACCACTTGCCCTGGACAACTGGGCAGTCCTCATTGTTGAGCCCTGAGGGTCAGCGACAAAAGTATTTTAGCTACTTAAAGGGCCAGTTCCCTCCAAAATCAAAAATACATATTTTTTTCCCTGGCCCTTAGTGCTGTTTATCCATCTAGTATTTTATGGTGAGAGTTTTGGAGTTTTGGAGACATCAGAAGTAGAGATGTCTGTCTTCTCTCCAGTATAATGGGACTAAAGGGTACTCAGCTGGTGGTGCTCAAACCAGTGTCTCTTTCCAAAAATCATGACCTGGTCACACAAAATAATCGACAGACCATGTTGTGAGTAGTTTCATGCAGGAACTACTTTCTTTCTAGTAGAAAAGAAAGTAGTTCCTACATGAAACTGCTCACCATAAAGTCTGTGGATTACCACTTCCATTCTACCACTGCCTTGATCTGTTAGTGCGTTTGTGTTATTGTGAACTTTAGTGTTTTAAAAGGTTAGTTAGATTCACTTAAGTCACACAATAACTCAACCTAACAATGAGATCGAGGCTGCGAGGTACCCATGTACGAGCCAAAATTACTGATGTCGTCAGTGGCGTCTGGAAAAGGCTGACTGACAGCAAGGTAAAGTGGTCAAAATATTCCAATTCCTTCCATGCTGGTGCTCCTCTCTGCTTCTCCAATTATCTATAAATGCTTCATCCAACCCCACTTCAAATAATCCGAACTGTCCCTTTATGTGATGTGAGAGGCCAGCTTGTCCAAAGCAGCACTCTATCACTGTTGGAATTTCCAAAAGGGTCATACAAAGTTAAGTTAGCCGCAACAGTCCTGTATCATATTTTATCTTTGTATGTCTCCAAAAGTGTCTCCACATCTGGTTTTCATCGCTGTCCCCGTCCCAGACAGGCAGGAATAAGACAGTCAGGTAGAACATGTGCCAAGCCTCACACCTTCCACCATAAATCTCCATAAATCAGGAGCCGGGCCTAAGTGAGTTTCCTAGAGACGCGAGGCATAAATTACAGCTAAACATAAATCCTGTCAGTGGACGGATGCAGACTGCTTGTCTTAAAATATTAACATGCCTCATCAATTTTAAAACCAACTTTGTGACGCCGCTCCTGCGTAAGTTTGTCGCACGAGATGATGGTGAGTCAGGCCCCACAGAGAGGAGAGGCTCTGACAGACAGACAGACAGACAGAGACCACACAACGCAAACCTCCAGAGTTAGCGTGATTCATGAAACGTCTGTGTGTTCCTGTCAGGGATAATCATCACTGCCAAAATATAAGCTTTTATTCACATTTTGGAGCAATGCACACTTTAAATAGACGCTGTTGGCGCTATCTTTGTCAACCTTGGAGGAAAAATGAAATTACTACTCTGACAAATAAGGAAACCCGCAGCCTAGTAACAGCTGAAACAAGCCTTCCAGCTATAAGTGTGAATTTAGGACGAGGATGAGGCCACTACGTCAAAGGTGCAGTTATGTGAAAGTAAGCCAATCAGCATCGAGCATTCATGGCCATGAAGCGTTATATAACCTCCACGTCATCTACCTACACTGCAAAAGATAAAGAGCAGCTGTGTGAAGAGACACATGTGAAGAGAGTGGATCATGTTTTTGCAGTTTAAATGTTTTAGGACTAATTCAGTTTTACTCACATTTGCACAGTGTAAGGCCAGAGCACAAAAGACAGCAAACATCTTAAAGTTGTTCTCATCTGTTTTAGTGAAGGCACTTCCGCTTAGCTTGTTCACCATCTGCACCACACCTATAACGGTCCCCCTGCTCACGATGGGCATGCACAGGATGTTCCGCGTGGTGTAGCCGGTTTTAAGGTCCACCTCTCTGTTAAGGAAGACAAAACAAAAAACAGGAGTCATCAGTCAGACTTTAATCACAGAGTTCATCTAACTTAACTGAACCTTACCAAAGAACAAGCATGTTATAATAAACTTTATTTGTACAGCACCTTTCATGCAAGGCAAGAATGAACATAAAAACAGGAATAGGATGGCTTAATTAATGTAAATAATTAATGAAAAATAAAACCCACTAGTAAAAATAAGAATACATATAATGCATCTTCACACAGATAAAACCCACTTGATAATACGAGTAAAAGTGAGATAAAAATAAGGATAAAATTTGAATGCATGGACATAAGATGGAATGTAAAACCCACTGAGATAACAATAATAAATTAAAGTTAAAAATAGAGTCCCAGGCCTGTATCAGGAAAGTCATAGCTAGTTAAAGGCCAAAGTAGAAAAAGATTTCAGCTTTTTTGTAACAGTATTTAGGATCATTAAAAAATCTGATCTTATAATTAACAATGTAAACACCCATAAATGTAGAGTGTTAGCCAGTTATTTAAATAAAATCACAGATTTGACAGGCCTGTCCTCGTGTATTATGATGACCACTGTGTTTTTATCCTTACTACAAGAGAATAAACAAAGTCAAGGTCAAGACGGTTAATTCGACTGTCAATAATCATACATAATAGAAGAGATAAGTAAAAATGGCTTATCGCAGGGTCTGTTGGAGTTTACCGGTTGAACCGTGGGTCTGCATAGGCATCTGGGATATTTAAGACTTCCCCTGTCCGAGCCACTTGGCCAGCTATTCCCTTGTCTATAGAAAACCTGCAGGGGAGAAAAGAGGAGAGGACAAAAGTCAGGTTTGTGCTGGGTGGGTTAAAAAAAGATAATAAGTGATCAATGTTATAATCCATGTGAAACCTGATTTTAAACATGCAATTTAGAGCAAAAACAGTGTGTAAATAATTATACTCCATTGTAATTCAGAGTAAAAATGGTACAAAATCGGCAGCTCTTTTGAATTTTTCGCCTTATTTTTCTATTGATTTTCTAATACAGGAAGTACAGACCAACCAATATGTCAGTGGGCTGATACATCAGCTCGATATTGGCCTGGTGTGGGCTATCACAGATATATATCAGTATTGGTGTATATGTTTACTGATATGCAGCGTTTTTACAGAACATATACAGCAGAAAATTATGCCTGGGGTGATTTAAATTTAGCACAGAAAGGAACATTTATGAGGACAAGAGGATCTCCCCGGCAGGAGTAAATGTTAAAAGGCTCCTTGTTTGACAACCCGCACCAATTCACTGGCAGCATTAAAATTCTCAGTAACTGACTGATACCAAACAGTACTGATGTTTATTTAGTTATTTTTCTTTTACGCTGCAGTAGAACTTTTACTTTCCTGTCTTTTTATATTGCCCGATGTTCCTTTAACATTTTGTCTTGATGCCTTTTGTGTTTTATGCAAAGAGCTTTGAATTGCCTCGCTGTTGAAATGTGCTATGCAAATAAACTTGCCTTGCCTATTTATTTCTACAATTAGCTAACATGGTGCATGTTAAATTATCTAGCATGTTCAATAGAATATCTAATAGTCTTAAGTAAAGTTATTTGTTTAAGAAAACAACCCTCTAGTACCTTTGCATAGTCATATTGGTGCAAAATCTGTGCACAGTCCATATGGAAAAGGTCTATTTTTACCTCTAAAATCAATATTGGTCTCAAAAATCCTCTATCAGTCAGGCTACAATTAGAAGTACGTCTTCTGAGCTGTCTTCGTCCCAGGAGGACTTTGTTTACTGTACGCTGTGGTGAGTAATGTCGTCTAGGTGCAGGAAACACACAAGTCAACTGTTCTACTTCAAAATAAACTAGTATTTTTCAGTGAAAGCCTGCAGAAACTGAAAGTGGTGAGACATAGAACAACGTATATCAAAGAAGACCACAGACAGTATCACATGAGAAAGAAAAATGAATGAAATGAGTATACTACTCAGCACACCGAGAGGAGATAAGCGTAAATCTTACACACCTAATTTCTTTGGTTTTCCTAAAGACAGGTTTGCCTTCTTTCTCTTCGCCGATATCGAACAGGTCAGAGTATAGTTCTTTGTTGTTGTGATCTACCTGGAAGAGTGCGCACCTGTCCGCATTCACCAGGTTTTTTGCATATATCTGCAAAACAACACCAGGGACAGAATCTTATTAGCAACACTGAGGGTTTAAAAGAACTGAGAAAAACAGTGAAAATTACGTCTAACACCTGCAACTTTATTTAATCAGATACATCGCTGCAGTGTTAATTGTTTCTTTTGGATGGAACAGTTAAATGTAGAGAATTTTAAAAAAAAAAACACACACACACACACACACACAGTTAAACTACAGGTCATTCAGTTCAGTTCAGTGTTTGAACCAGATGACTTGAATGACCTGAGATGACACCACAGTCACAAGGCAACAAAGTACATACAAACACAGAGGTGGGTTTTAGTAAAAGAAACAGGAAAATCATGTTTTACACTCATCCAGGTAACATTTATTCTAAATTTGCAAAGCAGAAAAATACTGCAAGCTGTAAAAGTTGCCTATTTTAGGTTGAGCCAAGTCTAATCTTGTATTTAGAGTGCCTATGTGTTTATTATAGGCCTACTGATAACGAATAATTAGAATCATTATTAAGAAAAGTCGTATTACCATTATTATTACATGTGCAAGCAAACATTTATTGACAGCAAACATTAGCAGTGCCCCTCAGGTATCGAGGTTGCCTGTGTGTGTCTGTATCACAGCAGCATCACTACTCTTTTTAACACACATAAGCTAACACACACTCCCAGGATGTGTAGCCTTGAAGACAATGTGAATGAACACATACTTGCAGAGATCACACTCACCATAATATGTTCAAGTAGAGAATCTATTGCCACAATGTTATCAAAGTATGTTCTGTGCGAAAAGAAGAAATGGCGCATTGAGATGTTTGACAAATGGGAAGCTCTGATGACGTTCACATTCAAGACATGAAAAGCTACGTTGCCTAAAAATGCAGTAATTTCTTCTATTTGTGCGAGCAAAAAACTTTTACAAACCCCAGTTGCAAAAAAGCCGGGATGTCGTGTAAAACGTAAATAAAAACAGAACGCAATGATTTGCAAATATTTAATTACAAGTTGAAAAGTATTAACAAATCACTGCATTCTGTTTTTATTTACGTTTTACATAAAGTCACAGCTTTTTTTGGAACTGGGGTTTGTATTTAACCTTTGACCTGACATGAGAAAAGATGAGACACTAACTCACTTTAGAGCTTTTATATTAATTTTGTTATATACTAAAATAAGAATATGGTGTAAACACAGTTTTAATATGTTTTCATCAGCATTAATTCAGTGTTAAACTGTCCCAACAGCAGCTCTTACTTTGACACATCTAGTAGGAAGTCATTGAGCTCAGTCTGTTTGGCGAGGCCTCTGCACACCTAGGAACAAAGAAAAATAGGTCACGACCCGGCTCTCAGACGTGTCACACGTTTCCCACACACATAGCATCCTGCGTGTACTGTAAACAAAGCAACTTGCTGTCTACACACTTGGCTGTGGGCCACCTTCATGAGTTTCAGTAACAACAGAGTGTTTTGCAGCGAGCAGCGAACCCAGGAGTGCAGCGTGCTGCTGTGGCGTGTCGCTCACTAAGGCTCAGAGGTCCACTGTGGCCAGTGCTGCAGTGGGACGCCGCTTCTCTGAGGTGTTATGCTATCTGTACTGGGGCGTAATGACGTCTTCGGGGAGCTGTTTGTTGAATCTATGGCTTAGTTGATTGGACTGGGCCCAGTGACAACCCAGTTCCTGTACACAGTGGATTTCCCCATTAAAAACACCAGTGCAGAACCAGAACAAACAAAGTCATCCAAGATCATAATAAGTGGGACGGGAAGGCTTCACCTTGTCTTTAATGAAACGTTGCAGCGCAGTGCGTCTGATACAATTTTAAATTCAAACCAGTCCTCTGGGGGAAGTTTGCTCACCTGTACTTGATGAATGGCAACCGACGCCCACGCTAAATTAGCTGTTGCAACCTGGAAACAAAACAGACGCAAAAAAAAAAGAGAAATAATAATTAACACACACGTTTTCAGCATTTAATCAGTTCTTATCACATTTCCTCCTTTGTGTATTCCAACATAAACATCTGTGCTGCACATCAGACGGTCTCATAATCACAGAAGAGCAAGTTAGCCGACAGATTCAGAGCCTCTCCAAGGACACACAGTCACACATGTAACACTGACCTGTCGCCATGTTTAGTGTCGTGGATTTCACGTAAAGCAATGCAAAAAATTAAAGTGGCACTATTTTTGTATGAAAAAGAGGTCAAATGACAAACTCACAGAGAATTGTTTTACTGTTAATGTTTAGTCCAGGAGCCAGGTCCACCCCTCGGGGTGTTTACTGACACCTTTTTTTCACTATTACTTCCTGTTAGCCTAAACATCTCAACTCGGGGCTGTTTGATCTCAGGAGCCCCAAAACTGTGCATTTTTATGGAAAACTGATGTAAATGCAAATATTAAGGTACTACAATTGCATAAATAGTCGTACAAAGACGACATTTGGCAGGGAGCATCCTGAAACAAAGGAAAAATGTAACAAAATAAGATTCTGGGGGTTATATTTCCAAAACATGACATCCCCTAAAAGACCAAAAAATCACTGTCCACTTGACAAATTCTCGTCAAAACTATTTTTTCAGCACCAATGCCTCACTTGTATATAACAAACTTCCCAAATTTATGAGCTTCAATTTGAGTCCAGGATGTCAAAATAAAAATTGTTTTGGCTTGATGCAGTTATTACAGTTTTGTATTTTTCAATAGTTTTTAAGTTTTGTTTAGTTTTTAATGTTTATTTTCCAATTCAGTTTGGTTTCAGTTAGTTTCCAGAGTGGGTGTGCTTGTTTCAGCTTGAAAATATTACTTAATTATAATATTGGGGGCATTTGTGGGGCAAGATTAAATAAGTTTAGAAAAGGTATAACAATACAAACACAACTCTGTGGAGACAACTGACTCACAGTCATGTAGACATCCCAGCCTAAATAAACAGAGGCACCAATGTCTCCTCAAGCTTGCTGTGTTGACAAAGTTTTTTTAGTAAGTTTTTTTTAAGTACAATACAGTTATTTTTTTTTCTTATTTCAGTTAACTAAAATGTTTTTACACACCTAATTTCAGTTCTCAGTTTAGCTTTAGTTTACTATAATAACCTTGATTTTACTGCCTGCAACTTTGATATTTTGGTTTACTCTCATTGCTCAAAAAAGCTTTGATAATCATATTGTAAAGTACTCGATCGATAACAAATACAGATGACTTTAGTAGCTACCTGGTGAACAAGGTGGAACATTTACAATCTAAAGAGCCTCTGCAGACAATCTAGATCTAAAACTAGAGGGAATATTAGAATATTGTACTTGTCCGGTGCTCAGAAAAGAAACTAGTTATTGTTGTTGCACAATAAGAGACTGAAAATACAAGGTCAGACGTACGATTCTGTTTGGAGATTTACAATAAAAGCACAAATCAGGGAATTGTTTGTATTTGTTAGTTTGTTTGTGGAAAGTTAACACACTTGCTTGATCAACCTGTATGTTAAGTCAATTTCTAGCTCGATGCATTGCCATTCTACAGAACATATTTCATTATCACCAAGTAGAAAGAAAGTCCTTGGAGACAAACAGCATGATAAGTATTTTCCACAATGAACTGAACCCCACAAATCCAATAGAGATCTTAAACAGATCCAGATTAAGGTGAATACCAGGCTAACTGTAGTTCTGTGAGCCTTGCTCCAGCCTCCCACTCTTGGTGTGTTTTGTCTGGGTCAGACTGACCTCCTGGTGGCTGAGGTTGAAGGCTCCTTGCCCCAGTGCCGATGCAGCTCCAGGATGGCAATGAGGTCCCCGATGGCAGTGAGGATGGGGAGGCACAGGACAGAGTGAACATGGATCCCTGAGTCCTGCCCTGTGCCGTCGGGGAAGCGCTCGTCCTGCAACGCACACACGCACGTCAGTGAAGGTCGTTGTCACCAGAAGTGCGCAGGAGTTTTAACAAAGGAGGTCAGTGCAGGCGGTACATCTACGAAGAAGATGACAGATCCTAACATTTGCCCCAAAGCAGGGCAAACATTTCTATTACTGTCTTTGAAGCTGTACAAAGTAGCCGTAGTAGGAAAAAGTCTGGGTTGCCACCAAAGATAAAGTCTAAGATTAAATTTTAATCTAATTAGAATTTAGCAAAACTAGGTTTAAAATAATCATTTAAAATGATACATAAAAATGAATAAATAAATAATAAATTAAGCGCTGTCAGCACTTAGAAAATACAAAAAAAAAAAAAAAAAAGCCTAGCAAGCTAAAAAGTTGACAAAAAGTTACATTGTTTGCTCGCTAACTTAACAGTATAAACAGTGTACATATACATAATAATATATATAATATATAAAAAAATGTTTATTGTTTGCTAGCTAGCAAAAAAGTTAACAAAACATTACATTATGTGCTAACTAGCTAAAAATCTATCCTTAAAAAAGAGGTTAAAAAATGTTTTACTGTTTGCTGGCAAAGAGTAAAAAAACGAAAACAAAAGTTTATATTGTTTGCTAGCTTGCTAATACATTATTTAGTCTACTCGTGATGGAGAGAAAAGCTCTAATTTCTTCTTAGAGACAAATTTTTTTTTGGCTGAATTATCAACCAGAGTGAAAGAAAGAAGAGACACATCTGGATTGAGTTCATCCCTCAACTTTCTCGGTTAGTTAAAGTGTTGGTTTAAACTTAACACTTGATCACATTTCAAATTGGAGTTTAGTTTTTGTGCCATTGATTAAATTTAATCTTTCCTAATTTTAAGCTAGTTTAAAGTTTTGGTGCAAAATAATTTAAAGTTGATTGATTGATGATTTAAGCAGGTTTTTTTTAAAAAAAAAATCCTTGTTGGTGCAGCCCAGCCAAAGAGTTTTGATTTTATTTTTTGTTGTTTTTTTGAGACTTCGATGTTAAGCACCATAGATCACTTTGGCTGGAGTTTTTTGAAATTAAAAAAAATATATATATATATCAGAGCTTTTTCCAACTTTTCTTGGACAACTCCTCCTGTTCACAATGTGAAGTGTGTATGAGGACACTGCGCCTCTAGTAGGAAAAGTGCCACATCATTTATTAAGTAAGCACTGTAGTATGCACATGTAAAGCACTACAAAAGATGCAGAAGCAAATTAAATTTGAATTTCAAAGTTTATTTTTATTTTTCTATTTTTAGCTTGACATTGCTGATTAAATTGAACCATGTGAAGATTTGATGGAACATACTCTACATAAAGCGCATAGAGAGATATTTACTGAAACAACTGTTAGATTGCTATGATGCATAAATCTGCACTGCTTGCGAGAAAACAGCCTTACCCCCATGATGTCCTCTACTAGCAGTGTTTTGCGAGTCTTGGCAACATGAGCGGCAATGGTCGTCCCAAATGCGATGGGGCCGGAGGGGATGAGGCTTGGAGGGCCATCCTTGGCCCCCGTTGGAGTGAACAAACATAAACTCTATTGACAAGCATAAACAAGAACAGAGAGCGCAACAGAAAAAGGAAAGAAAATGTAAAATAGATGCACACAACTGTATCAGTGTATTGAATGTATTCAGAAAATATCTTACATTGTTGCATTCTCCCAAGAAGTAAAGTGCAAATCCATCAGCTTTTGTTGCTGTAGAAACAAGAGACACACAGGTCACATGTGCTTTAAATACAGTTCACGTCCCTGTTACATCCTCTCATGTTGTCCAAAAATACCTGAGAGGACAAGTGAGACAAGGAGACAACAGTCCAGTTAAAATCTAATAACAATCTATTAACAATGTCCCATATAACAACGAGGGCACTCTGACCGAGGGCTTTGACTGCCATCCAGATCATCTCATTCCCAGTCCGCCTTTCCAGTCCCATTTCACACTGATATATGGGTCATGTTATCACACAATGTGACAACAGAGAGACTGAAGGAGCATCAGATGATCAAGAAGTTAATGAGTAGTGTGGTTTGGGTGAAATCATGCTTTGGTTTGACTCTTTGACAGCAAGCTAATGTATTTATAAAAAGTGACATATCAGCCAAACATCAACAGGATTTGACGAAAACTGGTGAGTTTCAGTGCAGGGCTGTCACGTTTTATTTAAAATCAAACACCCGTTTGAACGCGGGGGAAGAAATCTACAGTCATAATATTATGTTGTGTGCAATGAAAATAGAGGACGCTAGTGAGCGGACAATCAAAGCATCTGAGAAGTGTTTGGAAGTCTTTTGGGTTCTGCTCCGAGGATGGCAAAGTAACTGTCAACTTTGTACAAAGCAGCTGCTTTCTCCACAACAACAACAGTTCTGCAGATTCACCTGATAGCTTTCCACCCAAGCGAGGTAGAGGTCAAGTTATAATTATTATTCTGAGGCATTCATACAGCTGGAGAAGGGAGGATGCACGTTTGAATTAATTCAAACGAATTGTGTGGGATTTCAAATTCGTTCAAATTGATTTCTGGAAAAAGTGACAGTGACAGCCCTAAAAACAACAGAGTTCATGTTTATATGCCTAGTTGGCTCAAATCCACACTCCCCAACAAGCTGCACTTCACTTACTATAGTGTCCAGTGGGTTTTCTCTGCCCCCTAAAAAGTGTCCTGTCCTCTTCATTTTCAGTCACCATAACTTCAGCCACTGTCTTATGTTCCACAAATGATTTCCCTTTTAAGAGGCTGGTATAGGTCCCTTAAAATTTTCTGAGAGAAACGGTCACTAAGGACCTTCTAGCAACATATACGGTACGTATAAGATAAAATCAAGCCCACCAGGTGGGAAAATGGTAACAATGTGACAGTAGCTTGCAAAAAGCATTAGATTTCAGCACATCAAAGGATCGTTTTAGCACCGTGATTACCAGAGAGGAAAAGTTAAACTGACAACTCAAAATTCTTCTCCTTACTTGCTTTTGTGTGAAAAACTGAATGACCAGAGGTGAAATACTATTTGGTCACATCAGCTGGTAAGATCATCATTTTACCTGACAAAGATCAAATCCAGGCCTTTTACCGCCGAGTTATCTTGAATTTCTGCAGTTTGTCTGGTCAGATTAGCAGCTGTAATCAATGCATTACGTGACTGAATGTCAGGATCACACAGTTTCCTCATTCATCCTGCTGATGCCTCACATCTGTATCCACTTTTGTCTTCTTTAAGACTTGTTTTTCAGTTCGGCAGCTTATAAAAACTCAGTTCTGGGTTCTTTAACTCATTAGTTGTGCATCCCAGCACACAGCAGCTTTAAGACATTTTTTACGTCGTTTGCTTGCAGACAGAAAGTGACAAGAGGCACCAACACGGAATACAAGTCAGTGGAGAGCCATGGATTGTTTTCCCCTCCGGTGTGGGCGGGCCTTAAATGTGCTCTGTCTCTAAGGGCAGTAACTTACAGATCAAAGGGTTTTGCACTACAACACAGGTCAAACTCGAGGCCCGAGGGCCAAATCCGGACCAGCACATCATTTTATGTGGCCCACGAGCTTGCAAAGAATATGATTTTATGCTGCATGACAGCGTGCATAAACTACATCCTGCAATGCCTCCTGATTTTGTTGTCCGTAAAGGTGTCTACATACATTTATAAAATCTTACATTTTCAACAGGCTAGCCATGTATAGGTGTATATGTGGCCTACAACACTCCTGCCCTGCAACATCATAAGAAAATCCTTATGGTTATTTCACTCAACTTATTTTTTTCTAAAGCATCCTTAGGTGAAAGTTTAAGCGCAACCAGGCACTGGACCTGTTTCAGTTGCTGTCTCTGGTGTTTTCATATTTCTCAATGTCTGCCATGAAGAAACGTTCTAAAATTGTTTGATCACATGATTCAGTTTTCTAGTTTGTTACATCCTTTAATCACTAACTTGATTTCTATTTGCCAGGCAATCCAGTTAGTGTCACAGAAGCACTTTTCTTGGATTATTCACCGCAGTGAATCCCACACTTCCACTTAGAATTAGACAAATGGTATTTTGATTATTTGGCCCCTGCAGGTGTTTACACAAACATTCTCATTATCGAGTCTTTTTCTCAAAATTAAAATACATGTTGTCAGCTTCACTTTTGGGTCGTGGCACCAGTGTGATGTGTGCGACTGATTCGCATGTTCGCGTGCAACCTTTCACATCAACAACGCATTTATGCTGAGCGACTTTTATTTTTCCTGACCAAGACTGATTTTTCTGAAGTTTGGCTTCTGACATGAACAATCTGACCAGTCATGTTGTTGATGAAGTCACTAACTAAAACTACAGAGACGATGATTTTAATGACAGCGTGCAGAGGGGAAAAGGAAACGAGCTTCAGGATGATGATGGTGTGTGCAAGTATCAAAGTTCAACATCATTTATTTGCAAAATCTTGTTGTACATGATGTGAAAATCAGATATGTGAACATTTCGCCTCTAAAATATTCAGAATGTCGCGCTGTTTATTCATGTTGCAGTTGGTGTGTAAAGGCCTTTTGAAAGCTCCTTAATGTGCCATATTAAGAGGATAACGAGCTGGGGAACAAAAAGAAACATGAGAAAACAGATTCACTCCCCTTTTTTACCTGTTTTGATGATGTTGCACAACTCATAGAGCAGGAGTTTGTTGTCTCCTCCAGTGTCCAGGCGCTGCTCCATGTAGCTGTTGAGTTCGTACACCACACCCTGCATATTTGTGTCCTGGTACTGCTGGACGCAAGACACACAGAAATTGCAACTCCACAGCCATAAACACCGAGATTGAATTTCAAAATTCAGCGAGTGACAACAACCTGCGTCCGTCCTGCACCGCTCTAATGTTACTGCAGCCACTAACTCAAATGATTTATTTATTTATTTTTTGAATGAAAGAGGATTATTTTCCTGCCATTCACAAAGACAGAGCCATTCATCACAACATCACCCTCCACCCCACCCTTTAACTCCCCTTCACTGCTGCGTTCTAGCCCAGGGATCCCCCCATAGTCCCGAGAGAAGGCCACCGGAGCCCCACAGCTCTGATTAGAGCCCTGGCAAGCTCCGCTGCTCAGCCTCAGCTTAAAAGTGTGGTTATGTAAGAGGCTGACCTCCTGCCTTATGGGGCCAGAGAGCCGTCTATTTCTGCGCCTGCAGAGAGGGTGAGGACAGGACGGCAGGGAGAGCGGCGCACTAGAAAGCCTCCCCCACGGGACGCCTTCTGTCCTCCCACATCCTGTTTGCACAGACGTATGGATGACGCACTGAGGGGTCGAGTGGCCCTTGTCTTTTTTTTTTTTTTTTTTTTTGTTCTGTGTGTACTGTATGTGTGTGAAGTCCCTTCTGCCCAGCTCCGGGGCCCTGCTGTGGGTGTGGACACCTGAACTCCTGAGGGCACGATGGTGTTAGGATGACAAAGGTGTGAACATACTTTACGTACGTGAAGCACAGGGGATCCAATCTCACCCATAACTGTACTGCCAACTGTCTCACACATGACAAGTGTCGCGATTCTCATTATTCTTGTTAATCACCAGTTTAGACTGCAGTGCTCATTTTTGCAGGCGCATTTGCTACATATTTGTCCTTTAAAAATATACTAAAACATTTTTTGTCAGCCTATAATCCTCTGTCGACATAATTCATTTCTCCTTTGAATAAAATTGAATCTTTGAGTTTTAGAAATCCCCAAAAAACTGTATTTCAAAAACTATTAACCATTATTCACTTTCATTTCAATGAATTTAGTCAATTTGTTTTTAAATACATTTTTTGGGGGTCCCTAAAACTAAGGAAGAAAAGAAAATTATCTCAACAAAACATTAGTTGGTTAAACTTTTTTCTAAACATAAAGGTGCTGTACACGACATTTACCCTCGAGGCTGCTGTAGAGCACCAGCATCTCAGAACAAAACAAATGCACATTTTGTCACACTGCTCACAAAACTCTGATCAAACTGTCAAACCAGGTGGTGCTGATCAAATACAGATCAAGATTCTTCCACTGTTGCCTATTTCTCACTTTAAATGTCTTCAGAAACACTTTTTAGTGATTGTTATAAAACAAGGAAAGATGTTAACCAGGCAGCTGCCATTTTGGTTCTCATGAGGGATCACTTTAACCCAAACTATGATCTTTCCTTAAACTTAACCAAGAGTTTCATGTCCCTAAACCTACTCAGATCAAAACCACAGCACTGACTCGCATGCATAAACATGCACGCGTACATGCATGAACATGCACACGCAGCCGTCTCGGCTGTGGGGAGACGACTGAATAACAATAATAAAGGGAGTGTGACATCATTCTCTGTTCAGGAAGGCAGTAATCCACTATATCTTTACATTGCAAATAGTTTTTTTTTAATATCTAATGAGGCTGAATGTTGCATTTGGCAACTTAAAGAGTTCAAGTGTGGCTCAAAAATCTACAGAAATACTGTAAGCTGCGTTGAAATTTAGAGTTTTCTCAGCTATTTAATTTTTACAGTGTCAACATCATAAGCAAGACGACCGTGCTGTTCGGTATAAATTTGTTCTATTTCATGCTTCTGTCATATTTTTCAAGTCAATGAGACAAAGTCACAACAGTACTGTTCTAAAGAAAGTAAGCACAAGGACAAACAGAGCTGTTGTCAAAGAGCGCAGTTAATCTGCATCTTAATTAGGTACACAGGGACATTTTTGCAGTTATTGAAGGACATTATATGCTGCCCTTGAAATAGTTTAAACATGGTGTCTTAGGTAAGAACTCAATCAGTCATTAAGGTTAGCTTTGGGAATCAGGGGGCAAAGTAATAAAGTCATAAAATATCTAGAATGTGTGAAATATGTAAAGTGACGCTTCATGTGCCCGGTCACAGAAATATGCACACAAAAAATGAAGCAAGAACCTACCCTGCTGACTTCTTTAGCTGATGTGTCATCTGTAAAGAGAAAAAACAAGAGGAAAAAAAGGTAAATAACTTTAAACAGTTAGAAAAGATCAGAACTGATATTCTAAACAGGTGGATGAAACATGAAGAATCAGGTTGTGTAAGATGACAAAGGTGTTAACTAGCTAAATTTGTCCTAAATAATAAAATATATCCTTTAAGTATTTAATATACTTGGAAGGAATTTTGCCACTCACTTACATTGTCTGATATGGTGCATGGTAGACAAATGTAAAGGTGGTCAGTGCTGAACACGAGCATACATGCACAGTAAATATTGTGTGCATTAAAAAGCAGAGAAGCAACAGGGAGAGCCAGACAGAAGTCTACAATTAGATCAGATTAAGATTTATTGATCCCCAACAAGGAAATTAATTTGATGCAGCAGCACAATGACAGGAATAAGTACAGATCAATATAGAGAATAAACTAAATAAATAATAGAGGTATATAAAAACTAAAATAAGAAAATTAATAAGGTAATCTGGCTGATTGTTTGAAGGCTGGATGGATTCACACCAGCAGCAGCAACTAAGCAAAATCATATGTTGTCCTCACGACAGTATTTAGGTGATAAATGAGAAAATGCAAAAGATACGCAGAACTAAAAGCATTAATACATATGATGCATAAATTGTAGATGAATATATCATCTACTTTTGATGCAGGGAGACATTTGCTTAAATCACGTTCCTTTTAAAACAGAATTAAGAGAAGTATTAATTTAACTTGACAAGTGCAAAATTTTGTGGCCTGGAGTGCAAATTCCTGGTGTGATTTCAGGCTGTTGGAGAGACAGGAGACATATGACTATTGTCTTTGGATGCTGAAGTATGTGATAATAATGAAAGCTTCAGCCAATCATAACAGTTTCTGGACTTATAGTCTGGGAGCGGGTCTGAGAGTGAGCTACTTGGGATGAAAATAAAGCCATTCACACAGCTCGAGCGGCCCCTTCATTACAGATGCGTCAACAGCGCACGAGAACAGTGACGGCTCAGATCTCTCCGTTTCATGTGATCAGATCAGACCGTGCAAAGAAGCCGGGCAGATTTTAGAAACAGCCACTGAAGTGCTGACTCGAGCCGCTCCTCTTTGTACACGCGAAGAAAGAAATTACAGCCAGCTATGTTGTTTGTTGTTTTAAACATTCCTCCAGTATGCTATGAGTTTCCTAACTTAGCCATGAGAGCTATTTTAGAGTGAACCCCTGGCCGGCCGTGACGTCAATCAGAGGACAGAGAGCTGCACTTGAAAAAGACTTCAAACCCCTTTGGAAAAAAAAAAAAGGAAAAATACACACAGAATCGTTTTTATAATGACTTGTTGAGGCCAAGAATGTTCTGACATGAATGCCTTTGAAGGACAATTTTTACAAATGCAGAAGGATACCTGCTGTAGTCTGCATGTTTTATAAATTTATATTACAAGAAAGCAGCTAAACAACACCCATTTTAACACAAACACTGTGATAGTCAGATTATTGTCGCAAAATGAGAGAAAACAACCTGCTCACACCCCTGATTCAATACATGAATATGAACAACAGACAAATTACAGTTGCCGCATTTAATTCACTTTAATTTTATTCGGGTTCAAACACAGATAGTTAGAATTTGTGCCAATTTGTAATAGAGCTGGGACAACACACTTATATGTCCCGATTTGATACTAGTACTTTGATGCTGATTCAATATGTATTGCTATTGTGCAAGTATTGTGATTTCTGTTTGCTGAAAATAATGCACATAACATCAGACAGTCTCCAATCAACATAGATGGTTATGATAATTCGGATAAAGGTGCGTTTATGTGCTTTTTGGTGGTTCCCAGATTCCAAGATGTGGAGTCATAATTCCAACTTTGGTGTGTTTATGTGCTTTTAAGTTGTAAAGTAGAAACAATATGGATCCTACTGAGGGCAGAGGTGTGAATCCATTTGGAGGCAACCTGACTTGTTATCAGGGTTAATGCTAAACTCGGCAACTCGTGTAAGGGGGCGTTCATGTGAGTTTTCCCAGTTATTTCCAATTATTCAGATACTACGTGAACGCACTATTTGTCTACCAAATCATTTTGAGCCCCGCCCATATAGGGGGCATCACAAATGGCACAAACATATGTGTGAAAAACCAGTGGACAGAACTTCACCATTTTCGGCTTGCATGCTCTGGGGTCAAGTATTAACCGTAGCGTATTGAAAGAAAACTCAAAACATCTTGACGGAGTCCTGATTAAACTTACTGGAGCCATCAAGCCCCGTCTCCTGAATGAACATACTGAGCTTCTAATAACTAGCGGAAAAATGGTTGAACTTTGAGTGTGTAATTATTGAGATGAGGTCTCACTCGTTCTTTAAGCAGAACTAAACCAACTGAAGTGACTTTGCTTGGCTTTAAGAAACCTGATACCTGCTTGTTGCTGCTTGCAGCTTTAGTTTTGACTGACTGAGCTGCTTGAGTGCGAAAGGGCTTGAACCTGCCAAATAGCCACTACAGTGATGAGCTTATATCTAATATTTCAATTTGTTATGTATACAGTATGATGTAATGTGGTATATGATGTATGATGTATGTCCAGTATAATGTTGAATGATATGTGAGATAGAGGACTGTGTAAATAAACCTGATTTAAACTATAAATATACCAGGAAATTTAATACTTACTGCTTAATTTTATTGTTGCTTACTCCAGATTGTTTCATTTATCAGTGTCTGTGGTGTTCGATGCATGTGAGCAGGCCTGACCATCTAAAGATTTTTTTTTCTCCTCCATGACCTGAACCCCCTTCCCTCCCCGCCCCCCACCTACTTGGCTGTCAAAGGGACAAGCAGCACTGCCTCTGTACTCTCTGTACTTGCCTGCTGAGGAGGGGGGGCGGACAGGTCAGGACTGACGGTTCAAAACCAAATGCAAGCGGACAAAACCACAAACGGTCAGGTTGACAGGTGATGCAGCGGCAGTAACTGCAGAAATATAACATGCTGCTGCCACAATGGTACCAACAATGAATTATATCAGGTGCTGTCTTTGTTGGGGTGCAGAGGAACCACCTCTCAACATGATGTATATCGAGCAGCATGGTCAGAAGGTGGAGGTTTCCACCACGCTGCCTGTTGACGTAGGCTGCCATGATGCGGTCATTCACTGCTTATTGATTATTATGAGGTGTTGCAGAGCCAATAACTCCAGCGACACTGACATGATATCACATCAATAAAATAGCACAGTGATGATATGATCATTTCATGTTATAAAGCTCTGCTGTGTAAATAAATTATTCTAGAAAAACATTAATTTCATACTAACAAAATCAGTTAGTTAAAAGCAATCTATGCAGGAATAAGCAATGCATAGACTAAGCGGGGTTTGGCATTAATCATGTCCTTTTGGCCCATGGTTTCATAAAGTGGCCTTCTGTCACCACCAACTTTTATTCCCATACTGCAAAAGTCAGAGTGCCACAAACATCCCGATTCCTTCACACCTTTTCAATATTATACAAAAACAGTGAACAGTACTCGTTGCCAGCTAGCTACCGATACATCGGGGCTGATGAAGTATGGGTTTACAAAGCCTACTCAAACTGCAAACTTAGAAAAGAAACAGAACCTCAAAAGGTGAACTATGAAAAAAAAAACAAAGCACCAACCAAAAGGAAGCAGGAGTTTAAGTGGCTAAAATAGGACACATCTAAGGACGTAATGTGTGCCGCCAGTTTCCTCATAGCCGAGAGGTCTAGCTCATTTTTCACAGTAAACAATGCCTTCAGATTACACCACGTCACAATTCATGGGAAAAGTGGACAACACAAGTGTCACAGTTAACGAAGCCTCTGTTATGTTCTGTTAAATCATCTTTACTTTATTGTTATTACATAAGTTTACATTTGGGACACCAAAACTCTACTTTGGCCACCAAATTTAGTGTCTATCCAAACAACTAATCTATTAATCAAGAAAGTACTGGACAGATTAATTGATAATGAAAATAATTGTTAGTTGCAGCCTAGTCTAACATAATGGATAACAGATATAATCCAGTTTTCTAGTTTTACATGTGACTTTTCTTATATTTGCTATAAAGCTGATACCTGACAAATATCATTATTATTGACATTTCAATCATGTCTCTCAGTCCTATATAAAGGCCTTCCGATTCCCAGAGGTATTCTCTCTGACGGGGGTTGTGGGTCCCCCCCCAGCTCTCAAAATCCCTCAGGAAACGTTCACCTGGCACTGTTTGTGGTGTTGCAGGTCCAATTACAGTCTGGCAAACCATCTCATGTGTAGCAGTCCCGGTGGAGCCACAGGATGAGAACGGAGCGCTGTGTCCACACACTGAAAACGTCTTAGGGGACAAAAAGTAACAAGAAGTGGTTGCACTTGCGGGCACTATATTCTGTAAGGTGACATGTGGAACCTTCCTGTGCCTGAGAACCACAAGAGGTACAAAAACATGCGCCTGTTAAATCTGTTGTGCCGAGCCAGTTGCCTGGTTGGAGCGGTTCCAGACGTTTCTTTGAAGTAAACGTGCAGAACCGTGCACACGTTCTGCAGGTGCAGGTCCAGCATGGCTCTCATTCCTGGATTTCCTACACTCTTAGCAATAAAGTCTCTTCAGCTTGTTACCATACGAGAACCCTTGTGGTTCCATTGTATAAAGCTTCCACTTGGAACCCTTTCAGAGAGTTCTATGTAGAACCCGAGAAAAAGGGTTATACCTGGAGCCATCTGTGATAGGTATCACCTTTTTTTCCTTTGAAGCCAATTTCATATCAAGACATTTCTTCTTTATTTCAGTGACAGTCCAACACTCAGGTGACATGGCATTAACAGCACTTATTTTACCCATTCCAGTATTTTCTTTATGGTTCTCTGACGGCAGGACTTTAAAGTCTGAGCTTGAAAGTTTTTCTTTTTACTCAGTTTTCATGAATGAACATTTCCTGACATATGGGACAGGAAGTGTAGCCTTACAAGGTATTGCTGGGATGTTAATTATGCTAATTTATAAATCTCGGGCACATGCAATCAAATACGCACAGGCAGATCATTACACAGGTGAAGTTACGAATGTTTGCTGACTCTTACGAACCCTGTGTATGAAAAAAAAAAAGAGAAATGTAGGATAAAAATCTAAAAATGGTCTTGCATGAGGCCAATTGAGGGGGTTCTACCGAGAACCTTTTTATATTTCAAGGGTTTCATCAAGAACATACCAAATGAGTTCTCCCCAGGACCTTTTTTTATATTCCAAGGGTATTATCTAGAACACACCGTTGGGATTTGACAGAGAACCTTTTCAGGTTCCCAAGAACCTTTTTATATTATGGTACAAAGACCCCTTGACAAAAAAGTTCTCCAAGGATTTCAACAGTCCTTGAAGAACTCTTTCTTCTAAGAAAGGTTCTTTGGATGAAAGGGGTTCTTAATGGAATCCTTAGTCTTACAAGTAACCTCACTGAAACTTTTTTTTTCAAAAAGGTTTCTTCAGAAGCAAATGGTTCTGGGTCAAACCTCAGCCCTTCAGGAAGAACCTTTTTGTAACCCTTATTTCTAAGAGGCAGAGACCAGAAAATAGAAAATATTCTGTGTTGTATGTTGTCTATAAGAAGAAAAGTGAGAGACTGTGTGGACATTTTCTTCCAGAAACTATAAATAAAATAGACTCCCAATACATAAATCATATATATGACAAATTGCGTGACCAGTTATTGTTTTGCAACAATAACATCTTGTTTCATCAGGTATGACTCTGGGGATTAACCCTAAGGATACGGCTGCCCCTGGGGCAGAGAGGGAAGGTGTATGTACAGGTGTATGTATAGTGTGTGTGTGTATGTGTGTTTTATCACCATACGGTGTGGTCAGCCATCAGCCATCAGCCACAGTAGCCTGTTCTAATGCTATCCCATATTTTCAGGGCCACTGCAGTGCTTTTAGTAAACACAGGAGGAGCGGGCCGACATGTTCTGAGAGAATATACTGCCAGTGAACATTAAACACTCCTGAGACCAGCAGAGGATAAACAGACTCCTCTAGTAACTTCGTCACTCCATTCAAATTCTTCCTGGAGCGGAATATCCTCAGTGAAAATGTTTGTCGTGTGCAGCACGGGGACGCCCAGCTTCATGTTGGCAGGTTTGGACTATGAGCTACTCTACCTTGTAAACCAATGTTTAGTGGGTATAAGGCTCCTTTGACAATTTTGTTTATAAGGTCAACACATAGAGAACTGTATATCCTGTTTGTTTAACACCAATAAACCAAATAAAATGTTAGAATAACAACTTTATTAGAGGGCTGCGTGGTTATTGTCGTCACCATCAAGCATGATTTGATGTCTTTGTGCAGACTGTTAATGTATTATTTTAAAATATTAAGTTGTTATTCCCACCAGGCGTAAGCCAGAAGGTGATTATGCAGTTGCTCCTGTGTGAGTGCATGCATGAGTGAGTGAGTGCGTCAGTGATCAACAGACCTCAAGCTTGTCCGCAGCTCATCTTTAATACTACTGGACTGATAAGCCTAATTTTTTTGGTGCACATTCACAACTGTATGCTGAAGGACCTCTGTGATTCAGAATTCTTGAAAAGCCTTTTTTTTGATTGACTTTTATGCCTTTATCTTGTTAACATGATATCTCAAGAATACCTAAAGGGAATTTCTTCAAACTTTGCACAAATTATTATCACTTATCACTTGGACTCAAGGATGAACTGATTAGATTTTGGCGGTCAAAGGTTAAAGGTCAGTGTGACCCCATGTCTGTCCTGTTCTTATGTATTTCAACTAAATATGTCTCCTTGCTGTCTGATGACACACTGTAGTAATTCATTATTATAATAATGTGTTACAGATTTCTCCTTTAAGTGAAAGTAAACTTAAAGTTGTTCCACTTAAGCACATAAAGTAAACTAAATGCACTTAAAATTGTGCTTTTCTGAAATTATTTACAAGTAAAAAATACTTAGTACAAAAACAGTTGTTCCAAAATAGCAAACGAAAAGTTAACTAATTAATAACAAGCTGAAATATACTTATGATTAATCTGACTGCAAGCACACTCAAGTATGCTAAAAAAGTAATAGACTTAGTTATTTATTTCTTTACCAGAATTTAGAATATAAAATGTCAAAGAAATTGCTCATCCCAGTTTCTCAGAGGCCAAAGTGTCGTCTTCAAACTGCTTCTTTTGTCCAGCCAACAGTCCAAAACCCAAATACTCTTAATTTATTATCACATATGACACAAAAGCAGCAAATTCTCATATTTAAGAAGCTGGAACCTGCAAATGTTTGACAGTTTTGCTTGAAGAATGGCTGAAACAATTAATTGATTATCAAAATATTTGGAAATGAATTTTCTTTGGATCGATTAATCGACAAATCATTGCAACTCTGCTCATCTTGCATTAATATAACAGTAAAGACAAATGAGTGGGCAGCAATGGCTGGAAAGAGAAAAAAAAAACCCTTCATAGATCATTTTTGGTAAAACAGAACAAACACAAAGTTAAGATAAATTGATCAGCATGACGTCAGTCAGGATCAACTCCCTCCTGAGCCTGGATGTAAAATTTCATTCTAGGTCCAAAACCACGATAATAACAGCGAGAGCCTTTTCACACCACACATCTGTCCAAATTATTTGCACATATTGATTTCATAGTGTGTAATGAAAGCTCTTGCGTCAGTGTGGGACATTCATGCAACCCCCATTAGCTGTTGTGAATTCCTGAATGGGTTCAACCAATAAAATCATCAGATTCTGCAACATAGAGACGAACAGACACAGTTCATGTATCCATGCTAACGTGCAAAAAACACGCAGATTCAAACTGACACAGACAATTTTCTTCACTGAGGAGGAGAATCATTTTTACATATTGATATTCTGTGATTTCTTGTTAAATGTTGTTTGATCATCCTGAGGTGTGGAGTATTATCTGCTGTAGGATATGATCGTATGAAAGAAAACAAGATCTGCTGCTGTTAATTTGTTAAATACTTCCTAACTGGATAATTTGATTTCATAAATACTCACACACTGAAATCATTTCACCAAGTTTTATATTAAAAACTGCTCATCAATTTGAAACGGCATCTTGTCAAAGTCCAGTGATCAATGATCAATAAAATCTGAACGAGTAAGACTAACTGAATTTTATTGTGGTTTATCATGAACACAATTATCCTTTCACTCCTACACTCTAAGAAATAAAGGTGCTATCTAGAACCATAAAGCGTTCACCACCTTCAAGAACCTTTTTGGGTGCTGGTAGAATTTTTCTAAATGTCCCGCTTGGAACCATTCTGAGAGTTGTGAAAGCTGTGAAAGGTTTCACTCAGAACCCCCTATGAGAGGTTCTAGAGAGAACTATTCTCTGGTGTAATGGTTCCAAGCAGAATTGTCCCAGAGGATTCTATCAAGAACCTTTCCACCTTCTAAGGGTGCTACAAGAACTAAAAACTACCGAAAACTCAGGGGGTTCTGCCAAAAATCCTTTTATGTTCCAGGGATTTTAACTAAGAGCAACACATGGGGTTCTACCGATATTCCAAGAGTTTTATCTACAACTCACTCAGGGGGTTCTACTGGGAACTCAATATAAAGGTTATACCTGGAATCATCTGTCAAGGTTTCACCTAGAACCCCCTATAAGAGGTTCTACAGAGACCCATGTTATGGTGTAATGGAAACACCAACAGTCCCTGAGGATTCCATCCAGAACCTGTCCACCTTCTGAGGGTGCTACAAGAACCTCCCCAAGGGGTTCTGCCGAGAACTCAGGGGGTTCTACTGGGAAATCAGTTAAAGGGTTATACCACCAATTATCTGTGAAAGGTTTCACCCAGAACCACATATTAGGAGTTCCATAGAAAACCCTTCTATGGTGTAATAGCTCCACACAGAACCCTCTCTATCCAGAACCTTTCCACCAAGTGTTCTAACAACAGCCCACCCAGGGGGTTTTACCAAGAACTTTTTTAGATTCCAATGGGTTCTAACTAGAATGCACACAGGATGTACCCACCAAGAACCCTTTTATAATATTGTACAAAGAACCCTCAACAAGAGAGTTCTTCAAAGATTTCTCTTTCTTCCAAAAAGGCTTCTATGGATGAAAAGGGTTCTTCATGGAACCTTTAGTCTCACAAAGAACCCTTTCTTCAAAAAGGGGTTCTTCAGAAGCAAATGGCTCTGGAACGGTTCTTAGCCCTTTAGGAAGAACCCTTTTGGAGCCAATATTTCTAAGAGTGTAGCTGACGTATAAGCACAAAAGTTTCTGGTGATAAATTATTTGAAGAAGCGGCCAGAACATACCAGCAGCCTGAGCTGAAGCCTTTCACTGGAAAAAATCCACCAGTCAGCTGGGTCTAATGTGCAACACACTTGATGGGCATTTTATTGATCCACCACCCACACACACACTCACACACACACACAGAGGACGGTCAGTTCGCAGTGACTCAGCAATCAACATGTGTCAACCCAGTCCTGCATCAACCTGCTCCATGGACGGCGTGAGCTCCCTGTTTACCTCCACACTGTCCTCCTCTTGCTTTTTTACTGTTTGTTTATCTTTAAGCGCTTTAAATAGAGCTATCAGTGAGACTTCCTGTTTATAAAAGGATTTTCTAAGTGACAATTTTCAACAACATTGAGAAAGAATTTCATCTTAGAATCCAACATAAACCCCAAAAAGTTGGCATTGCACTTTAACCCACATAACTGGAGAAAGCAGGAACCCGGGAAAGCACCGTTTGTAAACACAGTTTATCGCTGCATCTACAAATGCAAGTTAAGACTCTATCATGCAAAACAAAAGCCGTATATCAACAACATCCAGAGACACTGCAGACTTCTCTGGGTCTAGTTATTGATGGACTGACGCAAAGTGGAAAAGTGTACTGTGGTCTGATGAGTCCACATTTCAGATTGTTTTTGAAAATCATTGTGGCCTGTTACCAGCTCTAACTTCAAAAGTCAGCATCTGTGATGGTATATGGGGTGTGTTAGTGCCCTTTGGCATCATGGCTGAAGGCACATACAGGTTTTTGGAGCAACATATGCTGCCATCCAGACGATTTTCGGACACGTCCCCGCTTATTTCAGCAAGACAATGTCAAGACACATTCTGCATGTGTTACAGCAGCGTGGCTTTATAGTAAAAGAGTTCAGGTACTAGACTGACCTGCCTGCAGTCCAGACCTGTCTCCACTGAAAATGTGTGGTGCATTATGAAGCACTAAGTGCGACAACAGAGACCCTGAGACTGTTGAGCACCTGAAGTCGTATATCAACCAATGAACTGAATATAGGTCAAAAAGTTTTGCAAATCATTGTACTCTGTTTTTATTTACATAACCTCCCACCTTTTTTTTGAAGTTGGGGTTTGTATTTTCTGGCATTTGGCAGATGCTTGTGAGAAAAGACTTTATAAGAACAAAACGTTTTTTTGTCTGGCATATAATTGTATGTGTATTCAGACTAGACTACCAGATCTAAAATGTTTTTTCCCCTCCTGTATTTTAAACAGCACCTCCTGATGGAAAGCCCTGCAGGTGAGGCAGCGCTCTTATCACAGCGGCAGGGTATGAGGTTCTGCTACACAAGCACATCTTTGTCCACTTGTGACTGCCGTCCAAACACATCTGTGAAACAGTATCAGCTGCTTCACAGCTCGGCCCAACTCTTGCCCTCTGGAGCCCCGGCAAGAAAGACTCCTTCCACAAAGTTCTCCTTTATTGCTCAGACAGACAGTCCCACTTGCCACGGGTATTAAAATTATTAGTTATTAGTTCAAGTTACTTAACCAACCAAAATTGAAAATATCTTCCGTTTGCAGCCTCTCAAATCTAAGTGTGTGCTACTTTTGTTTCATATAATTAAAGAAGAAATCTGTGATATATTTACAATAAGTTAATAGTCAGTTGAGATCAAATTAATGCTGAATGTTTGCTGAATGAGTAAGCGTCTGTTTATGAGTTGTAAGAAATCATTCATTAGATGGTGAAGATGTTTATAATGGTTGAAGTGAGCAAAATGTTAATGGAGTCTGGCAGGCTGGGAGACAAGCAGCCACTTCACTCCAGAGTGTGTATTTTCAGAGCAGCGGGCTTTTGTTTTTAGGATAACAGGCTTAACTTTACATTGACAGACAACTGACAGTTATAAACAGATCAGCTTACAGTGGAGGACTCGTCATCGCTTGACAAATTACAATGTCACACTCGTCTTGTGCTCCTGCAGTGTTCGTGCAGCCTGCCTGAGCTTCCTTGAGTCTGGTGAGGAGGGGGTGGGGCGAAACAACTCACCTCAGCTATGGACAGTATATTAATTAGGGACTCAACCTATTTAATATACAGTCTATGGCTCCAACTCGCTATTTGGGCTGCTGTACTAATTTTTGAATGTGCAATTATAATGATGATAATACAATAATGATAATACAAGTGACCAGGAACCATGAGGTGACTAATTTTCACTCTTTCCTGAAATTGATTACTCTTAAAAGAAATGAACAGATTAATTGGCAATGAAAATAATTACTAATTGCAGTCTTAGTTCAGATATAACCTAATTTTGGCAGATTATACTGTACATGAACTACTCTTCCTGGGGAAGTACATGATGAGAATATGAATGAAACACAAAATTTAAAAAGGAAAAGAATAAAAATACAAAAAAATAGATGATAACACACTGCAGACTAGAGATAACAGGGTTTGAAAATTTCATATGACAAAAATGATCACATTTATCAGTAATATTATGATATTGATAAAATGTAGGGCTGCAATTAACTATTATTTTCATTGTTAACTAATCTGTCGATCATATCAGTGATTAGGTGATTTGTTGTTTCGTCAATAAAATGTCAGAATGTGATGAAAAATGTTGATAGTTGTTGACTTTCTTGAATACTCGAGTTTGATTTTTCTATTACAGCATTCTAAGGTCTGTTATTTCTAAAACAGATCGTTGCTATGAACAGCTGACCATTGCTATGGACTGATCAACAAAAAATTAAAATTAACATTTTTGTGGGCTAATGTACAATAAGCAGGTCATTATTGTGAAATAAACCCCAACAGGGTGATGCAGGACCCTGACACGAAGCCACACATTATCCCTTACATGTCTGCCAAAACCCAAGATGACGTTAAACATCAAAAAATTTGTCCACATCCCAAAGATATTCCATTTACTGCCACAAAGGAGAAAAAAAAATTCACATTTAAGAAGCTGGAATCAGAAAATTTTGACGTTTTTCTTAAAAAATGACTCAAACTGATTCATCGATTATCAGAATAACTGGCGATTAATTTAATAATTGATTCATAATCGACTAATTGTTGCAGTTCTATTAAAATGTGCTGCAAATGTTCAAAAAGTACTGATACACACACTGAGATCATTTCACTAAGTTTTATATTAAAAACCTCTCAATGATTTGAAATGTTTTCTGCAATGTCAGCATTTTCATTGATGCAAAACAAACATGTTGTTGTTGCATCTGGGAGACTGTTGCTAATCTTGGTTGATGCTGGTCAGTATTTACTGTGAGTTTTTCAAAGCACAATAATCAAACACAGTTATAAGGCTTATTGTGGAACCAGTTATCGTTTCATCCTTTCTGCAGTATTTGTCTAAATGTCATCCACAGCTCTGACTAACAGCCACAGTTGTTACATATATATACACTGTGTGTTTGTGTGTGTCTGTGTGTGTGTGTGTGTGTGCTGCAGAGGACACAGATGAGTAATGAGAGGCTTGTGGATGGGAGCAGCAGAGGGGTTAGGATTTATTAATTACCCCATGACAGCGTGTGGTGTGAAGTAAACATTGCCAGTGGGACAGTGGTCTAGAGAAGTGTGATGGTCAAATGACATCAGCGGGGATTCTGGGAAATTGTGTTCTACTCACTGCGTTCAGTACGAGCCTGCTGAACGACCAATCTGCTCTGTAACGCACAGTTGACGTCATGCAGCAGCAATCTCTTAAATTTATCTTATATTTTCTCTTAAATTTTTGTTAAGAGAGAAGATCAGAGCAGATCTGTCTCAGGTGAGCTGAACGATGAGTCCAACTTGATCACAAATTGGAGGGATAATAATTTGTTGTTAATATTATAAAGATCAGCAGATTGTGAGGGTAACATGAAGCACAGTGGCTGTGTTTTTAAGTCACATGATCCCAGTCAGGTCATATGTTACTACATCCCTGCAAGGTACAGTCATTTTAAATGTCCTTCCTGCAGATAAGCTTATTATTAAGCTGTAGGAGCTTACAAACAGTTTTTAGATATAAATCTCTTATTTATGATAGCTAATCAGTGCAACACACTAGTGTATACAACTTAATTTTTACAAAAACCAACAGAGCATTTGTTTTAATAATTAAAAGCAGGAATTAAAGCCTTTAAAAGTGATTTGATCTGAATATTTTCATATGTTGTTCATATTATTTATTACCATGAAGGTGACATTAAGGACAGGATTCAGGATTTGGGACAACTGCTTGCTTTTTCAGGACGTCTGGTCACCCCAGGCCCACAGTGTATGACGCACAAACATGTGCCTTCAAAGCTAATCTTGATACAAGAAAACAACGATGAACAATACAAGACAAGAATAATACAGTTACTGTGACAAGGCATGTTTGTAATATTACCACACAGCAGAGTCAGCGCAGTAACAAATGTGCAAATGTGAAGGCTTTTTCTGGAACTAAAAGCTGTAACACAACCTTGGCACAAACACACCCTCACACACACTTGCGTGTATGTGTACAGACAAACTGATTAATGCTATCCAATGTAGCCCATCACATGATAAGTGAGAACGGCACTGGCTGCAGGGACCGCTTACAGGAAGCAGCGGTTATCTCAGTGACGATCACATGATGACAGGTCCTGCTGCTCCTACACTCATAAAGTCTATCAGACCTCTGAAAATTATCACTGCAACCGTGGACAAAGAGATGCATCTTTAGATAAAATTAGCTTCTTTTATCAGCGCAAATGTACACAGGAAAAGCTCAGCGTCTTTGAAAACAAAAGGAGAAATGTGCCAAATAAATCTACAAGTCAGATTCCAGCCGTCATCCCGACACAGTGACCATTCAGCCTGCGTGATGAGCAGAAATTAGACGGTGCTTGTCATTTGAGTGGATCCAGCCACTGAGAGAGAGGCTTCAGAGTGGAGCCTAAGTATCTGCTCACAGTGGTCCAACAGAGGAAGTGGAATTAGAGTGATATTACTGATGTGATGTAAAGATCAACCCCGACAGAGACATGTGGAATAATGAGGGAGCTGTCAGGCTGATTACTGATGTTGTCACCCCGAATCAGCTCGCCTCTCGCACCGCTCAAGAGCCCGACTGCACACAGCGAGCGGCTGAATGTTGTTCGGTACCCGTGTTTTGTGTAGTATTCTAACAACTTGGTTAAAATCAACCTAGAAAACACAGTGTGAGTCTGTGGTGATCGAGACAGAATTTTTGTAATATTTTGCATGACAATCAAAGCTGCATGGTCAAAATATGGCTACTGCAGGTCACTGTTAATGTACTTTCAATATGTTTATTTAATATATATATATGACACAGGGCTAAATTATCTTGAGGAAATATCTAATTACAATTATTGTGACTGATATTGCAATTGAAAAACACATTAAAATAATTATGGAGTGCTTTTTTTTAGGAATCTGTACTAAGCAAAGATGTTTCCTGAAGTCTAGAGTATGATGTGTTGGTCAGGACACTTCTGCAGCACCACAATATTTAATTTAAAATGGAATTTTGACCCGCATTTTGCCCTAAACAAATATTGTGCATCCTGCAATTAAGAAAGTAAATACATCCAGTAAGTTGGTTCAACCTCAAGGATACAAACATCACTTTGGTGAGAACAGAAATTAAAGCTGCACAATCAATCAAAATATTATCACTTTGTGCAAAAATGTTTATGTGGTACAGACCCCAACAAATCATATCATGAAAATTGTGATGTAAAAATTATCATTCCTACTAATCGTGAATCAAATCGCAATTGCAATATCTGTCAGAATAATCATAATGTGATTTTTTTTACCATATCATGCAGCCCTAATATAAATATAACCTTGTTTTTTAGAATAAAACGTATTTTAAAAGAGGACTGCACCGACTTTGTGCTCCGATATCACTCACAACAGACAGCTTATCTAAAAAAAAAACACTATCAAAATCAAAATCAATACAGCAGAACCCACGATATCGCCTTTTTATTGTGCACATTCACCTTCCTTGCCAAAACCTGGCACCTACAATACCCGTGATGCAATATGGGAACCCTTCAGTAATTGTCTGATGATGATCCAGCCTCTGAGGGCAGCGGTCAGCGTGTCAGGGCTTCATGTGTAGCCAGAACATCTTTTTCTGTGAGTCAGTCATTGTTTAGAGTACGATTACCGCTTCTTTTCCTTTCCACATGGACTCTTTACATGCACCCAACCAAAGCCCGTTCAAACATGATACCACTCAGACTACAAACGGAAACCAAAACTCTTCCGCTTTTTGCCCCTCGCCTACAGATTACTCATAATGCAACTTAAAGAGTTGGTCTGAGTGGCTCATGTAGACTTGAGCTGCTAACCTCAAACAGAGATGATGAGCAGGCTACAGAGTTCTGTGAGACATTATTTCTAACTCCACACCCCCAGATTTGTCACGTAGTCTTTGGCCTCAACCAACATTGACTCAAGTGACATCACCCGAGGTAACTGATCAGATCTCTGGAACCACAAAAGCCTTTATAGAACTTTTTTCACACAAGAATTGACACTAAACACTTCATTCAAAGTTATTTACACTAAAGCGGCATAATGGCTTTGTAACCTACATCATAACCAGCAGAGAGTTAAGAGACTTTTCACCAAAACAGCATTTATTTCAGTATTTTCAACAATATGGATCCCAAAATCAACTTACACATGAATTCGCAAAGTTTTTAGCCAACTTAAATGATAAAGAGGAAGAATAATCTACTTAAAATCCAAGAAATAGGGGCATGTTGGTGGTCCCTATCTCTCTATCTCTGCTCATTTCCTGTCATCTTATGAAAAAAAGTATTTAAACAAGTAAAGTTTTGAAAAAAATCCTGAAAATATTTACTTATTACTATGTTATATATTAGTATTATTATAGGCTTCATCACCCACTCACTGGGATTTTTCTGAGAGCAAAAGTCTAGACACTTGTAAGAGAGCAGCACGCTGCAGACCCACATGTGACCTATTACCATCAGTGAGTAATGATATTTAATGGGAATGTCTCTGATATTTTCTCTGTTATCACAAAGAAAAAATACTGACCAGTTAAACTGTGATTTACTCTTCAATAACTTGATGTTGCTAATGTTGTTTACTGTGCTGTATCGTTTCCTGGTCCTCCGCTGTTGCCTATGTTGACACATGGGGTAAAGTTATACTGTTCATATACCAAAATTAGCATGTACATATTTTTTTTTTTATTGTGGCTAAACCACAAAAATAGGCCATGACCCTTTTCACGTTGCCAGGAAATGAGTTTGCCTTTCTGTTTTGATTTGCGCTGGAATGCAGAGACTTAACTTTACCCAACTTTAAAACTTACGTTGCTTGTAACTGAATCTCTTTGGTTTGAAATATAGTTTCTCTACTGCGTCGCTGTTTGTACTTTCAGGTATCTGCTTTATTCTACTGTTTCGTGTGGGCTTTTAGCTGATAGGAGTGTGTTCTGTTACTGCTGATGAAAACCCAACATTTCATAGTAAAAGCTTTTGAGTAACAACAACAAATTGTTTTATTAGCAGTTATTAAATAACAAGACAGGCCTAAGTTTATTGTCATGTTTAATTTATGGCTGCAGCGTCTACAAAATGTCAGAAAAAGTGATAAATGTCCATCCCGTTTTTCATAGTCCAAGGTGATTTCTCTAAATGTCTCGTTTTGTCAGTCTAAAGCACAAAGATATTCAGTTTAATATGATAATAAATGAAGAAAAGTGGGAAATGTCTATATCTACATATCTGAAAACAGCCTTTCCTGACATTATGGACGGAAAATTACTTTAACCATCCAGTAGTTTTCAAATGTTTTCATATAAAGGACCCTTAAAGTTACACAAATTTTGCCACGGACCCCCATTTGATAAGATTTTGTCCCAGGATCTCCCATTTAATAAGATTTTTTTCCTATAAGATGAAAGTGTGCAGTTTTTGCTGCTTTAAGCAAAAAATATTGTTTTTTCTCACATCAATTGCTGTTCAGGTCTTAGTTATACTTAAAGTTGAGATTATTATGTTAAAAATCTTTTTAATTATTATATAATCATTATTATAAAGCATCTGGACTTCACTTAGTTCAGTTATAGATTACATTAATTCTAGACGGAATTACACTGAAAATAAATTATTCTCCCCTCTGCTGGGGGCCCCTGGAAAGCCCTCAAGGTTCCCTGGGGGTCAATGAGAACCACTGGATTATTCAATTATCAAAATAGTTCAATTCTTTTTTACCAACTGCCAAATTTACTGATGGCATTTTACTTGGCCTGGCAGTCCTTATTGTTGAGCCCTGTAGTATGTAATTTGTAGTAAACAACATAATTATCGAGTCTTTGAAAAGCATGGAGAACTGGAGTTATCAATTAAGATAAAAAAAAAACAAAACTCAACCTTTGCACTGAGGGACTTTAGCTTCATGACTCATATGATAACTGGAAACTGAAAACACAGATTCGAACTGGGAGTCTGTCGCCTTTCTGCTCCGCGATGAAATTTTGTGAATCAGCTTTGTTTCATCTGCTTTGAAATCAGTTATTCCTACTTGGCGCCAGCGAGAATGATTAACATGAGGGCCTCTGTTTGGTACCTGTCAACCTAAACACTCTCTCTCTCTCACACACACACACACACACACACACACACTCTGACATACATACTGTATACAGGAAACGCTTTCAAATGCAGGCTCAGACTTGAGAAATCAACGTCTCTGCATGGCAGCAGTGAACACGACTGTCTGCAGACCTCATGTAGAAAGCAGCTCCAAAATGTGACAAATCCATCCTCCGCCAGTTTCCCCCTTCACTTCAACACACCCACACCCTGAGCCAGCACTACCCCCCCTCACCAGCACCAGCACCACCGCCATCCCTACCCCTCCCCTGGGCCCCCTTCAGCCGGCTGCATGTCTCTGGAGGTCGCCTCTGACGTCAGCAGCTCGACTGGGCAGAGTGCCAGCCCTGTGGGCCCTTGATGGATGCGGTTGGTCTGAGAAACAGTCCGCTGTGTGTGGAGCGCACGGCACAGACTCAACTTGGCCCGCTCAAACACATCTAATGACCCGTAAACACCCGACAAGCCCGTTCCCTCTCCCTTTCTTCTGTCTATCACACACACTGACGATTACAGGAGACACATGTGAAGATGAGTGATTTGTACTGCAAATGGCCGGGATAATAAGTACAACCCACAGAGGCGCTCTGGTTATCCTCTAGTCTTTAAGAGAGAAAGGTTTGAGTTTTTCAGTGCAATAAAAGCAAACGACTGACGTGGCTGCAGATATTCAGGGCAGCCTGTATTTGTGGTTAACTCATGCAGGATTATATGAGCTAAAAAGTACAAACATTTAACCAAAGCAAAATATTACTGAAATTACAACTCTGCGTCAATATACTGAAATCCGCTGATCCGATCGTTATGTCACAGTGATCCAGAGAGCTGCAGCATGTGTGTGTGTGTTTCCATGTTTGTCCCTGTGTGTGTGGGTGTGTGGGTTTACCTGCAGGCCTGCTGCTGGTCTTCCTCTTCAGCCATCTGTCCAACGTCTCTGCACTCACGCTCTCCAACACAAAGTCGTCCAGCATCTGCGGGTGCAGCGAGAGGTAGGCCTTCACTTTCTCATCTGTCAAGCCTGAAGAAGAGCACACAAGCAGAACGACTTTTAGATCAAATACACAACCTTGTTCATGACTAAGAGTGAGTTGCACCAACAAAGATTAATTTGATCCGAGTCAGAATCAGAGTTGAGCAAAATTAGGTTCAAAATGAGTAAATCCAGACTTAAAATTAAGCAGAGCTCTGTTGCACAATTAAAAAACAAATATCTGATCCAAGTTTAGCGATGTAAACCAAGAGAAATTTTGGTTTAGTCAATATGGAGATGCTTGCTAACCAAAATCAAAATTAATGAATAAATAAAAAAAATGAATTCCAGTGCTTTCAGGACCTAGTCAGTATAAGAGAGGTTTCACTGCTCTGTATTTCTTAATGTTGCATTGTTTGCAAGCAAGCTAAAAAAAAAAAAAAAAACGGATTAAAATGCTTGTTAGCTAGCTAAAAAGTTAACAAAACATGTTCGCTAGCTAGCCAAAAACTTAACAAAACACTACATCTAGCTGAAACCTGGAACTTGAAAAAAGCTATATTATTTGCTACCTAGCTAAAATGTTTTTTTTTTTTTTTTTAGTTACGTTGTTTGTTTGTTAGCTATAAAGTTAACTAAATATAGGTCGATATTGTTTGCTAATTAGCTAAAAAGTTATATTGTGTGCTAGCTAACTAAAAAGTAAAACTGAAATGTTATATTTGCTAGCTGGTTAAAAGGTTTTTTAAAAAGTTACATTGTTTGCTAGCTAACTATATATATTTTTTTAAGTTTGTTAGCTAGCTAAAAAGATAAGCATAGGTCTATATTATTTGCTAGCTAGCTAAAAAGTTTGATAGCCTTGTTAGCCTACTTATATATCCTACTCAGAAGGTCTAATTTTTCCTCCTTTGACAAAAACTTGTTGGCCAAATTATCAACTGTGTGACCTTGTCAGAAAAAGTGAAAAATATAACCTTAACTTTCCTCAACAAACTTGATTATTTTTCTTAATCCATCTAAAAAAGGCAGCATTAAAAAAAAAAAAAGTCCTAAATAAACTTAACTTTCAGCTGCTCTGTAATCCTTAATGTTGCATTGTTTGTTAGCTGGCTAAAAAGTGAACAGAATACAGGCCTTTATTGTTTGCTAGCTCGCTAAAAAAGTAAGTTAGCCTAGTTAGCGGACTCAGAATCTCACAGAAAGGAGAAAGGTATCATAAAACTCAGATGGATTGAATTTTTCCCTAAACTTTCTTCGAGGAACTTGATTATTTTGCTCCGTTCATCTCAAAGCGGCAGCCATTTTAGAAGTTAAAAGTGTACATTTAAAGTTCAAGCTGGATCACATTTGAAATTGGGGTTTAAAGTTTTGGTGCAACATAATTAAAATTATAGCTGCTGCGCAGCAATGGTCGGGGCCGGGCAATTTTAGGCAAAATTAGGCAATTCTGAGCAACAAGCAGAGTGTAGGAAGATGAAAAAAAAGGTGGCATTCTAATGTGCATTTTACATCAGTTGAGGCTTGAACTCACAATTTCTGGCACAAGAGACTCTGCATATTGACTGATAGCTAAGCCAAATAAACAAGGAAAAGAGACAAGGGATAACAGGGAAACGTGTTGATAAAGAGTATTTGTCTCTTCCCAAAACTCCTGGATCATAATTATTTTAACCTTAGTAGTCTTTAATCCACATAGCATGATACCTGAACATAAGGCTTTCACATTTGAAAGTCATCCTGCCTTAGCTGAGGTTCGAAACTCACAACTTCTGAGACTGAGGTCTGTCTTTTATCCACTGAGCTAATTGACAAGTGACAGTTCATGTGTGGCTTCACAAATTGACTAAGCCAAGGATCAGGGTGCCAGGCAGCAGCCATCCATGCCATGGAAAAAACAATTTCAAAGTGAAAGTTCCAAAGCTGTAGCACATATGGTTGATTTATTGTGAATTTTCAAAGTTTTGAAATTTAGAGGTTTGCTGTATGCCACCATCAGGACTATTGTCTTGTGTTTCCAGTTGAGGACATCTGGCATGGGACTGGACCTTTGTGAAAAGTTTGGGTAGATTTCTCATATGGAAATGTTGTACAAGCTGAGGCTTGAACTCACAACCTTCAACACCAAGAAACCATTCCTCTATAATCTCACTGAGCTATGGCAAATGGAAACACACCTTGTAAGACAGCAGCTGTTAGCATGTAAAGGCAGATTTCAAATGGCTGTCAAAAATTCAGTTATTGAGACAAAAATCCCAAAATACACAAATTGCATCTAGACAGCATGGAGATGTTGGTCATTAGTTTTTAACAATGATTTATTGGCTCCAAAAGTGAAAAACTGATGTTTAAAAATGACATTTTTGCATTGACTCCAATTGTTCGCATGAGAGTGAAATTCAAAATGCTGTAAAAAATTTAGTTTTTGAGATAAAATTCTGATATTTTCCAAACATCATCTACCATGACTCCAAAATTTGGTCATTTTTTTCATGAACACTGAAAATGTATTTAGCAAGAATTTGCAAGTATATGTTTATAATACCTTTACAGTCAAACATTTTGATGCACTGTAGGCTCAATTTTCGATAAATCAAAAATCTGTGTGGATCGTTTGTGTAGGACAGTCTGAAGATGCTCTGTAGCAAGTTTGGTGCCAATTGAGCAAAAATTGTGGGAGGAGATAGGTTTAATAAGTTTTACAGTTTTTGAAAAAAACAGAGTTGATGGACTTCATAATTTGCAATAGGTTTAAATGATAAAAAGTTTCTTCAGTATTGGGGCTACATTTTGGTGAAAGTTGCAAATCTGTAGCACATATGGTTGATTTGTTGTGAATTTTCAAAATTTTGAACTTTAGAGGCTTGCTGTAGCGCCACCATCAGGACTATTGGCCTGTTTTTGCAGCTGAGGCAATCTGACAGGGACTGGACCTTTGTGCAAAGTTTGGTCATTTTTGTGCATGGGAAGTAGGATTTCCTCGGAAGAAAGAAAGAAAGAAAGAAGAACATGCAGGATTACAATAGGGTCCTGGCAGCTTAGGCTATGCCCGGCCCTATAATAAACAAAAAAAAAATTGGTTGCAAATAAAAAATCATGCAATATGCTGAAAAGGTATGGAGGAAAGAAACACAAGACAGAAGAGATTGGAAATAACGTCATATAACACAGTGTTCCTGACAGTCACCCAAACAAATGCACAGGCCAGAACCAGCCGAAGGTCATCTCTTCCTCCATACCGTGAGGTGAGAGCGGCGGCAGCGCAGCAGCAGCAGCACCAGGTTCCATCGAAAGCTGATAGCCGGGCTAGCTCACTTATGTTTACTGTAAAGCTGTGTCTCCAGGGATAGGAGCCCCCAACAGACGCAGCAGGATAAAGGAGGACTGATTGTGCTTAATAGGCAATTAGGTTCTTGAGAGCTCGCTAAGTGCTGCTGTTTACTGTCTTTGTTGTCAGGGAAAAAAGCCATTTGCCAGGCCATCGTTGAGGGAAAGTTGTTTTTAATACACCCGCTGGCGTCTGAGAGGCCGTCATGATGCACTAGGAAACCATCATGTTTAGGTCACTCACGCAAATGGAGTGTGTGTCCACAACAAAGACTTGTAACTGTCTAAATTCAGCCGTGAGACGTCATCTCAGCATGAGACCTTGAACTCCGGGCCGACATGAAATGCAATCAAAAGTAATTCTTCCCAGAACAGAGCTATATTTACATTTTATGGTATGGTACACAGTCATTGTATGTTTTATCAGATAATAGTAGAGATGATAGCAGAAAGAGCGCTGTTGTATTCAGACAGTCCTGATCGTCTTTTTATTCTGCTTTCTCACGAAATGCCTGGTTATCAGCAGCATCTGTGTAGACTCCCTTCAAGTATGAATCACAGGAGGACATGCAGCTGGAAGGCATGTGTTCTACCGTCAGACACACGCGCAGGCACACACACACAGACACACACACACACACACACACACACACACACAAAACCCACACACATGGCATGAAAATATTACTAAGTAGGGTGTCTGACTGAAATCCTGTATGATATAACAAGCTTTGAAAACATTGGATAAAAAACTCAAATTCATATAATTATTTTTAAATTTTAACTAAATATGATTTCTTAAACTGGGAACATGCTAAAATTTGCTTTTGTGTAAAATTCTTCATGGTCTCGCCCCGTCTCTGATCAGCAAATTTGTTAAACAAATCAAAACTCATCGGGGGGGGGGGGGGCTTTAACACAGAGGTTCTCATTTTTATTCTCAGTCCTTACAAGATAAAAATAAAATACACCGGGACGCCCTCATGTTTGTCCCTTGGAATAATTTGACGTAGCCTGTTTGTGATGCTTCTACTTAGTGATGTGAAAGAACGCAAGGGAAATGTATTAGAAAGATATTAGACATGTATTAAAAATATCGGCACCATGTCAACACAGACTTTCCATAACAAACACACACACACACACACACACACACACACACACACACACACACACACACACCGCATGTTGTGTTTCCATCACTTCTGGGGACATTACATTGACTTACATTCATTTCCTGGAGACTTATCCTAACCCTACCCATCACAAGTCCCTGCCTAAACCTAAGCCTAACCCTGACCTTATCCTAAACCTAACCTTACCCTAACCCTGACTCAAGTCTTCACCCTAAAATTTAATGATTTACCTCATGGGGACTTGCAAATGTCCCCATAAAGTAGGCAAGACCCCACAATGTGAGTGTGTAAACAGATTTGTGTCCCCACAACAAGAAGTAATACAAGTACACACGTACACACACACACACACACACACACACACACACACACACACACCAAGAGAGTGTGTTTCACTCTTAGTGCAAACAAGCATTCATAAAATAAGATGTGGACTTTAAATAATATGCAATAAAAATCTAAAATATGATTAACAGAAAATATAAAATGGGCCCAATAATAGGCCTAGTCTGGGATTTGAATATGATAGAGCCATCATAGGCCTGAGCAATATAGCTGAAAAGCCTATCAAGTTGTATATCGCTCAATATCAATTATCATTGATCATGTAGCTGACTGACGACATGTTTTGTGCTCCGAGGGCTGACGGAATAAAACGAGTAAATATAATATTTTTGACCAAATACCATGATACTGCAACAATATTGTAGTAATGACTATTGGTGCTTTCATAAAATATTAACCCAATGAGATTTTTTGGTAAATAATCATCAGTAATGTGGATATAATGGCTAACTGGATAAAGTGAAATAAGACAACGCTTGAATAGTCTGATAAGTTCAGAAAATTACATCACTTTACTATGTGCAGCCTTTCAAACCAGGAAAAGACAACACGCATGTCATATCACGATATAACGATATACAAAATCTATCAAGTATCGATATAATATCGATATATTGCCCAGCCCTCTGCCATCATTAATGGGTGACACGTGGGTGATGTGTGTTTGACTGACAAGAGGAAGATTGTTATATTTATTAAGCTGGTATTAAGTGGATGAGGGTCCACTGGGGTCCGTGTGATGTACAGTTTGTCATCAGTGGGTGTACACGTAGGCTCTGTGCAGACTCGTCTGTATACCTTTCCATGCAGCCACTACAGACACCGATCTACTGCGCATGTGTGCAACACTTCCTCCAAACAGACTTCAGAAAGAAGTATAAACAGGACTAACAGGCGTCCGTGGTGTCTGCAGCAGTTCAGGGACAATAAGGGAAGGTGATAGATTGTTACACTGGAACGTAACCAATTAAGTATTTTAAGATTTAAAAAGTTTAATATTATTTGTTGAACTATGAAGGTTTTTGTAAAAACATTTTTTTATATCATGATAATTTAATAAATAAATCTATAAACAGAGCATCGCTGACCCGTATTTGAGATCCACTGCTGTAAAATACCAAATGTAGAAAGTAACTTTGTCCAGTCCAGTTCCTATCAAGCAGTACATACCTGGATCACTTTACTCTAGGGCTGAACAACTTTGAAGAAATATCTAATTGAAATTATTTTGACTGATTTTGCAATTGCGATATCATTTGTTAATTTTTCATCATTATTCTCATTTTTGCTGAAAAACACATTAAAACAATGATGGTGTGTTATTTTTGTCAAGGATCTGCCTTCAACAAATATTGTGCATCATGGGATTAATTGCAGCACCCCATATTGCAATTTCTACAAAATTTTGATTAAGTGCTCAACCCTACTTTAGCCACAAAACTGAGGAACATCACATCTCATAACTTGTTCTCCAAATTTATAAAACAGTTTTTACTGGATGATCAAACACGCTGTCATAATCTGGATTAGTGATCACATCACTTCCTGAGAACCTCCTTGCTGGTTGGAGGCACGTAACCATGGCAACCCGTGCCACAACCTAATTTTAAAAATATATTTTGCCAAGCTGAGTGAAACTTTACTTAGATTTAAACTGACACATGTCTGACGTTACACAGAGTTGATCTGTTACTGTTAACGCTGCAAAATTTGTGCAACTTCCTTAACTGATAGAAATCATTAATAATTAAGCTACAAAATGTTATACTTAAACAATAATTTATGAAGCATAAACAATTTCAGTGAGCAAAATAATAAAATAAGGCCCTCGCTCAAAATGTCTGCTCTTGTCGACCTGTCCTTATTCAACAAATGGTTCAAAACAAGGTCAGCTGGGGGTGTGATTACCTGTGAGCTCTGGAGAAACAATAAACAAAAAATTAATCATAATATTATTGAAATCGCAATAAACCTTAAAATACAGGTTTGTCCTGATTCTCCAAGATAAGTGGTGTAAAAAAAAGTCTTAAAACTTGCATTTGAGGCATAACTTTGACTTTTAATTTGATTTAATTTTAGAATCAAAGTGCTCCTGACTCTGGTAAACAGTCTGAGCAGCTATCTACGACCTTTGATCTATTCCCCCAGAACAAATCATTTGATCTTCAGTTACGATGGATCATCTGCTCGCTGTGTGTGAGGGTGAGTTGTTAGTGTGTGTAGGTCGAGCAGGCTTGTGGTTGCAGGCAAATAAGGCAAACAGAGGTGGGGGTAAGTTTGGGAGAGGGGGGTGGAGGACGCTGCGGTCTGACGCTGTCCAGACACGAGACACAGATCTTCAGGAGCGGAACGCCTCACGAGACTCCTGGCCAGCTCTGACGCACATCGCAGAATACGGCTTAATAAATCAGAGAAAGTTAAGGGGGGGTGAGGCGAGCTGCAGGGGACAGAAAGACACACAGAGGGGAGTAAAATGGGAGCGCTGCAAAAGACCCTCACGACTTTGTCCTATTTGAAACACAAAGAAGGCACTGTGATTAGTGACACTACAAAAAAAAAAAAGAAAAAACAAGGACGCTGTATCAATTTATGAATACGACTTTTGTGTCGAAAATTATTTAGCTATCATATGTGTGTGCACATGAACAAAAATAGTCAAATGTCCTATTTCCAGGGGGCAAAAACAAACTGCAGTGATTCGAATTTTGCAGTGGGCATACAATGTGCGTACAATTACTGACCCACACCAGCAAAAACTGTAAAAAAAAAAAAAAAAAAAAAAAGAGAGAGTTTGTGCAGGATTATTGGCAAAGAAAGCACCAGCCATGACCGAGTACAAGAGACACTGTTTATTTCTGACCCCTAATGCTACCCTTAACCTTTGCTTCAGCTGAGAAGAACGTGAAATGTTTTTACTGGCCTTATCAGAGCAGGAAGCAAAATATATGTCAGCTAATCAGTATCAGATCAATAATGGCTTATTCTGTACTTTTGTTATTGTCAACAAGTCAACATGTGGCTGCCAGCTCCAAGCTAATTCGCTCTTGAAGACATAAATCTAAAACCAGGTTATAAATATATGCTTTGATATTCTTAAAAACAATATTAAAACCAGAGTAAGTAGCAGTGCATTTTTTAGGGTCTATTTTCAGCTGCGGATTAATACACATTTGGTGTCATAAAAAGACCAAAACCAACAATGTTTCTCTCATTTTTTTTTCCAGCTTTTAGCCGGTTTGTGGCTGCCTGTTTTTTTTCCTAGACATGAATCTAAAAATAGGTTACAAATATGTGCTGTCATTCTTTTTTTTTTTTTTTTTTTTTTTTTTTAAAGATTAAATAGTTTTCTAAAACAACTGCTGTTTTCTGCAAACATTTAAACAGGAGTAAACAGTGAATTTGTTGAGGTCTACTTTCAGCTGCAGATTAATAAATACTTAGACCGTGGTTTAATTGTGGGGATGGACGCTGGGGGGAGAGTGGGATTATGTGATCGATTGTTTATTGATGGATTGTTGATGATTGTATAATAGGGGGAAGGACTATTCAAGCACTTGCTTCCTTCTACTCTTTTTCAGACGTGAATCGTTTATTTATGTTGCTTATTGAAAGTCTGTTGAACATTTAATTTGTTTTGTTTTTGTCTTTTTATATGCATATTTTATTATTGTTTTTTACACGATGGCAATGAATAAATCAGTTAAATAATACACATTTGGTGTTCTTAGGGGTGTCACGATTTAAACTCTACATGGATCGAAATAAAAAGCAGAATCAGAGATTCTCCAAATGGTTTTTTTCCCTCCTTCTTGTGCACATCTGCTACGTTTCTGAAGAAATCAACAACGACACAATGCAGTTTACCGGTAGCCTACAGCTGTTCTTTTCACTGACGGGAGTTAGAAATCTATCCAGTTCTTTGATCGACCTCACCTTCCACCATTGCTACAGTCAGCTAGCAGCTTGCTCAGCGCTTCCACAGCTAACATTTATCTGTGGTAGTTAGCATTTCACACAACTGACACCACGTACTGTAGCTTATCTTTTTAAAGGCGAATTTGAAAATGTAAATGACTGCTGTCAGGGCATGAAACCAACAATCTGTTGATCTTTTACAACTCAAAGACTTGATATGGAATGTGTCAGTGCTGAAAAAAAAATGTTTAGATCAAAAATTTTAATGAATCCTGACCTTAAAATCACAAATTGTATCGTGAATTTCAAAAAATCGTGACGCTCCTCGGTGCTCAAATGATTCATTCAGCAGAACAGTGTTTCTGGGATCGATTCAAACTAAACTAAAACGTATTTTTAATAAAGGAATATGTCACAGAGTACAACAGCGTGGTACACTGAATTTTCTTCATGATTAAAAAAAAAAAAGTACTGTCATATTGATAATATTACAACATGTCACACCGTTACACAAAGCAGCAACAAGCGTGGCTGAAAGTGAAAATAACATTTCTACCAGCTACGTGGTGGAGGAGTTAGTCGGGGAAGGGGAGCGACTTCAGAAGTGTGGAAGTGGTTTTGTTACGAAAAGCTCAGATGTCCAATAAACCACAGTAATATGTAAGAAATGAGAGAAGAATGTAACAACAAAAAGGGACAATACAACAAACTAAATTCACCAACTCGAGCAGAAGCAACCAGTTCAGTACGAGGAGAGCTCAACAGCTACTGTGAGTTCTAAATCAAAAATATTTTTCAGTATTTTGTCATACTGGATTGTGTTTTAGGGTCATATTGATCACCTCCAGTTTTTAGTATTTTTGGACAACAGGAGGAATAACCTCCAGACAACAGACAACCCTTGCTGGTATGATCAGATGGTTACTTGTCCTCGTCGTTTCATGGTATTTTTTGACAGTAATATAAAATAGGGATTCGCCACTCTGATGGTCAGTATCAGTATTGGTCTAATACTGGATAAAAATCTTTGGATTGGATATTGAAGAAAAAAAACACAAAGTATAATCAGATATGATCCATTAGCTTAAACTATCCTGTAAATGCTTAACCAAACTTTGACCGGCTTGGAGTTCTTGGAGGAAGAAAAAAGTAAAACAGCAGTGTGCAATTTCTGCATTTATGCCATTGATTTAAATTGTATTTTGAATGTTTGAATAGTGCTGACCAATCAAAAATGCTGCTAAATGTTCTGTGTGTGAGAAAAGTCTGAACAAAAAGAAGCAGCAGTATTGCATAACTGAGTTATGTTGTTATGTGCATTTCTTCCTTCATGGGAGCAGACAGTTTGTTTCACAGTTTGAGCATGATGGGTCTTTTGATGGCAAGTTAAGCAAAGTGCAGCCATACAAATGTATAATTAACAGCTTAGTTGTTTAACAGAAGGAAAAAGACAACATGAAAAGTGGTATCGAGCCATGCCTAATAAAAACATAGACTATCAGCAGACATATCCTGCAAAACCATAACGATGCACTGATTGAGTGCTTACAAGGAAGAGAGATGACAATGTAATACAATATTATGATGCATTGACGGAAGGCAGAGCACATGACAGGAAAGCCTTCAAGGGTCCACTTCCTCTACAGTAAATGTAAGAGCAAAGATGTTTCACATTTTCAACATTTCTTCCAGTGGGTGCAGGCGGTTTAAAACAGACGCCAACAAGTTGCGTCTGCATCTGTATCACAGTTATTTCGGGTAAACTCCACTGGTGGCAGCACATTAAATGTATTTATCTGCACCAGTTCAGAGGAGAAATCACTGCTTATTGGAAAAAGTCAAAAAATGTAAATATCGTCAATCTCTATTAAAGCGCAGTGGAAAAAGATGCCAGAGGAATGACTGGTTTGACCCAGCAGCCACTGTACTGCAGCCTGATGGTGATTGATGGCACTTTTTTTTTTCCTGAACATTCCTGCTACTTTCTGTCGACCTTACAGACTTTCCCTCTGATTCCTTCTGAAATCTCTCGAGCCGCGGCTCAAGCTAATGTGACCGCAGTGACACTCAGAGCTGTGGGATATGCGTCAGTGTCCCGGGCCTGCGACTACGCCGGCTAATCAAAGGTGCAGCCAGATCTGTCCCACATGCTGTGGTCCAGAATGGTTAACCCCACTGGGAACCACATGTGCTCAGTCAATCAGGAGAGGGAGAGAGGCTGCTGTGGTGGAAGCAATGGCTTGGTCACTGGTTTGACCAGAGTTTTTTTCTTTTATTTTGTCAAACCTCAGTAAAATTTTCCTCCCCGCTGGGGCCAACGCTGCTGAAGACAAAGGCGTCATCAAGATAATCGACCCTTCCTAAAACCCCCTTTCTTGCTCTGTGGTCCAATCACAGTTGAGCAAACTTGGTACCTCAGTCAGCTTTCTCCTTTTACTGTAAAAGCATCATCTTAAGTTAGCAAAACGCCAGCTAATTAGCTAGCTAATGAGTGATGTAGATTAGCTGGCTAGTTAGCTAATATTATGCTAACATTGGCTTACTTAAAATGAGAATGTATGTTGCTTTTACAGGTCTCCAAGCAACATCATTTAACTATCTTCAAAATTTAGTTTTCTTTTTGCTTTTTTTTTTTTGGAGCGAGAAATGACTATTTCACATGAAAGCACAGAACTATAGAAGATATGCATTGCTAGGTCTCCATCCTGATTGGATGTGGCTGAGAAGCCAGAACATGCCATGGTACTGACTAGTCAGTCATGAGTTAGCACCACTCCAAACAGTCCATCCAGTTTTTCAAGGCCATTTTGGGATTGTTGCAGCCTAAAATGACAGATTTCATGGCAGCTTTTCTAAAAAGTTTTGATCCATGTTGCTATGTTTTCAAGTGTTTTTAGCAACGAAACTGCAGGAGCAAGTAAAAATTGCAAAAAAAAAGTTACTTTTTCTACAAAAAATCAAAGGCAACTTGTTTCTGGGAGAATAAAAACCTGAAACTCAGGAAAGCTACGCTGATCGGTCAAATCTATGGAAAGATTGATGTGATTGGACAAAAGTGCAATGTAGTGTAGTATTCACTGGAATTAGCTGAGTTTGAGTTAACCGCTGTGATCACAACTTTCTGGAGGGACTGTATAAAGCAGAACCTGCTTTACTGTCTATTTACTCTAAATGAGCCATAATTTACAACACAACATCATGCTGTCTTTGAAAAAGGCTTGAAACTAGTGACTGAGATCATAAACTTATTAGGAAACTGTTTAGTAGAAGTAATGAATCAAGCGAGAAGTAGGGTCATTTTCTCATAGACTTCTATACAGTCAGACTTTGTTTTGCAACCAGTGGTGTCACCTCCTGCTGGGTCATCACAAAGAATGTAGGTGTAGGCACTTCTGCATTGGCTTCACTTGTCAGACCTGGAAAGGGTTTATCCTGTTTATCCTGTCTATGGCCAGTCTATAACCAAATATTCAGAAACTTTACATTTGTAAAAGTACAACTACCTTAATGTAAAAATACTCAAATGAAAAGTACAGGTCTTAAAAGTACATAAATACTATCAATAAAATCTACTTAAAGTATCAAAAGTAAACATTCTCACTCTGTCAAAGAAAAAGGTCCCCTGTGACTGGTATATCATTATGTATGGCATTAGACTGTTAATATAGGGTACATTAATGTATAAATAACATTTTCCTATTGTTGTTTAGTTCAGTGTTTCCCGACCTACAGGTCAGACCCCCTCCAAAGGTTGCAAAGGTTAGAAAATAAATCTTAGAGGTCGTGAGATGATTAATCCAAATGCGAAAGAAGAAAAAGCTTTGCTTTACAAATTTGTATTCAGAATTTTGACTTTTCCATAAATTTTAGGTTTTAGACTCTTTATTCTCTTTATTAAAATTAAACTATCTAAGAGTTTTAAAAGGAAAATCTCAAGGGACCTACACTAGACATTTTTCTGTAACACAAACCACTGGTTCAGTCACAATTTGTTGTATTTCACACATTTATCATGATGTAAAATCTTGATTTCCTGTCAGATTGTGGGGTGAAAAGTGCAATATTTCCCTCTGAAATATAGTGGCGTAAAAGTGAAGCATAAAATAGAAATACAAGTAGCTTAAAATTGTACATGCTTATACGATTTTGAGTCAAACATTCATTGAGACAAACGTATAGGCGGGAAGCAGTTTGTTGTGCAGGCAGCATGTTTGCGAGTGGCTGAAGCCCAGTTGGCAGAGAGTTTGGTGCCTGACTCAGACTTGTGCTTCCTGTGTAAAAACTGAAGCCTGAGTTCATGCAGTGAGGTATTGTTGCATAACACTTATCTTGACTACAGCACACCACACCCTGGGACTGGGAAGGGAAGGCCAAACCAGTCGCAGTCTGTCTGGGTCTCACATCCCAGGCTTAAGTAGAACATGCTTCTGTTTGACGGGGGACGCGTTTACTTTGCGGGCTGGGTGTCTATATGTGCAGTATACGTGTCAGCACCAGTTTGTGGTGTTAATATGGAACTTCAGGCATCAAAACATCCTGAAAATGCTTCAAATAGTAAATTCTTGGGAGTTACGATTCAGGTTTATGAGCATTTTTATTAAGGAAATCAATTAGGCATGGTCTGATTTTATATGGAAAAGTAAATGGCTTGTAGAGATGAGGAGTAATTCACTCCATCGTATAGTAAAATCTGCTTTCAATAATATTTTTTATCCAAGTTTTAAGTATTAAAACAAGCATCGGTATTGAAACCTGACATACAGAGTCAGTTGTGGTAAAATATCATAACATGAGTCATAACAGTCATAACAAGACTCTTTGCTAGTTTCTAATTTCTAAGCCTGAATTTCCCAAAGGCCCGCAAAGTCCTCATCAAGGTCAAAACGCTTTATGTCACATTTGAGACAGATGATATATTGGTCAGACGATATCATGTTCACCACACTAGTTGTGAATTTTTGAGCACATTTAGGTTAATTGATTAATAGTAGTTTCTTTTAAAATGTCTGAAAATGGTGAAAAATGTCAATCAGTGTTTCCCAAAGCCTAAAATTATATCCTCAAATGTCTTTTTTTAATCACAACCCCAAAATTATTGTCAGATGATTAAAGAAACCAAAAAAGTTTCACATGTAAGAAGCTGAAATCAGAGAATTTTGACTTTTTTAATCGATTATCAAAATAGTTGGCCATAATTTAGTAATTTATTAATAATTGAATCATCGTTCCAGCTCTACACAACATCGGAAGTTGTTTTTATTTTTCATTTTCTCTTGTTTTATTGGCAGCATTTTATGTTTTTCATTGTTTTTCTTAGTTCAAGTTTAGCTTATATATTGATAACCAAATGTTTTACTCCATAAAACTGGTAATGGCCCAAAAAATCTAGTTTCTGTCAGGCTCCATGTCACATACCAGCAAATATGTCGGGGATTTTGTTGAAACTGGATCATATTTTATGAAGAAAATGTTTTCTGGTTTTCCCTCTGATGTCTTCCAGCTGCTCTGCCTCAACTCTCCGTGATCTACAGATTTCCTGATGGACAGAAAGCTTTACTTGTTGCTAAAGGAAGTTAACTGCTCGCCTACTGCTGTCAAGATAGTTAGCTCAGCTCAGGAGTGTCGGTGTTTACACCGCGAGCACGGGAGCTTTGGACCTCCCGGAGATGCGGGTTTTCAGACCAACGAGGAATGCTGACAGGGGAGCGGAGCCGGTCTACGAGAGCAGGGTAAGCAGGCAAACGCAACGCCGAGAGGTGGACATCACAGCACACAGAGGTGAAGAGACAGAGGACGCTGACAGAGGAAGTTAGAAGCAAGAGACCACTGGACAAGTGTAAATCTTGGGCTGGCTTTCAGCCGTTGGCGAGAGCTTCGTGAAATAAAACAGACACCGAGCCGGCCTTCTTGCTGTTGGACTAGGGATGTTAATCATTAATCATTCATCACTCCACAATTAATTGATTGTTTTGTTTGACGGAGGCAATTGTTAAATAAGGAAAACTTAAACGTTAAATGTGAAAAAAATGAGAAAAAAAGAAAAAAACTGTGTTGGACTAGTCAGGACTATTAACTGGCTTCCATGACTTGTGTTGCTGCACTTGCCTGATGTGTTAGCAAAGCTGCCAACTCGCTAGTTTTTGATCATAAGTAACAAAAATAAGTGTACAGGAGTCCATATTTACAACAGTGGTGTATGAGTAAATTGCACTATGAAACTGGGCTCAACAAATCATGAATAAACAAAAGACAACAACACACAAAAAAAATCCCCCAATCCTTACATAATGTTGCTTTGAACCCAATAAACAGATCATATTTGACCAGAAATTCTGCCATTTGTCCAGAACACTGAAGTCTTCCAGGACACAGAAACGCTGACTGGCACACGAGAGGGGAAGCCCAGGAGTATTTCTGACGTTACATCTCTTCATAGGAAGCCCCTCGAGAGGGGAGGAAAAGAAAAAGAAAATCCCTGTGAGGCAAGGCCTCCTGTCTCTCCCTGCATCCACACGTTGGTCCTTATTTTACCGTTTACATTTGATTTAAACCTGCACAACCTCTCTCTGTTGTTTTGATGCAACGGCACGTTTTTATGTCATCACTTTGTCTGAGAGCTGGGGAACAGAGATGGTGATTGCACTAGACGTCTTCAGCTCGCCGATCCACTTCCTCTTTTCTTTTTAACCTGTGGGATTCTATTTTGAAATATGAATTTCTTAATATAAATGCAATCAGCTTATTTTTTAGATAGTTTTGTCATAGAGATGGGTATCATTAGGATTTTATTGATACTGATATCAATACTAATAATACTTTTCAATACTCTTATTGATACTACTCGCCATAACTTGGTGCAAAAAAAGAGAAGAGAAGATGTGAAAAGATTCAACAGTTATTTTATTATTACGTTTTTGCAGAAGTAACAAGTTAAATCGTTTGTTTCTGAGTTTTTGCATCTAGCTGCATTTTCATCAAATATAGTAAAATGAGCCCCCAGTATTCAATGCTTTGCCCTCTCTGCTGCTTATGTAACGTGACATCAATACCGTCAGCATTAGCGTTTGTCCAGAAGCTCACTGATATTTCGGGAGTGACCAGTTGGGAACCAGTACCAGTTAAGTTCTGGTTCTCGAGCCCCATCCACACATGTGACAGTACAAAACCCAAAGATTTTCTGCCTTTCCACCTCGTGGCAGTGATGCACAGGTGTACTCCAGGACGCCGTGACATCAGCAATAGGCGGTGCAACAGAACACACGTCTGCACGCGCTCATCCATCAGCGATGCTGAGGCCTGGTGTTAAGTTACTCAGGATGTTAATGATTAATCTCACTGAGATGCCATTTGACTTTTAACTTGCCTGCAACTCATTAAAATAACTGCAGCTGTGCAGTGCACAACCTGTTGCTGTTCATTCATCACCGTCATCCAACTGCTGCTATTCAAAAATTACTGTTATATTGCTGCTATTACATCATTATTTATTGTGCTGTCCACCTGAGCACTGCTGCACTTTGGACACTGGCCACCTTGTTATCTCACTGTTTTATATTTTTAAACTTAGATATTTATTACCAGCACCTGTGATGTGTTTATTATGTAGTGTGTCCTAACACCAGAACCAGAACAGAAGAGTACCTCATTTCGTTCTGTCATGTTTAACATGTTCTGGAATGACAGTAAGGCATCCTCATTCTTAATCATTAATCGATTAATCACCATTAAGAATTTAATGGATTAAAACTGTATTAATCAATAATAAAGCAATAGTCTAGAAATGGCAGTAACTGCGCCTCATTTGACATTGTTTTTTTCTGATGGAGCCATTGATTGCGTAAGGAAACTTAAACTTCAATCCAATCAAAATTCTGGTTTACTGTAAACATTGGAGCCCAAAATTCCTGAAAACTTACTTACTTGCAATTTGCAACATTTTTTTGTGTAATTTTGCTCAGAAGCTGTGGTGCCGTTTAAATTTACTTTTCAGCTGGAAAAATAAAACAACATATATAATTACATCTAATAAAAGTTATCTTCAGAAGTTGTAGTGCAGAAAAGTATTTGATAAATAAACGTGAGCTCGCCACAAAGTTTATTTCTGTATTTCATAAACTTTCTGCCCTGAATTGAGCCTGTCAGGTTAACTCAGGTAAAAGTCTTTCCTGACAACAGACGTTACACAACATGAGGATGAAGGCTGTTCAGTGAGGCTTCTCTCAGCTGAGAGAGAGCTGATGAGGCATTGACTCAGCTGGAGGGAAGGTGGTCACTGTTGTTGAGGGTGAAGTGTGACTTCATTTGACCTGAGCTGTTATTTGGGTTACCAGTGATTTATGCAGTAAAGAGTAAAAATTGATAGATATTTGCAAGGTTTTTTACGCTGAAGTACTGTAAGAATTAGACGAGCTCTATCAAATAATATGAGCATTGAGGAAAAAGCACTGCGATATTTTGCATGGCAATACTGTATTGATACAAATGTTTATTATATAAATGATCAATATTGCAAATACAAGTTAAACTTTTTGGCTCTAGAATAATCAAATCAATTGTTTTTTCAGTCACTAGATGGAGCTCAGTGTTTTTCTGATGAGGTCAGCGGGATGGTTGATCAGTCCGTCTGATTGACGAGAGGTTCAAAAACTTTTTTTAGGATAATAAAGTCAATCACTGATCGAACCAGGATAAATTACAATCAATAAAAATGGACACACTCATTTCTTCTGTTGTTGTTCCAACTGTAGCCCGACTGATTTTTAGGGCTGATGCCCATATTCAGGAGTAAATAAATTCCAATATTGATATATTGACTATTGATATTTTTTATACATAATATAATAAACAGGATATAGAATATAAAATGAACACAAACTGTCCAAAATGACATCCAGGCACTGAAACATTATACTTCACTGTTATTTTTTTTTAGAATAATAAATAAGTATAAATAAAAAACACAAATAGGGCAAAAACTATGTATATGTTAAACTTGAAATAAGAAAAAAGGGTCAAATATATATGAAATGCTGCCTACAAAGGTAACAAATAAAAACAATCTGCATTATGTTCTGTGGAAAAAAAAGTTCTTATATAGGCACATATCGTATATAACTGTGATAGACCAATATTGGGCCAATAATATTGGCTGATGGACAGATCAGTTGGGTTCTTGTTCCAATTTCCAAAAAAATGTGATAAAAGTTAAAATATTCTTTTCTTGCTTTTGCTGAAAAGCCCTTACAACCCTCTCAAGGACCCCTGTTGGTCCCCAGACCCCATTTTGAAAACCACAGTGCTTAACAATGCCATTTTGCTGCAATAAAAATAATTAAAGTGAGATGGACAGACTGAAAGCATTATCTTATTAGATAAAACAGATGTTGACAGTTATCCTGTGGAGATATAATGTGCACTTTGACAAAAGCAATAAATCGCAAAATATTTTAGCCCAGTATTCATCATGTTGCAAAATGTTTAAAGGCATATTGTGCAACATTTTCCTCACAAAAAAATGTATAGACTCATAAAAAGATATAAAAATATTTCTGCTGAGCTCAGGATACTTTACCAACCCAAAATGTTGGTATCTGATGTCCTGAGAATGAGACTCAACTGTCTTTATGGTGCATTTATGAACAGCTCGGAAAAATGATTCTTTAAAATCACAATAGTATCGCATTATGACTTAAGTATCGTGATATCGTATCGTGGGGCCTCCTGTAATCCCCACCCCTTGTAAGACTGCAAATTCTTGGAGCGACTGCCAAAATAAAGTATTGCTTTAATTAAAACAATAAATTCACTTATGCAGATAAAGACAGAATTTAAGAGCTGTTAAAAACAACAACCGGCTCCACCCTATCTCCATCACTCATCTCCGCTCCCCGTGAAGCAGTAAGCGATCTGCGTGATAGTGCCTGAACAGAAGTGAACGTGTGTCTCCTGCGCTCCTGTCAGACGATGCCGAGCGGCAATGTCAGCAGCGGAGGCCGACCCCGGCAGCGCAGATGTTTAGCGAGCAAGATGTTCCTCCTCTGCAACACATAGATGAAAAATGCACATGAGAGAAAAAGGGAAAAGACCACTTCTCTTGAAGCGCACTCCTTCTGGCAGAGAGTCAAGGGCAAGCTGCCAAGGTACTACTTTTCACTTTTCTGACATGAGGCTGAGGCAGGAAAGGGGAGGGAGGGGGAGGCTGCAGGGTGCGTGCGTCAGCAGGTCCGCCTGGGACTCCCTTGCCAGGAGGTGGGAAGAGCATGTGGTTCTTATCTTATCTACGGGAGGGCTGGAGCACAGCGGCCAACACCGACATTCAGTGAGCGGCAGAGAGGAGGAAAAGAGCCAACACTGAAGATGAAAACGCTCTGACTCCTCTCCCACTGCTCACCTCATTTATTCATCCAGACTGAACTTGAGCTTGTGTGTGTGTCCGCACACTCTGAGAAACACAGGGGACAACTAGAACCATAAAGGGTTCTGCAGCTCGTCCCCATAAGAGAACCCTGGTAGGTTCCTGGTAGGACCTGTTATAAACATACCACTCTCCTTTCAGGGAGTTCTTCCTCAGAGAGGGCTACACCTAGAACCATCTGTGAAAGGGCCCACCCAGAACCACCTGTGAGAGGTTCTACAGAGAACCCTTATATAGTGTAATGGTTCAACCTGGAACCCTTTCTTGAGGTTCTATCTACCTTCTGCCAAGGATGCCAACAAGAACCCATTCAGGGGGGTCTAACGAGAACCTGTTTATATTCCATGGATTTTATCTAGAACACACTCAGGGAGTTCTGCCAAGAACATTTTTTTTATTCCAAGGGTTTTAGCTAGACCACTCTGAGTGGGTTCTACCCAGAACCTTTTCACATTCCAAGGGTTTTATCAAGAACACGCTGAGAGGGTTCCACTCAGAACCTTTTATATATTCCAAGCGTTTTATCAAGAACACAGTGAGAGGGTTCCACCAAAAACCTTTTTATATTCCAGGGGTTTTATCTAGAATACACTAAGAGGGTTCTACCAAGAACGTGTTTTATATTCCAAGAGTTTTATCAAGAATGCACCAACTCTTTATATTATGGTACAATCTTTGAAGAACTCCACTAATAAGGTCTTCTTTTAGTCTTTTAAAGAACCACTGACAATGATGGTTCTGTGTAGAGCGTCAGCCCTTCAGGAAGAACCCTTGTGGAACCCTTATTTCTGCGAGTGTATGCAGGTGAACACACACACACATACACACACACACCGTATATATATCCACCTCCTGCTACATTCCACAGCAGCCAAGGGTGAGGTGACCGGTGCGGCTGAATCAATACGACCAGTCAGTGAAAGGTGTCAAATGAAGAAAACGCTGTTTCACCCTGGACTTTTAACTGCAGTCCCATCACTTCCAGAGACACGCCCCCCACACGACGAAAACAAACACCGCTGCACAAACATGCAAGCTCACACCTCACACTCGAGAGAGAGCGAACGAGAGCGAGAGGGAGATTTCCATGGAAATGTAATTTGCATTATTTCCACCTCCATGGTCCAGGTCATTAGACGTAAAGGGTAAGGGCTATAAATGGCAAACCGAGATGTAGATAAGGCATGTCCCTTGATCCACGGCCTAATAGTGTGGTCACAGGCAAGCAGCGGCACTCTGACTGCAGTCAAAGGCACACAGCAGGTCCAACCTTCACCTTCAACTCAAGTTATACACTTGAAACTTTCCCTTAAACAACAGCCAGAGGTGGCGGATCACACGGCGCACACAACAGTGCTGGCTGTGAGCCCTAAAGGAGAAGTCCATAATATATTTACTGTTATAAATCATGACACGATACAAAATGACCACGATATGTCATCAGAGATTGAGGAAAAATGCCAAGTTGAAATACTTGCTTCTCCATTTTTAACATTCGGAACCATTTTTAGCATTAATATCTGTGTTCTTGTCAGTTTTCAGTGTTGATATTGAGGTTCCATTTAAGCTTCCTTGAGTCAGCGCCGGAAACTGCAAATACGCAGAGAGATTAAAACAAATTGAAAGCTCATTTCAACTGATTTTCGATTTATTATTGAAGTTGTGACACCCCCACTGTCAAACTCAAGTTAAACTTTCTTGCTCGCCTCCCTTCAGCGAGAGGAAACTGAACACAGCCAGAGGTGGCGGATCACACGGCCTACAACAGCGCCGATTGTGAGCCTGAACAGTAAAGCTGCAGTTGGAGTCAGCATCTTGCCCGAACCGGTGGTTTGATGTAGTGCGTCTGCCCAACGCCCCCCCCACCCCCCCGAGCCCTCGTCCTCCTCCTCCCCCTCCTCCATCCCCAGAGCCACATCAGTGATCGGGGGGTCATGTTCCTCGCTCCACATCTGGACTGATGCTGAACTCTGCAGCCGCTCTGCAGAGGAGCCAGTGGGGACCTGGTAATGAGAACCACAGATCCTTGCGTCTTCTCCAGTGCCGCGCTCTTTTATGAGCCTTGACACGAGGACAAGTTGTAAAGAAATCTACATGCATGTGGCCTTTTCCCATCCCCTCAGATACCAACCCACGACAAGCTGATGAGGGGGTCAACGGACGCCATGAAGAGGATGTCATCTGTTTGGCCGCTCAGATCGTGCACTGTGCCCTGGCACCGCTCCAGTCCTGCACAGATCTTGATATAAAAAAATGGGTTCAAACTGCATAACAAGCTAATTTTCTTTGGCTTGAATTTCCTGAAAGTTTAAATAAACACCGAAGACAAATCACAAAGAGAGACTGTTTGGCGGCGGCTCGGCCGGTCTGGAATTATTTAACTATTCAAATTTGAATCACGCTTTAATTTTCATATTCCAGTCATATCAAGGAGTCGTACATGTTTTATACACACTCTTAGAAATAAAGGTGCTGAATGGAACCATAAAGGGTTCTTCAGCTTGTTCTCTTTTTGCTTCCTGGTGGAATCATTCATAAAAGTTCCATGTAAAACCCTTTCAGAGGATTCTACCTAGAACCCACAAAGGGTTATGCTTAGAACATCTGTGAAAGTTTTCCCACAAAAAAAAGCCCTATGAGAGGTTCTACAGAGAGCCCTTTTATGGTGTAATGTTTCATCCAGAACCATCTCTAAGGGCTCTATCAAGAACTTTTCCACCTCCTGGGTGCTAACAAGAAACCACCCAGGGGTTTCTTCCAAGAACCATTTTATATTCCAAGGGTTTTATCTAGAATCCACAAAGGTGGTTCTACTGAGAACCCTGGTTTAATCTAGAACCTATCCAGAAGGCTCTAACATGAACCCTTTTATATTCCAAAGGTTTTATCTAGAACCCACACAAGAAGTCCTACTGAGAACCCTAGATTAATTTAGAACCTACCCAGGAGGCTCTAACATGAACGCTTTTATATTCCAAAGATTTTATCTAGAACCCACCCAGGGGTTTCCTCTGAGAACCCTATTATATTCCAAAGGTTTTATCTAGAACCCACATAAGCGGTTCTACTGGGAACCCTGGTTTAAGTGCTTTACCATGAACACTTTTATATTCCAAAGATTTTATCTAGAACCCACCCAGGGGTTTCATCTGAGAACCCTTTTATATTCCAAAGGTTTTATCTAGAACCCACATAAGTGGTTCTACTTGGAACCCTGGTTTAATCTCGAACCTACCCAGGAGGCTCTACTGTGAACGCTTTAATATTCCAAAGATTTTATTTAGAACCCACCCAGGGGTTTCCTCTGAGAACCCTATTATATTCCAAATGTTTTCTCTGGAACCCACATAGGGGGTTCTACAGAGAACCCTGGTTTAATCTAGAACCTACCCAGGAGGCTCTACCATGAACCATTTTATATTCCAAAGATTTTATCTAGAATCCACCCAGGGGTTTCATCTGAGAACCCTTTTATATTCCAAAGGTTTTATCTAGAACCCACAAAGCGGTTCTACTGGGAACCCTGGTTTAATCTAGAAACTACCCAGGAGGCTCTACCATAAACACTTTCACATTCCAAAGATTTTATCTAGAACCCACCCCAGGGTTTCCTTCGGGAACACTTTTATATTCCAAAGGTTTTATCTAGAAGCCACCCAGGGGGTTCTACAGAGAACCCTTTTTAGTACTCTTTTTAGAACCCTTGATAAAAGAGTTCTTCAAGGTTTTCAACAATCTTTAAAGAACTCTTTCTTTAAGAAAGGGTTTTATGATGAAAAGGGTTCTTAATGGAACCTTTGGTCTTACAAAGAGCCCCTGACGAACCATGTCTTCAAGAAAGGGTTCATCAGAAACAAATGTTCTGGTTAGAACCTCAAACCTTCAGGGAGAACTCTTTTGGAACCCTCATTTCTCAGAGCGTATTGAGTGACTGTGCTGAGAGACGTCCTCGCTGCGAGACAGAGAGGGCATGCGGTGGGGCAGGAAATGTCCAGCGTGAGCACTTCCTGCCTGACAATGCAGCCTTCTTCACTGAGTTAAGCAATTCGTCGACAACCAATTGGGTTTTGAAAATGCCTGAGAGATCACATTAGGGTCGACACGGACTGACCGGATCTATACACAAACAATGCACACAAACACACATGTAACCATGGAGATTCTGCTGCAACGTGAGGCTACGAACAGCTATAACATGCTCAGAATTACAGGAGCAACCAGCATGTTGTCCTCACAAACTGGAGTCTGTCTCTGCCGGGAGGACTGGAGTTTGCTGGACAGTCCAGAGACAAGAGAGGACACACCAGCTTCTTAAATGTGAATATTTGCTGGTGTCTTGACTCGTCTATGACAATAAACTTAATATCTTTGGGCTGTGGACAAAACAAGACATGTGAGGACGTCGTCTTGGGCTCAGATTAAAGTTACTACAATGAATTCTCAGATTGCATTGATTTTGGAGGCACCTGTGGATGAAAAACAGTGTTTGTTCCACCATCACCACAAAATATAACATCGAAAAATCAAAAATGATCTAAATAAAATTCCCCTCCTGTTGCTTGTTAACATTACTGATATGGTGGCCAATAACTATGTAGATTGTGCACCGATTTTGTGCTCAGAAGTGTGTTTCCTAAACAAATAGAATATTATATAGTTTATTTAAAATGTTAAATAATTTATATACACACTGTCAACAAATTATGATCTCCTTTCAATAACTAATGTAATATTTTTTCACTTCCACTCACTGAGCCTCCCCTGAAACCGTTTGGAGCCCCCCTGGGGAGGTCTGCCTCCCACTTTGAAAATCCCTGGTCTAAAATGTCAAAAAATAGTCAAAAAAGTTCATCATTATTCCCCAGAGCCCAGAGTGACGTCTTCAAATAGCTTCTTTTAGCCAACAAACAGTCCAAAACCCAAAGACTCTTCATTTACTGTCATAAATGTCAACAAAAAGCAGCAAATCCTCATTTTAAAGAAGCTGAAATGAGCAAATGTTTGACAGTTTTGCTTTAAAAATGACTGAAACAATCAATCGATTCTCAAACTAGTTGGCAACTAATTTTCATTGGATCAGCTTTTCTATTAATCCACTGACTGCTGCAGCTCTAATGTCTCATATTTGCAGAAAGCAGCTTGTGTAAGCAGTGCAATAAGAACAGATACCGACACGTATTCTAGTTCACGTGTTCATGAGTCGAAAAGCCTTGGACAAAGAAAAATTAAATGGTATCTTGATCTCACACCAGTCACGGGGGTTGACTGTAGGCCTCCCCTCAGAAAAAGCTGCCAAAAAGGCAAACTTAGTCTGATAATACGTTTTACATGGTACTGCAACAGTCCCAAACCCAAAGACTCTTCGTTTACTGTCAAAAATGATGAAGAAAAGCAGTAAATCCTCACATTTAAGAAGCTGGAAGCAGGAACTGTTTGACATTTTTGCATGAAAAATGACTGAAACGATCAATCGACTGTCAAAATAGTTATCAACTTATTTTCTTTTGACGAACTAATCGATTAATCCGCTAATTTTTGCAGCTCCAGTGTCTAATATTTGCAGAAAGCTGTCTAATAGATAATGACGTATATTCTTGTTCAGATACACACGTCTTCATTCATGTGTCACAAAGCCTCAGATAAAGTATAATCAAATTACAGCCTCACACCAGTCACATGCAGTGAGAAGGCAAATGATGTGTCAAGTTAATCCTACATTTAACCCAGATTAACTGACAGCTGTAACATCTGACAAAAAAAAGAGAGAGCAGCATAAATGTGAGCTGTGATACTTAAAGCGAAAGAGGAACTTTTCCCCCTAGTCAACAAATTCATGAATGACTTGTTTGTTGTGTTAAAAGACAGCTCATCCTGCAGGAAATGTAACGTTCAGGTACTCGACTCTGACACCCACGTCTGCTGTTGTTCTGTAGAATTCAAAAAAGCGTGGAAGCTTTTTAGAAATCTGGAATTCTTGTCCTTTTTTGGTCAGTAATACGAGGGCGGGATACCTACATACTGTACCTCAATAATACATTCCATGACTGCAGTTTACTGCTATGTGTGTACTTTGGCATCAGTCAGCATCCCAGGCCCCAAACTGCTAACTTGTTATTACAGGGTCGCCACTAAAGGTCACTCGAGGTGCCACTGAAACAACTGGAACCACTGACACGAGTTATTCATGCAGAGAGGGCTGCGTTACGAGCACAGAAATGAAAAGTTACGAGCAGGAGATATATTACAAAGATATAAAACGCCAAAACATGCAACAAGCACTGTAACTGAAAAGTTTATTATGGGATATTAAATTACAAATGCATCCACTAAACTTTCTGCATATTTTTTCTTATATTGCCACCAATTTCTCAATATATTTAATTATTTTTTTTCTATTTAAATAATGATAAATTGTGGAATATATCTGCCTCTGACATTTACAATCATGCTGGCCTGATTTAAAAAAGCTGACATAAAAGCTAGAATGAATTTTAGTAGGACACATTTATCACAGATATTGAATAAGAAACTCATAAATATTATGTGTTATATGAATATTATGAGCCACAGCAGTGTTAGAATAAGTCACAAAACCATATTTTGAGCCGTTTTTGATTCTTCAATTAAGCTGGGAAAAATATATTTTAAAAGATCAAAATATTGGTGATTAAACCTTGTAACGAGCCAAACTCCTCATGATTACATTTTTTTATTAAATGTAGACGTCTGACAGAGTTGATGTGTCGCAAATTTGACAAAATGTTACACTTTTTTTCATCTCACAGCAGTTGCAGTGAGTAGCCATCCTATTTTTTAAAGTTGCTCATGGTTCTCTTAATGTTAATCAAAATACACATTTTTAAACCATAATTCTTATTTAGCTTTGATTTAGAAGGGCTACAGAGTTGACATGTTGTGGTTGAGACACATCTGATAGCAATATTATTTAATAACTGTCAAAAAATAGAAAGTTTACCAGTGCTTGAGCTGTATTCCTGCCATTTTTGAACCAGGAAGTGAGACAGGGGTCCTTTGGGTATAGCTAAACATTTTTACGCCTGATTAAATCATGATTTTGTAAAAATCTGACAGAGTTGACGGAAACCTGGGATGCAACTTTAAAGGGCCAACATTTTCATTAAAAAAAAAATCAATTCTAAAACAAATAATGAATAATAACAACACATTTTTACACCTATGTCATCAGTAGGTATTGTTAATTGTTAATTTTAGATTTTGACAGCTTTAAAACATTTTTAAATTATCTGAAGTTGGAAATTCTTGTCTAGGACAAGAGTGTTCTCTGGTACAAAGTAAGTTTAGAAATGAAAACAATTAAAGCAAACCCAAACATTTTATAAATTACTTAGATTTCATCAATATAAATCCTTAAAGAATAATTTTTCACCCAAAAAATTGAATTAGAGTGTTGATATTAATATTTTTCTTCTTTATGCCATGATTTGTCCCAACTGGGTGAATGAAAAATAGTAATTAGGATAATTATGATAATATACTAATTTCTACAGGAATATTAACCCTGAACTCACATGTTAACAGGAGAATTTATAAGATTTATTTTCCTGAAACTGAGCTGACACTTTCTGTCCTCACTCCTCCGGCGCAGGCTGCACACTTCGCTTCTCTTTTTGATGCCATGTCTCACTGCAGCACTGCTCACTGTCCCCTCCATGACACACAGGACCGACTCAAAGCTTCAACCCGCTCTGTGTTTCATCAAAACGGACTGCAGGCACAGACACACGCTACATTTTCCGAATTGCAGTCCTGCCAGGTCCCCCTCCAATGAAGTCCCCACCCATGTAAATCAGCTATCAATCTGTCATTCATAAAGTTGGGGAGACACATGGGCGAATAACGAACGCCTGCACGACCAAAATGTGTCCGTGTTTACGCAAAGTCAAAGCTTTTTCATATTTTGGCGTAAAATTCCGGGTTTTATTCTTTAAAAATGTTAGAAAAATACCTACTTGCACCCAGGAAACAGTCCGTTAACCTTCTGAAACAGCTTGTTGAAGACGGACCATCTTCCATTTCGGATTGTGAGCGCAAAAGGAGAGAGGAGCCACGGAGAAAAGTGCGCCTCTGCAGCTGCAACTTGGTGCGTCTGTCTGGGCAAAAACCAAAAACTATTCCAGTGCGCGTTGAGGTGATGGTGTCCTCAATGCTTCAGGCTGTGCGCGATTTTAGGAAGGGCAAGAAGAGCAGTGTGTGTGTGTGTATGTGTGGTGTGTGTGTGTGTGTGTGTATGTGTGGTGTGTGTGCTACCCCCCACCCCCGCCCCTCCACCAGCGCTATGACCCAGCACCGCTGGCCGAGGTGTAGCTACAGTCGGCCCGCCTCCTCGGCGTGGTGGCTCCGTTGTGGATGTGCAGCAGCAGACTGGGGGAGCAGCAGAGACGACGACGCATAGACACAGAGAAATGGGAGTAAACACACACACACACACACACACACACACGCACACACACGGGGAGAGAGGGAGAGACAGGCGCGCGCCAGTGTCAAGTCAGCCACAATTATCAAGCACGACTTCCGCTCTAATTTTCGAAATAAAAGCCTGAATACTGTTTGACGTTATAAAATGAACATCACATTTTTTTTTCCCTTTAAACAGATGTACAGTGCAGATTTTTATATTAAATAGTGCAGCAAACATTAACAGACACCAAACATGATGACTGATTGTGCTTCAAAATGTGTCATCATCTAAAAAAAATCTACAAATTATTGGAGCTGTAACAATTAATCAATTATTAATCGACTATTAACTTGGTCACCAACTATTTTAATAACCGATTAATCATTTTGAGTCATTTAAAATAATAAATAGCCAAATTCTCTTATTTCAGTCTTTCAAATGTGACTGTTTTCCATTTTTTAACTTTTCCATGGCAGTAAACTGAATATGTTTATGCTCTGAACAAATCAAGACCAAATAACTAATCAGACAGATTAATCAATAATTAAAATAATCCTTAATTGCAACCCTACTGATTAGCAATGCTTCCAAAGATAATATCCCTCTACATGCAACACATTTATTTTAATTTGAAGGGTAACTCGTGCCTGTTTCCGGTGTTCCTGCGCATTTGACGCGTCTAGGACGCGCACTCTCGACGCTGCTGAACTGCTGTTCCTGTTCCTGAATTTGGCTGCGTAAAAGGGGCAGAGCCACATGCCCAGCGCTCTCCGAAGACACGCCGCTGTTTCCTGATCCACGACTCGGTGGTCAAGGAGGAGACAGTCAGCGACAGCCTCCACATTCACAGCGGGGCAGCAGGACGAAGCGGTGCAGTGGCAACGACTGCAAAGGTGCAGCAGAGAACCCAGATTTAAGCTGATTTACCGACGTGCTTTGAAGCAAGACACCGAGCAGGCGTTCAGTCTGCTCTCGAGGTGCCAGAGGAGACCCTGAGCTCTGAGCTCCTCAGCAGAGAGAGAGAGTTAAAAACACGGATCAATCTGCAGATTATCAAACCAAATTTTATGAATGGCCTGCGTCCAACGAGCCCCTTCATTCAGATCAGACTAAAGCCAGGCAGCAAGAGAAACATGCACGATGTCAAACAAAATCTGACTGGTAAAAATAAACGTTAAATAAAATCATTTTTTTTAAAAAGTCAAGTGTCTGTGTCCTCTGAAGTTGTTTTCTGGGAATTTGCATCCTACACTGATGGGTATTCTACAGGCTGATTCCAGTATTTTTTAGACACAGAGCATTAAATCAGACTATTTTTAGCCCGTTAAATAAACAAATAAGGGATTCATTATTTCCCTAACATAATATTATCCCTATTCCTGGCATGTGAAGAGTCAGTGTCCGCTTTGTTTATTTAAAAAGCCCCACTGGATCAGCTCTTAGTTTTTTTTAGGTTTTTTTTTTTTTTGTACCAAATAAATGTAAAATGGACCGGCACGTGTCAATAGATCATTTTAAGTGTCTGCTAGATGATATGGTTGCACAGTGTTCCTGCTTTGGTTGATTGTAGACATGGATGGTTTTTATTGTTTTTTAATTGAATTTTCTGGCATTTTAGTGTTTTTATTGCTGTCAGACTTGTTTATTTGATAATCCCCCCTCTTTTTTTTGTCATTTTTACTGTTTGTATTGCTATAAATTATTCTTGGCAGACATTTTATCTGATTTTCACAATTTTCTTGTTATTATTTCTATTATTATTTTCATACACTGTATAGCTCTGAAGGCAAACACAGGGCATTGCTGTAAAAGAGCTCAGTCAATTTTCCCTGAATAAACATTGGTTTTATATATGTATTACCTGAACATGCATTGTCTCGATGCTAAAAATATTTCCTCTTGTGATAAATGTGTATAAAATGCATGTTTTTTGCAGGTTAGAAACATGTTGGGAAATATTATGCCCAGAAAATAAAACTTTACAGTTAAAAAAATCTATATAAACAAATAAAAAATGATGTTAAATGAGTTAAATGATGGTGTCAGGTAAAAATTTATAGTGGGCTTGAAACCTCAGTATTTCTTAAATCTTGGTTTCAGCTCTGCATGTGAACACACAATTTCATTATGGTGCAGCCTAAGAAAAACCTACTTAATGTACAGAAAACACAGAAACAATGTGTGCATGAGAGAGCGAGCATGCAGAGACAGTCTAAACACTCATCATACCAAGGTCTAATCTGCATTTTATCTAACTGAGGTTCTTTTGTCTTAAGTAAACACAATTTCTGCCCTTTTCTGCATCACTGTTACTAATATTTCAGCTCTTGACTTCAAATATCTGCAGTCTTGCATGTACTAAAGGAATGCATTCAATTGATTTATTTCAGTGGGCTAACTCAGTTGTACATTTGCATAAATTCTAATTGTAAATATCGTCTTGAATTGGCACCATAAAATAAATCAATGTACTCCATTCCTTTAGCAAAGGTCTACAAATTACTGCAAAGACTGTACATCTGCAGTGCAAGTGAAACATTTAGACAAGCTCACCAAAATCATGGAGTCATAAAACTATAATAATAATCAGGCAGAGATTACATAATAAGGATACAAAAAAGGTAGCTGTATTCTATTACAGTTACTGATAAAAGAGATGTAATCAGATTACCATTTAGTAAAATGGGGATTATTAGCAGGGATACAGGTGTAAAGTTGCTAATTCATTATCATGGCCTCTAGTGAAAAAATCCTTACTGGGTGGAAATTTCTACGTTTTGTCTTAAAACCAACAACATCACAGTACAGTGACAGGTCTGCCTTCAGCTGTGAAATAAATGTCATCATCCAAGTAGCCATTTAAAGAAACATTTCCATGTAGGACCAACCGCTAACATTAGCTACACAGACCAACTGCTAACGTTAGCAACACCAGGGTGAAAATTGCTGGGGGTGTCCATCTCTGCTTTTGATACCTGCAACCAACCACTCATTTTTTAACCCCACTGGTGATGCATTTATGCTTCTGGTCAGACAGAATAAATAAAATGCATTCCCTAAAACCACCAGTAGATGCTGAAAGCTGATAAGCCATATTAGCTATTTTAAAAACAAGTTATGGATCCTCCTGAGTGGACAAAGCCGTGAGTGGATCGAACTCTCATATGCTACAGTGGTAAATGGCGATGATGACTGATCCGCACATAACACGATAAATCTATTTCCATTATAGTCCCTGCAGTTGTCAAGTAACTGTTACTATAAACAATAATAACTAGCTTAGTATTGATGTTTGCTAGATATTGAAAGTGAATACCAGTAACAATGCAACAAAGTATTTTTGTTGTATGTCTGTGCCTGTATTGTAACAATTAAAATTTTATTAGAGAAAATAGGGAAAATGCGCCTTTCTTAATGGCGCATTAGCACAGTGTCCCCCATCTATTTTTCTTACAAATCACAGACTGACCTACACAAACCAGCCACTAGTGTTAGGTACACAGACCAACTGCTAATGTTAGCTACACAGACCAACTGCTAACATTAGCTACACAGATCAGCTGCTAATGTTAGCTACACAGACCAACTGCTAACATTAGTTACACAGACCAGCTGCTAATGTTAGCTACACAGACCAACTGCTAACTGTTAGTTACACACACCAACTGCTAACATTAGCTACACAGACCAGCTGCTAACATTAGTTACACAGACCAACTGCTAACGTTAGCTACACAGATCAGCTGCTAACATTAGTTACACAGACCAGCTGCTAACGTTAGCTACACAGATCAGCTGCTAATTAGCTACACAGACCAACTGCTAACGTTAGCTACACAGATCAGCTGCTAACATTAGTTACACAGACCAGCTGCTAATGTTAGCTACACAGACCAACTGCTAATGTTAGTACACACACCAACTGCTAACGTTAGCTACACAGACCAACTGCTAACGTTAGCTACACACACCAACTGCTAACATTAGCTACACAGACCAGCTGCTAACATTAGCTACACAGACCAACTGCTAACGTTAGCAACACAGACCAACTGCTAACATTAGCTACACAGACCAGCTGCTAACGTTAGCTACACAGACCAACTGCTAACGTTAGCTACACAGACCAGCTGCTAACGTTAGCTACACACACCAACTGCTAACGTTAGCTACACACACCAACTGCTAACGTTAGCTACACACACCAACTGCTAACATTAGCTACACACACCAACTGCTAACGTTAGCTACACACACCAACTGCTAACATTAGCTACACACACCAACTGCTAACGTTAGCTACACAGCAATCCAGTTAGCTTATTAACCTGTCTACTACAACAACTGCGGCTGCTACTACTACTTCTGAACTGCACATGGGCCCTTAAGTGAATAAATAAATAATAAAATAAAATGAATATTACTATTGCTATTACAGAAAAATAAAAAATGTTGGGACTATATGTGGTGACGCCGGTGACCAGGATGGTGTGTGGGTAAAAACACAAGCCTCAGAACAGAGTAAGTAATACGAAAATGGCAGTTTACTCTAAATTTGAGTGTGTAACAAAGTACATTTAAATGTTAGTCACACTACTTTAATATAGTGATACTCGGTTTAGGTTACTAACTAAATTTTTTAACAATTAGTAACTGTATCAGAATACATTTTTAAAGCGATCCTTCCAGCCCTCATAATAACATCCAGTCCCACCATGATGATAATAAATAGACTATAATTTAATTAACCTCAAATTTAGGTCAACCAGATGAATATTTTACATTCTGTTCTGCACTGACTGAAAAAAAAATGGAAGCTGAGTTACACAGATGCACAATTATAAGAGTTCTGAACAAACATTTGGCTTCTCAGGGTTAAAATTAGAAGATGGCACAATTAAGATGTTAAACCACAGAATTACCCCTGCGCTAGATTCCGTTTTCTCCTCTTCAAATTCAAGTGTTAGTCAGAGGACTTCCTGTATCAGTTTGAGTATTCTCTGACGTCTTTAAGGCCACACTTAGTTCCTGTTAACTGTACAGTTTCTGCCTTAAAGCCAGCCAAGGAATGCATCACCACTGATGTTTATATTTCCACTAATAATATCCATGTAGAGGAGAGACACATAATTCATTTACAGAACACTGGTAGAGCAAAGCAATGAGCCATAAATCCAAAAACTACACATAATGTACAGCACGCATAAAGATTTTTAGCTCAGATTAAATGTATAAATTATTCCTGTTCAAACAGCTAATCTGTTCTTTCTGTGTGAACAGTTTAAGCGAGGCGCTCCAAATGAAGTGAGCTCCCTATCTCTGCAACCTTTGTAGATGTGCGCCAGTGTTATCAGCGCTCACGGTGCACCTAAACAGCTCTGAGCCGGCAACATGATACAGCATAAAGCGTGCCAGACTCCCTCACGGCCGCAGCAGCATTACATAGTGATCATATCATGAGACAGGCAGACAGAGAGGTGTGGGAGCTGTGGTGGGTTACGTCAGCATGCGTGCTATCAGTCACTGGCATTCCTACACTCTGGAGCAGCTGGTCCATTCAGAGGTCACGTATAACATAATGGATTCTCTCTGACACACTCGCTGTCGCTTCTCCTTCCATTTTAGGCCAGTGAGAAAAGCCCTTAAAAGAACAAAAATAACTCGCATCTTACATCAGATTATTGAAATACTGATTTAATAATATTTTCTGATGCTCAGGAATTTGGGAGGCCGAATGCAGGTGACGCTCAGCGAAAGAGCCAAATATATTCAGACATGTAGGTGAAATAAAACATGCATTATACTGTCAGCTTTTATTCGAGGATAAATAACATACACATCCTACATAAAATACCATTTGATCTGAAAAAAATCACATTAAACTCCTATTTTTATTAGAGATATTTATTAGGGTTTAGAGATTAGGGCTTGGCAAGATAACAAAATTATACTGGTATCTTGATATGAGACTAGATATCGTCTTAGATGTTGGATATTGTGATTACGGATCTTTTCCTGGTTTTAAAGCCTGCATTACAGTGAAGTGATGTAATTTTCTGAACTTACCGACTGTTCTAGCTGTCCTATTATTTGCCTTTACCCACTTACAGCAGGTTGCATCAACAAGGACTAATTTAATCTAAGTTCCAACCAGAGTTTAGCAAAGCTATGTTTAAAATGAGTAAATCCAGATTTAGTCTAATCAATATGTAGATGCTCGCTTACCCAAATTAAAACAAACAAAAAATATCTAAATTTGAGTACTGACAGGACTTTGTAAGTATAAAGGAGGAGGGACACTGTTGGCTATTCTTTGACAAAACATTATATTGCTTGCTAGCAAGCTAAAAAGTTAACAAAACGTTACTTTGCTCACTAGCTAGATAAAAAGTTTTAAAAAATGCAAAAATGTTTGCTAGCTGGCTATAAAGAAAAAAAAACCTGTAACATTAAATTTTTCTGCCAGCATGCCAAAGAAAGTTAGTTAGCCTAGTTAGCCACTCTTGATGGCTCAGCAGAAAAACTCTAATTTCTCCTCCTTTGACTAAAAATTGGTGGCTGAAATATCAACTGGAGAAAGAAGAAAGAAGGACATCATCAAACTCTGCTGCTTTGCGTCTCAATCCATTTTTTTTTTTAAAAGGCAGCAATTTTAAAAGTTAAACCTCCTCAAGTGTTAAGTGTGAAATTGGAGTTTAAAGTTTTGGTGCATCAGAATTACATTTAATCTCATTTCGGAGTAAAAACTAAACCGAGGTTTAAAGAGATGTTTAAATTTTATGCCCTCAATGTTGTGTCAATTTTCTCTGTGGTACATACTTGTCAACCCTCCCAGTTTTCCCAGGAAACCCCCGTTTTTCATTGCCCTCTCCCTATGTCCTCCCAGGATCACAATTCTCCCACATTTCTCATGATTTCTGACAATGTTTCACACCATTTTTTTTTTTTTTTTACCTTTTTACCTTTTCATTATTGCAACCTGTTTTGTGCTGTTTCCACCACAACAATACAGCTACACCGAACCGGTCTTTCTTAGAAGAATTCCTGTTTCTTAAGCAAAGTTTTAAAGGAAAGGATCATGCTTTTAGTAAAATCTGCCATGCCAGTTTTCTTTTAGGGGCAAGGGCAAAAACTAAGTTCATGTCAGGGACACATTTTTCTGTATTCTTTCCTAAGAATTAAGAGTAAAATTAAAATTATTTGACATAAAATGCTATTGCAGTGTACTTATTTTAATATTTATTTTAAAAGTCAACAGGATGCACTAAACAGTGTCTGAACTCAACTTTTTTGGTATCTCAAGGTCAGCAAGTATGCTGTGATATCTAAAATGTTATCAAATATTGATATATTTCAAAGTATTGTATTACATTCCTGTACATGACTAGCGGTATCCGAGCAAACTTAATTTTCATGGCTTTAATCCTATGAACATTAAGGCTGTTTCAATCTGAAATGTTAAACTCATGAGGATAAATAAAGGAGCTTGTAAAACTGTTCTCTGCTCTGACTCGTCAGCTCCTTCAGGGCTCACCTCTGTGCTTCCTCCCTGCACTCCGAGTGGCTCATGCACGGAAATTTAGACAGAAAACAAATGCTTTAAAACGTTGCCTGTAAAGTTCATGACTGGAAGTTTATGAGCTTATGTGAGACGGTTATGGATGAAGAACTTATAGGGAAATGCGGGAGATCACAAGGGATGCTGCAACTCTGTCTGTGACCTGCCGGTGAACCCCTTTCAGATCCGCGGCTTTCCGCTGCAGCAGCAGCAGAGCAACCGATTTTAGATGTTTGAATAATTATTACATAACAGGATGTAACTGACCAGCTCGACCTGTCAAATTAAACAGATATTTCAAACTGTGTTTAGATTGGTCCACTTGGTCTGAAATATACCTAAACCACTGACACAAATCCTCAGAAAGAATAGAAACAAGTATTGTAGTAAAGTAATGCTTTTATCCACACAGAAAGCTGCATTTTCTGCCCTTGTACACAATTAAAAATGTCTTCTGTCACCGGAGTCTTGTGTTAGCAAAAGATAGCAAAGCGACAGAATGATTCCAGAAAATCTTGAGCTGTCAGATGTTTCCTGTACTATTTTAAGTGCACAAAGCGAGCTGCACTTTGTTAGGGACACATTGTTGCTAGGGAGCCGCCTGGCATCTCTGGTGGCCTCGTAAAGGACTAGTTCATCAATTCGCTCCTCTGACACTTTAGGATTTTGATGAATACACTTACAGCTACTTTTAATTTCAAGTAGTAGTAAATATTTCAAACACGGTATATTTTGATGTTAAAGGAATAGTTTGGATTATTGGATATAGGGTTTTATATGAGGAACTTGTTGATAGTTAGTGTATTACCTACAGTAGATGGCAGTTGGCATGCCCCCACGTTGGAGAAGCAGAGAGGAGCACCTGCATGGAAGGTGAGCAATGACCCACTTAATAAAGGTCGACCTAAATATAGAACATAATATTTTGACTGGTTCAATCCTGCCCTCACACAGTCTTTTCCATTTGGAAGCCACTTTTATGCAAGCAAATTTTGCTTTCTCCAAACCAACCAAACTCCGTAAGTAAAATCAGCCATTTTACCTCACAGAACATGGGATTTGCTGGTCTACCGCTGCCTCGATCTGTTAGTTTGTGTGTGCTATTGTGTGACTTTGGTGTTTTAAAAGGATGGTTCAGATTCAGTAAAGTCACAAAATAATGCAAACAAACTAACAAATCAAGGCAGCTGTAGACAGGCAGTTCCCATGTTCTGCAAGGTAAAATGACTGATTTTGCCAATGGAGTTTGGTTGGTTTGGATAGAACGATGTTTCTCTCATATTAAGCTGGTTTCCCGTCGGAAAAAGGCTGTCTGGCAGCAAAGTAAAGCGGCGAAAATATTCAGTGGACCTTATTTAAGTGGCTAAAGATGTTTTCTTGCCGACTCTGTCCAAAGCACTTCATTGCTTAGCTTCCATGCTGGTACTCCTCTTTGCTCCTCCAAACTGGGGGTGTGCGGGCTACCATCTACTGTAGGTAATACACTAATTATGGATACGTACCTCATACAATCCCTCTCCAAAAAATCTGAACTATCCCTTTGACATAATTATGTACTTTGCTCCTGACATTAAAAAGATACAGTCCTGAGCAGTTGTGGAAGAAGTATTAAGATCAGCTACTGATGCATTCATGTGCAAGGAGCATTTTACTGCTGCTATTGTATGAGGTGAAGCTAATTCACACTATGGTGATCAACCGCTAATATGAATAAAAAAAACTTGGGACAGAATCCATTCAAGTCGTGTGCTTAATGCTGCTCAATGAAACATGTAGTCTCCTCGAAGCTACCTGCCCAAATCGAGCCAATGAGATGCAGCAGAGAAAGTACAGGAAGCTATATTTTCTATAAATTACTGCACTATATCATGCAGTGGTATATTTGAATTATACACAATATGGTAATTTAATTCAAAAGCATTTGAAACTGCTGTCAGTAAATAGTGAAGCTGTCCGTTTCATTACTTCATGTTCTTGTAATAAAGACAGCACAACTGTCAAGTAGATGTTAATCTGCATGACAGAGGCTGCCTCCTATAGGACAGCTAAAAGAGCTAACATGCTAATGGCAGCACTATGTCGGAAAAATGGTCCATGTTACAGCAGTCCCTTGGGCCAAAGGGCAAGGTTTTTTTCTGTGACCAGCAAATAAATGAAAATGTTGTCCACCTGCAGCCCTTCCTGGGACTCAAAGTTGCAGGAACATTTGGGTAGAAATGTGGCTTTAGTACTTGAGTAACCGTGCAGTAAGGATAATGTAAGACAAATATATTTACAGTAGAGCATAGCTCACAGGCAGACAGACAGGTCACCAGATGGACTTTGTGGCTGTAAATCTGCGTCACAGCATCATCCTTTTTATTTGGATACAGTTGGAATAAATGAACTAAGCACCACAGACCCAAGAAAACCTCAAAATGTCCGCCAGGGCTCTCTCCGGCTTGATCTGTATCAATTTGGACAGGCAGTGTGCACTCTTTTCTCTGTCAACATCATCCTGCCACCAAATCCCAGATCCATCTGTGAATGGATAGCATGTGTGTTACAGGGAAATTTATGGAAATCAAAAAGGTGATGATGAAAGAAGCTGAAATCTCATCTGTCTTAATATGGCATGTGTGTGTGTGAGTGTGTGTCACATGCAGCGGGCTCCTATGGCTGCTGGTGAAAGAGCAGCTTTAGTATCGTCCGCTGGGGGATCAACAGCTGACTGAAGAGTGAAGTGGTCGGCAGCCATGCTTAACTGTTCTTCCCCTCTCGGCTGTTTTTAGCAAACAGCCTCCTGATGACTACGGCCTCTGTCTCCCAACATAAGAGCTGCACATCTTCAGACGTGTGCGCGCTTGTTCACACACACACACACACACACACACACACACACACACACACACACACACACACACACACACACACACACACACACACACACACACACAGCTTCACCCCCCTCCTACCCCCACATTACAGACCTCATCCACTTAAGCACATTTTTGATTCAAGGCAAGCTTTTTGCATGCTGCACACACACACGCACGCCCCAGATGTAAGTGAAACATTTACAGATCACATGCGAGCAAACATGAACACATATACACACAGGAGCATCCACGCAGGCACACACACACACAACACACACACACACACACATCACATGCGGCAGACACACACCACAGAGACTTCCAGTCCCCTCCCCCCAACTGAATAGTCTGTTCTGACAATCCACAGGACAGCCGGAGCATTGACGTCAGAGGCAGGCCCATGAAAATACAGGGTCCCTGGGGGGCTGAGGGAGTTATGCACATCTTCACAGCTTGGCTCGCAACTAGTTCAACAACCAATGAGCATATTACTGCCTCTGTTTACTCTTATTTGTTGGAAAATGCAATAATAATAAAAAAAAAGAAAAAAAGGTTCCACATTTACACAAAGCCTGGCATGCACAAAATTTGCATGCGACTGCAATGCGGATCATCTGAAACGTGACGTCAATGGACGTCATTGCACTGTGATCCATTAGGACGAGTGCGAGATAGGTGCATAATTTAGGTTAATGGAAATACAAATCACAGCACATCATTACCTGCCCTCTGTCGTCTTAATAATTGCCATTTTGAGTAACTGCTGTCACACTGTAGTATATTAGACGCACCCAGAGGAAAAGGTTTGTTGCTCGCTCAGACATCCTCACAGTCCCAGGAGAGAGGATGACATCTTTGTTTACCGCTCAATGTTCTGAACCTCTCTTTTTTTTTTCTTCTTCGTCTTCTAAGACATCATTGGGACATCAGAGCCATTAATCTCATTGTTCTCTCTCTTTCACCTCCTCTCACCTTTTCTCAGACTGTCTATGGCAAAATTATGTAACACGGTTACTGTTTCTCTGTAACCAGATACAGCGCGTGTTTCTGTGGTTTGAGCTGAGAAATGATCCTGCAATGATCCTCACACTGAAGTATCAGTTTGTGTGTTCATGTGTGTATACGTGTGTGTAGTCAGATATCACAAAAGGCAGAAGAAAACTAGCCGGGGAACAAATATAAATTAAGTGTTGTTATATAAAGTGACAGTTCACCCCTAAATCAATAATACATATTTTTGTTCTTACCTGCAGTGCTATTTAACCAGCTAGATAGTTTTGGTGTGAGTTTCAGAGTTTTGGAGATCAGCCATAGAGATGTCTGCCTTCTCTCCAATGTAATGGGACTAAATGACACACTGGCTGTGGTGCTTAAAATACCAAAAAAACGAAACAAAACTACATTTGAAAAAATCAGCTCCAGTGTCTCTCTCCACAAATCATGACTCAGTTACTCAAGATAATCCACAGACCTCGCTGTCATGCTTTCTTCACAGGAACTACTTTCTTTCTGCGGTAGAAAGAAAGTAGTTCCTGTGAAGAAAGCAGGAAAGTACCTTTTTGTTTTGTCTTCTTTCATTTACAGCAATGGGGAGAAACTCACTTCACACAACAATCCTGCTAGCCTACATCACACACAAGAATACAAGATTAATTTATCATTTGAAAAAGGTTGAATAATGAGATTTTGACGCAGTTCTTTTATCACCCACAAGGCCACCCTGCAGGGGTCAGTGTAACAAGAACACCCACTACACCTTGTAGTGTAAAAATTTAATATTAACAATAATATAGCATACACTATTTATTCTTGGTCCCTTGAAACAACAATAGGATTTATTAGTCAATGGCAATTTTACAACTGTGCCTCCCTGGATGGTGCCAGTGTGAATAACTAATTAAATTGAGTTATTTACATTTAGTTAATGTCACAAAATACACCGAGGCTGTCCATTAAAAATTCAGTGCATTTTGATCTTATTTCAAAGTGAATAACTTTTTCACATCAGGCAGTCAAACATTTTGAATTTCTTGCTGCAGCACCGTTCTGATTAAAGGTACAATATGTCAAATTCATGCTCCAAAATTGTAGGGGGGAACATTTCGCCACATTAGCTCCTAACTGCTGATGACCGTAGCTGCTGTTAGCTAGTGTGGAGGGGAAGGACAAGCACAAGGGGAGTGTTAGTGTTTACGCAGCCAGCACAGGAGCTTTAGACTGCCGAAAGGACGAGGTTTTCAGGCCTGGACAGGAGGGAGTTTTGGGGAATTCTGGTGGGGAGTTTGTTGTTTATTTGATTATCACCTGTTGAGGTACAAAGTGGTATTGTGAGACAGGATGGGCCAGAGCAGCTACTTCAGTAGCTATCTTTGCGACACAAAACTATTATTTCTTCACTTTCTGTTGATAATGAAATTGTCATTTAGTTATTTCACAAGTGTTTTAAACTAAAATTCTTACATATTGTCCCATAACACAATCTAAATCAGATGTCTGCTCCCTATTTTTGTGCTGCCAGAGCTCTGCATTATCTCTGTAATTAGCTTGTTTATTAGCTAAATTAATTCACTGTTGCAGTTGTTTCTCACAGAAAATGGCAACCAAGACCAAGAGGGGGAATAGAAGGAAGCATGACTGCAGTGGCGGAAAGAGATTATTTGTACTAACTCAGCCTGTGTGGGTTCATAGGAATTGGGGTGGTGTCATCATAGTGACGTTGATTTCTGGTGAAATTGGTGAGGAAGTCCGTCTGGAAGGTGTGACTTGCGTTGCTGAGTAAACAGTTAGCGGCTCAGAGAGGCTGAGAGACTCCCTGATGTCTGTGTGTGTCTGTGAGTAAGTGTCAATATGTGGCCGCAGCCACCATGGTGAAGTTAGTTCTAAGTTGGATATTCATAAAGATGCTGCTGGATCTGTCTGTTGAGTATCCCACTTAAAATTAACTTCACAACAGCACCATGGTTCTACTGTTTATCATCGGGATCACCAATCAAGGGAAAGAGTGCAGTCTGGTCGAGCTTCTACAGCCGTCAAAACTGCCAGAGTTGAAAGAACGTGGAGTTGGTTGGTGACAAAAATTGCCACCATATACCACCAGATCAGCCAATAGCAAAATTCAGTTGAAATAGCCAGGTTTCAACCAGTAGAGGACAGTCACTATGCGTACTTTAACACCAAATGTAGAATTAAAATATTTTGCACTAAACGAGAGACGAGAGATACAGAAGTGCTAATATGTTAACTCTTTTCTTGGTTTTAGGACTTAGTCCTACTGCACTCTATTAACCCTTTTCCATACATGTGTGCTGCCTTGGCTTGACTCTGTTTGACTCGGCACGGCAGAGCAGGGATTTGCATTTCCATTACAGCAGGGCTACTCACTTGAAAATGAGTCTCTGGACTGAAGGTGAGCAGTTTAGCTCAAATCGGGCAGATGTAAAATGGTAAATGAACACCCAACTTCCATAAATTCCTCCCAATGATGTTATTGTTTTATTCAAATGTTTTTAATATGAAGCGGGGAAACCAGGACATTTTCAGTTTTCATCAGTGGTAGCTTGACACGACTTCTTCGAACATGACAGTAATATACAGCAGCTACCTAAACGTAAAGACAGGGACACAACAAAGAAACTAAACTTCAAACCATAGATATTATCTTCTAAAGAACTGAGAGCTGAACACACAGTCACTTCTAGAAATGCCTTTCTCTTTGCTCTCTTACAAAGACATGAGCTGAGTATCACAACACAGAGCAGAAAGGAGGTTTATTATGGGTTGGCCGCGGTTGGTGAGACGTCACCACAGCCCACTTGGAGGAAGACTGGGCTAGCTTTGGTCCCACTCCAGAGTAGGTCGATCTCGGCACAACTTGGTGCGATAAAAGTGGTAATGGTAATGCAAATCAGCGCGGCACGGTTTGACTCTGTGCGGCCAAAAGTGCCAGTGGCCAAACTCCTTATAACAGCAAATGCATATCTAACAACATGTGTGTGATGCTTGTAACTGCAATGAAAAAGGAAAAGTGTGGAGCACTTGTTGGGTTGAACCAGAATGACTTGCTATGATTCTTGGAATCTGCTGATTGTGCAACAGAAGCTTTGATGGTTTCCTCCTTGTTGCAATAAAGCTGCGTTTGGATCCAAGTTCTCAATGAGATCCAAATGTACACTTTAAATACTTGGGCATTTATACGTGATGCTCCTCCTCTTTTCACTGCTGCAGCCAATCCTGATAAAAAAAAAAAAAATAGAGCAGTCCACTCTGAGGTAGCTGTTATTTTTCCAGCTGCAGGTGAACCAGGGTAAAGTGTGTTCTGTCAGGACCATGAGGTTTACCTGCATCGCTGAAGCTGAGAGACTGGATGCTTGAGAAGGGAACATCTGCACAGCTGCCACATGTACTGACTCTGCTGTATCTTGGTCTTGGAGGACTTCCCTCCATGTGGCGAACATGGCGACAGGAAATTAAGAGTCCAGTTCAATGGAACCATTAAAGTCAGGCGATTTTGTTTTTTTGCCAGCATTGTCGCATCAGTGGAAGCAGTGTGTAGATTACACATCAGGGATTATATGCTGTGTCCCCAAGGGCAAGTGTCCACTAATAAAACTTGGCCCTTCAGCTGCCTGCATGTCCCTGCAGAAGAGGCACAGCACTAGCTTGTCAACAGGAAACAGGCTGATCTGGTGAAGGTTGCCTTTTATGGACTCACTGACAGTAACAGCGTGTTCAGGGAACCTGAGGAGGATGATGGTCCTAACTTTCATTTGGGGTGGAGCTGATTGAATAACTGATCTTATTTGTAACACAGTCCTCTTCTCTCCATTATGGTGGATTATGTGATATAGGATTCAGCAGTCTGCTCTGCTTCCTCTGCAGATATCTTAGACAGACAACAGTTGTGCTGCCCTTTGCAGCACGCCTCTGCACATCCAGCATCTCTAGTATGACAAGCCTTTAAGGCCAAATCCACAACTAGGTTTTCATTTTTTATGCCTGGTGTCCACAAAACCCTAGCGTTTTACAACACCTAAAAGAGAGACATTTGGAGACCAATTTCAGTTTTAAAACTCCAAAGTTGTGTTTCAGTCTGGAAGGACAGAAACAGGGACTTTTGGAAACATGATGCAGACACCCACATCCGCTTCCTGATTGGTTTTTATCAGTCATGACATGTCATCCCCTGGTTTATCAGAAGTTGTGAGGCTGGCTGTGGCTTGATCTTTTATTTACTTTTAGTTTTAATGCTCTTTCAAAAGTTTATGTCTCTGGACTTGGCTGTCAGCCGAGTCAACAGCCACGGCAGGCAGTGAGCATTATCTGTATATAGAAAACAGGCATTTGTCCATTCTATAACAAAGGTGATCAACTGATCAACAGCCAGTCTTCAGTTTGGCATCACTCTTGGAATTACTGGGTCTGATTCTGTCAGTTTTGAGTCGCTGACAGCTGCTGTGTGGACACCACGACACGAATAAGGACATGACCGGTCAACATGCAGACTGAACGGACCGACTAACTGGATAATCCAACTCAATTTGGTGCAGGTCACATCCAGTAAATACCAAGTCTAATTCAGGCTAGACACTCATTAGTCTCCCTTTAACAATGTAAATCTCGTAAAGACGGTTTCTCAGACGGATCTTACTGAAAGGCTGTAACGTGACATTGAGGTATTTTGTTTGCAATCTCAACTAAATAGATCCCATGTGCAGCTGGACTTTGTAGCAGTTTGATTGGTAATTAAGTAATATTACACAAGAGGGTGTGCTTTAATGCGATTATTATCCATAAGCATCACTCAAGTGCCAATACTCATGTTAAAGCTCACCCTCAAGTGTAATATTATGATTAGACAACTGGTCACAGACAAACTAAAATCAAGAGTTATTCATATTGTGGGACAATAATAATAATAATGCTAATGTTATTTCCATTTCCCTGTAAACACAAAGGTTCTGACTAATAACTGGAAAACAATCAGACACGTCAGTGGAACTCCTATATAATGAAACCTAGTTTACTACTCCAGCAAGTAGGTTGTCCCTTAGTCACAACCAAACAACAGAGACAATTTCTGGTCCCTTTTCAGTCAGCAACCGACTTGAGCTAACACTAAAGCTTGATATAGATCATGGGATTTCCCAAACTGAATAAATACCGCGCCTACAAACACAAAACTGCTCTGTAACCTCACTCTGCTGTAACCAAGATATTTGCTGAAAAAAACTAATTTTACATGGACAGATTTAGCGACTATGTCAGCAAACTTTACATAGTAGCAACTCACTGGGGCGCAGCTGATGGAGGATGCTGAACATTTCTGTGTGTGACATAATTTCAATAACTCCACAGCAATGTAAAGTCCAAAATTAAAATGTATTGAAAAAAAATTCTACAGTTTTCTACATTTGGCGACATTTATGCTCTTGGAAACAACAGTTTCACTGCAGTCACTACACTGTTTGCTCTCCAGCTTGTCACACACAGGCTGCACCTGTATTAAAGAGCTGGTCAGCAGCAATCAAACAGAACCATAAATTAAATTCATTAAAGAAAGTTTATTTAATTATTCTATAAATGTTTCTTAAACAACTTACAGGAAATAGCCTTACAGGAGGTCATAGTCTATTATTGGTCCGTTGTGGTTCATGATTTATTTTCATGAATAAAAACAGCTCAAAAACATCCCCCTTCTAGGCGTAGTAATATTTTTAGTGATGAGCATGGACTGCTTGGTCGGAGCTACCCGTTTGTATAATAGTGGTTAAGTCAAGTCAAAGAAAAAAAGGTAGCACTTGCACATTTACTCCAAGACACGAATGTTTTTATAGGGACAGTGTTTCAATTCAACTTTGGTCTTCATCAGGTGAGAATGAAAACGTTTTGACGTGCGTATAATAACCCTTTCTCCACAATTAAGTCAAGTCTGACAATTATCTGGTCATCTCCCCACAAACCAAGCAAAGAAAACAACAATATTTAATTTGCAAAATTACCACGTAATATATTTGCTTCTTGCACCAAATGTATTGATCAAGAAAGCAGATGTGCAGATGTGGTGCCTGCATCTAACTTCACCCTTAGGTTCACAAGAACTTTGCTGCTAAATCTGGTCTTTAAGCAAAGGTCCAGTAGAGTCTTGATACTCATCATTACACATGTTGGGCAGAATGGTAAATGGTACAGAAAACAGTAGTGTAAAAACAAAAAATCTACAGTTTTATAGTGATCATGCAAAAATATATTCACTGTCATATGTGTGTAATATATCTGAGACTATAAGCAATTTAATTTAGAATATGACAACTAGCATAATATTGATCTTGTTTAGGACTTTGAATAATGGAACATTATTCCAACCACCCAGAATGTGCTTCAGGTCTAATTGTGGTGTTTTTATTTGTGTTTTGAGGAGTAAACTGATAGGAACAAGAAATCTAAGGTGCGAACAGGTAGGGATAAAAAAACCAAACAAACTAGAAGAGGTCACTCAGTAGAGTGCAGATCCCAGCAAGGCAACAGATGGTGAAGCACCTACTGCAAAGCCATTAACGTGACCCCTGCATACGTTGTCTCTAGCTGAAACAAGATTTCAAACTGAAGCAGTTGCAGCCCCTAGCAGTCAGTTAAGAAGGGTGAAAACTCAGCCGTCAATGGTTGTATAAAACAGAGTAGTCAAAAAATATAATTAAGTCAAGTTACAGTTTACTTGCATGTCTGTCCAGACTCTTATAATGACACAACACAGTGCAACACACAGTAACCTACTAAATACTGAACCATGTAACACCAGAAGACTTATACCTCCAAAAAAGATGAATGTTTTATTTTATTCCAGTTTTATTAGCATGTTATTCAAGTGTATCTTCATGCTGTGAGTTTTTGCTGCTTGTATTCTATTATATTTACATTTATGTATATTTTTATTCCACTTATATTTTCTGTATGTATTATTCCGTCCTTTTCTCTACCTGTGCTTTATTTTTGAGCTGCTGTAACATGTAAATTTCCTTGGTGTGGGATCAATAAAGTCTATCGTAGCTCATCTTATCTTATCTTAAATGATTAATTATTTAATCCGTGCAGGGAAAGACTCGTATCATGTACATGGAGGTCAGAGGTCAGGCCAAACTGTGGCACTCCTGGTAGCTGATGGGTATTCTTACACATCAGTGCAACCTGATTAAGGTCACTAAAAAGCTTCCAAACATTGTTGACGTAGGTTTATAAGGCAGCAGTGTGAGCAGCAGAGCTTCTCTGACTGCAAAATGAAGTAAATTCAGAGCACTGCCAGGATTCCTCTGCTGAAATTCAGAGCGTCAGACTCACTGTTAGCAGACAATGTGGATGACTGTGTTACAGTACGACTCTGGCCAAATGCTGTCATGCTAAATGAACTGTACTGCCTAAACTGTACTAGCTTTTATGAACATGGCTTAAATTAGTCTTTGTCCATATAGGTGACTGGAAATCTAAATGTCTGTTGATGAGTCCCACAGGGATCAGGACTAGAATAAACTCTAATCCTTCTTTTTGTAGTCAGCTAACTTTAAGTGTGCAACTATCTTAATATAAGTCTGTGTGAGACATTTTTGAGTTAAGACATTTTAAATAGACATTTTCACTAGGCTTAAAGGTGGAATATGTAGCAATTATGCGTGCAAAAATGAGTACAGCAGTCTAAGTAGCGAGTTGGAGACAAAGACAGTATGATTGAAGCGTGTTGTCCCCCCCGTCTCCTTCTCCCCAGATTTGGGGAAGCTCAGGCAGACACAAGCAACGAGTGGCGTGACGTCTAAGTTGATAAGTTGTTTATAACTGTCAATGTAAAGTTAAGCCCGTTAATTTGAAAATAAAAGCCCACTCCTCTGAAAATACACACTCTGGAGTTTCAGTTCAGGGACTGCCTGTCTCACTGCCTGCCAGACTCCATTAACATTTTGTTCAATTTAACCGTTATAAACATCTGCACCTTCTACAAGATTAATAATGATTTATAATGACTATAAACAGACATACTCATTCAGCATTAATGTGAACTCTAATTAACATGAAATGGGCAAAATAAAAGGTTATTTGAGTGAGTATTTCAACATGTTTCCTTAATGGTCATTTCTCTTTTAACAGGTAGGCTAATGTTTGTGATAACTGGAAAAAAACATTAAAAATATTGTTAAAAATTACAGATCTTTTGGCCTAAACCTTCTAGGGCACTATGACTGACTGCTATGGGGTTTCTTCAAATTTAGGAGAGACCAACAAAAAATGCAATGTGCTATTTTTTAAATTTTCTCTCTCTATTGACAGCTTACACCTGTGAGTATGGTTTTAGTTTGACTATATGCTTTGAGTTATTTAATTTTCGGTGCTTTAGTTTATTAGTTAAACCATCAACAGAAACACTGTGTGAGACAGATTTAGAACCTAGAAGGGGACAAGGGAATATTTTGTTTATTTAAAGTCTGTGCTTAACAAAACTACTCTGTGCAGTCGGAGGAGAAAATGTAATGACGTGATCCTCGATGAACATATTTCATTTTACGTTTCAGCAGTTTTAATGCAGCAGTCGACTGAAACAGTGGAAGCCTTCTCTTGCTTGTGTGCAACATGCTGACAAATTTAATGTGACCGTATAACACCTCTAATGCTCTCAGTGGCTCGCTGTGATTCAGACCCTCGCACCGCACAATTAAATTCAAAAGCAAAGAGGATTAACGTGGATAATATGGCGAGGAATATAATGAAAGAAATGTTGATAAGGTTCCCAGCAATGCATGAGAGAGAAAACACAGAGGAAGCACGTTCAGCGGACAGGTGGTGCAGATATGCGATGTGTGGAGCTGTGTGGAGCGCTGCAGTGGAGGGAGCTGCAGAAAGCACATGAATCAAAAAAAACATTTAAATGGGTGAAAAAAAAAAACGTGATGAAAGAAGTGTGCAGGGGGAGGAAGGGGGTTGGTGGGTGTATCTGCGTCAGAGCTGGAGCCAATGAAGTCAGAGATGGGGCAGGCTCGAGCTGGAGACGCTGTTACTGCCACTCACAGCACCCGCCTGAGCCTCATGTCCTCTACGTCACAGAGCTGGCACGAATTATGCCTGCCTGAACGTTTGTCACACACACACACACACACACACACGAGGTAAAATGTAATTTATGTGCATTTAACACATATGCAGCAACATTCAATGACATTTAAATTCACACCGTGTGTTTTATTCCCTAATAAAATAAAACCACAGTCAGATTTGATTTATTTGGACCAACATGGACTGAAACACTCAAAATACATCAGCATGTCTTTGTGTTTAATGTGTCATTATACCTCTTTATTACACCTGAGGTCTGAGGGGGTTCTACTGTTCTATCTAGAACACACTCAGGGTGTTCTAACAAGAACCTTTTCTATATTCTAAGGGTGTTATCTAGAACATACTCAGGGGGTTCTACTGAGAGCATTTTTATATTCCAAGGGTTTTTATCTAGAATCCTCCAATGTGCACTTTTAGAAATAAAGGTGCTAACTAGAACTATAAAGCGTTCTTTGGTTTGTCCCCAAAGGAGAACCCTTTTTGGTGCCTGATAGAACCTTTTATAAAGGTTTCACTTGGAATCCTTTCAGAGAGTTCCACCTAAAACCCATCATAAAGGGTTATACCCAGAACCCCCTACGAGAGGTTCTACAGAGAACCCTTCAATGGTTTAATGTTCTACCTAGGACCCTCTCTGGAGGTTCTATCTAGAACCTTTTTACCTTCTAAGGGTGCCATCAAGAACCCACCCAGGAGGTTCTACTGAGAACCTTTTTATATTCCAAGGTTTTATCTAGAACACACTCAAGGGGTTCTCTCGATAATATTTTTATATTCCAAGGCTTTTATCAAGAACACACTGAGGAGGTTCTACAGAGAACCTTTTTATATATCAAGGATTTATGTAGAACACACTCAGGGGGTTCTACAGAGAACGTTTTTATATTATGGTACAAAAACCCTTGACAAACCCATGATGAAAGAGTACTTCAAGGATTTCAACAATCCTTGGAGAACTCTTTCCTCTATAAAGAGTTCTTTGACCAACTCTTTCCTCCAAAAATGTTCTTCGAAAGCCTGTGGTTCTGGGTAGAACCTCAGCCCTTTAGGAAGAACCCTTTTGGAACCTATATTTCTAAGAATGTAACTAACTATTAATTAATGGTGCTCAAAAGAAACACTGGTGTGACTCTTGAGACAAACCAAGAAAGAAATGGATATTTATAGATTATAAAAAGCATTTAATTCCATAGATTATGACATATTAATCAATAAAATGTAAAGGCATCCCATCAGAGGAGTTGTGTTAAACTGGATGAAAAGCTATATAGGAAACCACTAAGAATTTGTGCAGATAGGTGATGACAAATCTACATGTTTGTTGATGTTACTTGTGGAGTCCCCCAGGGGTCAGTATGAGGCCTTCAATTGTTTGTTCTTTATATTGATGACATATGTACGGTATCAACAAAAAATTAATTTGTTTTCTTTGCAGATGATGCCAATATTTTCTTTTCTCTGGAAAGGGAGGTGGTCACAACAGAAATTAGTAAAGTAGAGATGTTATCATTAAATTTCACCACAACCAAACTTAAGTTGTTTAGAAATAATAAAATAAATACACATGTACAAATTTTGATAGACAATGCTATTATAGACAGAGTAAATGAAAGCTGTTTATTACTTATTTAATTTATTCATTTATTTTAAGCATTTTATCTGTAAGTGTGGAGAATGTGGTCTGTGTTGAGGGTATTTAACCCTCGAAAATATAAATATACTCTTGGAAAAAAAGGTTTTACTTATTTTTGGGGGAAAAAAATGCAGAAAATGAGGGCAGATTTTTACATTTTCTCATTAAGCAACATTTTTTTCCCAGACATTATTCTTTGCACCTTATATAACATCGAGCTGTTCACCATCAAGCTGATGTTTATGTATTTAGGTAAATGAAGCATATAGCCTGTATGAAGCCATATGTCCATATTTCAAGAGGAACCAAATGACTTTCTTGCATCAATATTAAAAGATGCAATGCTAATAAAGCAACCAGACAGAATATATGTAGATTATTGATTTGTGCTCATATTATTGCTCTTTATTGGAGAAAAACAAATAGACCAAGTATCAAAGAATGGATTAAAGAAATGGCATCATGGTATTAGAGAACTTACATGTTGAGAAAATAGACAAAAAGTGTTTGAGGAAACTTTTTAATACATTCCTCATAAATGCAAGCATTAGAGATGCCCTAACATAAGGTGAATATCTTTTTTTTGTGAATAAATTCTTACCTAATAACTTTTGAGACAGTAATAAATGAATAAGAGTGATACCTAATATAATATAATATTTTTGTGTATTTTTTCGATTTTTGTTTGTGTATTTATTTTGGTACTGCTGTGTTGTTGCTGGTTTTTGTGGTTTTATGTCGTACATTTATCTTTTGTTAGTTACACAAAAGATGAAGTTATAATGCTGCACATCATGTGTGTATTTACATCTGTGCAATTATCCTATAAAATTACCCTTACATATCCATATATCTGTATATTCCAGTTTTATTTTATCTGTGTTCTATTTATCATTCACTCTTTTTTCCACCTGTGCTTTTTGAGCTGCTGTACATTCTATTTATCTATTAATAAAGCATTAGTAGTATTTGTGAGGACTGACTCATGAGTTTACGTAAATATTAAATGATTAATTTAGGATTTCCCCCCACAATGCAGATTTTCTGTAGTATATTGTAATAAATAAACATTCTTATAATACAAAAAAAAAAAAAAAATACAAAAACATTTTTTTTTCTCTTTTGACACACACACACACACACACACACACACACCACACAGTATTTACACACACACACACACACACACACATCAGCTCTCACACATGTAAATCCTGGTTATCTAGATTAGCGGGCAGTGTTTCCGTTGGCACCACTTCTGACCTAGATTATCACATCCGTGATTCTAGAGGATGACTGTGATGATGAGCATGTGGTCAGAGGTCTGCGGATGGGGGGAGAGGGAAAGAAAAAAAAAACACACAACACACACACACACACCAAAACAAACAGTGCTCGTTGGCTCTGCTGACGTCACTCAGCATGTAAAACGCTTCACTGTGCAATCTTGTAAAACTGCAGGCAAAATAGGAGGTTGAGTGTGTCTCTTCAGATGTGCACACGAGAGCGGGCACGTGTTATCATGTGTCGAGCACCCACATGAATAAAAATACCCACACAGACTAAAATAAAAATGTAAAAATATAAATTCTTTCTTTCAGCTTGTGATCCTTTTTTTTTTTATCAGGGCAATTTTGCTTTTCCATCACAGGTCTGCTGGTGTGATGATTTTTTGATTAAAAAAAAAACAGAGACGGAGCAGGGAACCCCGAGTACATGTACTGCATTGAAAATTTTCGTGTCTCCTCTTGTTTTGCTCTGCTAAGTCAGCAGCAGTTGTAGCGTGGCTAATGTTAGCTGTGTTAGCCTCACACTCTGTACTTTCACCAGTGGTCTCTGAGGTGGAGGGTATGTCACAGTCTCTGGCTCATGAACCCACAAAAACGATCTATTGTGGCTCACAAGAGAGTCTGTACATTCATTTAATTCATCCATCTTTCCTTTCCTTTTTGTTTTTGTTGTGCCTCTGACTATAGGGCTGCAACATTACATACACTCAACCTTATTATGCTGATTAAATCATGTTTTTTTGTAAATCTGGCACAACTGTAAAGGGCCACCATTTTAATAAAACTCGATTTTAAAATGATAATCATAACAGCACATGTTATCATTACATTGTTAGTTTTAGATTTTGAAGGCTTTTAACACATTTTTGATGGTTTGAATTTAGGGCTGCACAATTAATCGCAATTACAATAAAATCACAATCTGGCCAAGTGCAATATCCAAATAGAAGAACCAGAACCAAATCACAAATTTGAGAACCAAAACAGCATTTTAATGAAGTACTGTAGTGCTGCACAGATGACCTGGCATAAAAATCAGATGTTTTTTTTTTTTTTTTTTTTTTCAGTGTAACGCAAAACTCATCATTTCCACTCATCAAAATAATTGCAATATAATAACCTTTTTACCAAATCATGCAGCCCTATTTGAAGTTGTGAATTTTTTTCTGGGCCAACAGGGATTTCTGGCACTGAGCAAGCTTAGACATTGAAAAAAACTAAGCAAACCAAAACATTTCATAAGTTACATATATTACACACATATATATAAATCCTTAAAGAATAATTTTTTACCAAAAACAAATGGAATAAGGGTGTTGGTATTAATGTTTTCCTTGGTAGGACATTATTTGTCTCAGTTCCCATGAATGTGTGATTTACGAGCCACATCATCCAGCCCAACTTCTGAGCGAGGAGAGCAGCAGCTGCAGCTCCGCTGGCACGAGTCACATCCTATAGGTGATGACGCAAGCAAGGAGACATGAGCCATGACCTCATCAGCTCCCCATCAAACCATCAGTTACACTGCCTTTACAAACACCTTCCCTTACCTCAGCACCACATGATGCTGCCGCTCTGCTTGTTGAACACACATGTGCTGATCCATGAGCTGACATGCTAACAGCGTCCTGGTCAGACGGAAGCCTTTTAAACACACACACTGGGATCATTAGTTACAGCTGAGTGATGTCGCACAGCCTGTCAGTGTGTGTGTGTGTTTCTTGTGATGGTGCATGGTGTGCATACAGTGACTGTTTGACTCTGCCCCTTGTGCAAGCATTACACATGGATACACCAAGAGGAGATAATCTTTAACACAACAACACAGGTCAGGGCATCAGACCAAATTAAATATATGTATTAAGACTGGGCAATATGGCTTATAAATAATATCTTGATATTTTGAGGCTCTGCCCTGATATGCTACATTTATCTCTTTACACATTTTATCTAAAATATCATACCGTCGATTCTTAAATAGTGCAAACATGTGATCTAATAGAATATGATGCATTAACTACCCAACAGCACACAGTAAACTATTTTTAACTAAATATCAATAAAATTATTAATATTGTGATAATATTGTAGAAAGAATGAGATTTTTGATAAATAATCATCAGTAATGTGGATATAAAACAGCTATAACAGTCTGGTAAGGACAGAAAATTACATAATTTTACTGTAATGCAGCCTTTAAAACCTGGGAAAGACAACACATGTCGTGATGTAATGGTATCCAAAATCTAAGACGATATCTAGTCTCATATCACGGTATTTATATAATATCAATATACATCGCCCAGCGCTAAACTGGCTGAGTGAATAATAATAACAATTAACACAACCTAATTGCATTGTTATGCAGAACGTGCAAAGATTGTGTGTCTCATGTAAAAATAATAAATAATCAAATACTTACATTGTTCATTTCCATTTAGTGTGAACAGAAGCTACACTCAAAAAATTAAAAAGTTGACTTTAATTAAATTTTTTGTCAACAGGTTCCTTGAAATTGTATTAAGTTAGTTAAATGTAAACATGTTAAGGTCATTTAACTTAATAAACGTGTATTTTAGCAATGCAATTTTTGTGAATTGAGCCAACTAAATACAATTATTTCTGATCAACAAAAGATATTTAAGGTTACCCACATTAAATCCGTTATGCTAGATGGACTTAATAAATTTAATTTAAATCAATTTAAACATGAGGTTTTCATCCAAACTAGATTTTACTTTTTTTACATAATTCTAGTTTGTCAAGAGGTTCCTGACAAATTAATTTGGTACATCTGACATATTTTTATTTCCTTTATTCATTAAAAAACCCTAAAGTGATACAAGAATAAAACAGTTATGCTCAGTTTTATGTTCTTGCTTTGCACTCTAATGTTACTCTAACACTGTTTTATTTTATTTTGTACAGTGTGCTTTGGCACTACTGTACTTCATCATGGTCATGTTACTAAAGCCTCTTTGAGTTGAACAGAGCGAATGAAATGTAGCTGACGTTCTTGATAATTCTGTGGCTCAGAAAAGAAAATATTTAAAAAAAAAGAGAGAGAGAGAGAAAGAGAGAGAAAAAGAGAGAGCTCCATATTGAGCTGAAAGAATTTGGGGAGTGGCCGGCGAGGCAGGGGGGTGACGAGCAGTGAGTGGCTGCCGGCAGCTCATCAGAAGCCAAACAAAGTCAGAATGAATCATAGGTGAGAAATATGGGCGCTGACGTCCGGGCCTGTCAGTCTCTGTGCACAGCAGACATCAGAACAGAGCAAGACGGCCGAGCAGCCAGACGTCAGGTCTGTCTGTTTACTGATAACACACACGGACACAATCAATTCATGAACTCTACACACACACACACACACACACCGGAGCCGTGCCCCTCACTCACACCACAACATCAAACTGCGGAACAACATTCAGGCTCGACATCTGGGCTGGGTAGTAACAGATTTCATGTAATCTGGATTATGTAATCAAATTACAAAAAACAAGGAACTATAAACTCTGATTGCAGTTGCAAAATGTGTAATTAGATTATAGTTACACAGTCACAGATTACTTGATTACATTTTTGATTAGGTCTTTAAAATATGTAAATTTTCCTCTTTTTCAGCACCGTTAACTCATAAAACATTTAGTTACTCCTCTACGGTCACCAGTTTTTTGTTAATGGTGACTGAACTTGACTAATAATCATTAATGATGAACATCATTGATCATCTTTTATTTTCACTTTATTTTCTCAGTAACTGTACACTATTATTACTCTGAGCAGTATGAAGTGTCTAATTGACTATTTTTAGATAAAATGCAGTACTCACTGGTAGTTTTATTGGTGTTGACTCACTGTTAATTGGTTATTCTCGTTTGTTTTTTTGTCTCCTTTTGTCTTATTTTTTTAATTGTGTGGACCCGAGGAAGAGTAGCTGCTACCTTAGTTGTGGTTAATGTTAATGCAAATCAATAAATTCAATATTAAAACCGATATTTGTTTTATTGATGATTTATAAATAATGATGTTTTTATTCCTTTTCAGTTACACCTAAAATAGAAGATGAACTTTTTGAGAAAGTGCTCCTCTTGTGTTACAAGAGCAAAGTCCCCAGTGAGGCCTTTGATAAAAAAAAAACAACAGCATCCTACATGTTGTAGAAAACTGTGCACCTGTGGTTTGTGTCAGTACTGTTTTTGTCAGAGTAATCTGATTTGACCAACTGTAAATGCTGAATATGATAAGTGCATTTTTGCACTGAAAATGTTTGAGATGTTTAAAGAGAAAAAAGAATATTTGTAGAACACAAGGTGCAACATTTTCAGTGTTTGATTTTGAAGTAAACCAAAAGTAATCCCAACACATTCAGATTTACATTTTACCACGTCCAAAAAATGCCCTGTAATTTGTAATCAGTAACTGACTACATTGCAATATTGCTGCTCAGTATCTCAAAAGCAGATTTATTGTTCTCTATAATTCAATGTTCTACTCTAAACTATAAAGAGAAGACTTCATCTTGTTAAGCACTGCAGTCAAACTGAAACTGAAAATCAATAACTTCAGCATAATGTAGTTTTATATTTTTCTTTTTCTGCCCTCTGTTAGTTCTGTGAATCTGAAGCCTCTCTCGACATCAGAGCATCACACAAATCTATAGTTTTGTGGAAACTTTCAGCAATTGTTAACAAGTCTGCAAATTATAATAATAATTAAAAAGAAGTTGCTGAATCAGAGTTACTGGTCGTCTGCTCCATGGTGAATCTCTGTGACGCTGCTCCCTGCAGTTTATCTTAATGCTTTGGCCCCACCTAGTGTCTGTCTGTCTGTCTGAGGACACTGGAGACATCTACTGTAGTAATTATTGTCAAATTAAAGAGACGGCAAAGGTCAACATTTAATAAAAATCTAACAAATACACTGAAATGAAGAAATTTTGGATTCTTTTCTTATGCACATCTTTGTGTGCACGTTTGTGCTGGAGTGGAAATGACTGGTTACAACTACTCAAATTACTGTAATTAAGTAATTTTTGGGGTTCTTATACTTTTATGAGTATTTTTTAAGTGTCATTTTATTCTTACTTAAAGGGCAGTTCACCCCAAAATCAAAAATACAGATTTTTTCTCTTACCTGTAGTTCTATTTACCCATCTAGGTTTTTTTGATGCGAGTTGCAGAGTTTTGGAGATTTTGGCTGTAGAGATGTCTGCCTTCTCTCGAATACCAAAGGACTAAGTGGTGCTCAAGGCACAAGAAACGTATATTGTCTCTTTCCAGAAATAATCACCCAGTTTGTCAAGATAATCCACAGGCCTTGTTGTGAGCAGTTTCATGAAAGAGCTACTTTCTCTCTAAGGTACAATCTACCAGAACTACTTTCTACAGGAAAGAAAGTAGTTCCTCCGTGAATTTCATTTTGCAAATGAACATCCAGCAGGAGGTGGTATACACTCAAAATGTAAATTAAGCAGTTTTCACTGCATAATTTTGAGCTGTTGAAGCATGCTTTTTTATTTTGAAAGAAGGAAGCACTGTGCCGGATGTGTCCACAGTATTGCTGTTGATTTCGCCAACTGAGGAACAACATAATACGCCTTCAAAACCAGCCACGCTCAGTATTTACAGTGAAACACTGAAACAGTTAGCACACTGCTTTAACACCGGAGATTACGTCCTTTTGCTGACTCTAGTGAAGACAGTATACAGAAATAGCTGATCTTCTTGTGGGTAGTATCTGGGTTCTTAACTATTTTTAGTACTCATAACTGGGTTCTTCACCATTTTTAACATTGATATCTGAGTTCTTAACCACTTTTGACACTTAAATCTGGGTTCTTAACCATTTTTGCTGCATATATCTGGGTTTTTAGCTATTTTTAACATTGACATCTGAGTTTTTAGCTTAACCATTTTTGGGGCATATATGTGGGTTCTTAAACATTTTTAAGGTTGATATCTGGGTTCTTAACCATTTTAATCACTTATATCTGCATTCTTAACCATTTTTAGCATTGATATCTGGGTTCTTAACCTTTTTTGGCACTTATATCTTGGTTTTTTGCTGCATATATCTGGGTTCTTAGCCATTTTTAGCATTCATATCTGGGTTCTTAAGCATTTTAAGCATTGATATCTGGAGGTGTTAACCATTTTTGGGGCGTATATGTGGGTTCTTCAACATTTTTAAGGTTGATATCTGGGTTCTTAACCATTTTAATCACTGATATCTGGGTTCTTAACCATTTTTAACACTGATATCAGGGCTCGTAACCATTTTTAACCATTTCTTTTGTGACCTGCAGTACACATGAAGGCCACTAAGTGGTATTCTTGTACAACTTGAGCTCGTTCCAAACAGTCTCCAGCTACGGCCCTCATATAGACTGAAGCTGCTGTCCTCAGAGAAGAACATGAATAAGAATATTCATGAGAGTGTGTGAGTGTTTGAATGTGTGTGAGGTTGCATGTGGTTCATACACTAAGTGCTCTGTGGCGTCACGAGAGTGGCAAACAGCCCCTGCGAGCCTCGGCTGCACTTCTTTCAGCACGGTGGGCACGAGGCCAAGCTAAAGAGACACACATGGTGCCGGTGTATGACGCTGAGCTGCTCCTCAGTTTAATCTATGAGGACAAACCAGTCCACAGGATCTGGAACTGTTCTCTCAGTGGTCTCAGTTCAAGATGAAAGAGGAACTCTAGCTGCCCCCGACCACACTGATCTCCTGTCTCACAGGAACAGGCTCTTTTTGTTCCTGGGAGTGAGTGGAGGCCATTTTGTAATGTTCTTCTTGACGTATTGTTAATGAGGTGGGAGCACCATCATTGTTACAGTGGAGGGGATGTATGGAAACTATTTGCTCTAACCGTGCTGATGCAGGAAAACAAAGATGACAGTCAAATTGTTGTCCTTCCAACCACCATTTTAACTCCCCATATAAAGAAAAAATTCTGCTGGTTTTATTGACCTCTTAATAAAGTGCTACAATGACGAATATTTCAGTCATTTTTATGGATAAACTTCAACAGTTTTATGGACTTTTTGTTTGTTCTGTCAAAAACAATAAAAAGCTATTATGTTCTGTACTATAATTTTACTATTCTGATGTCTATTTATGCACATATTTATAACAAATCCAATAATTAATCATTTAAAGTGCGGTTATATGAAGTTCTTATCTAGAATCAGTATATTACCTACAGTAGATGGTCGGCACAGAGAAGAGTGTAGGAAGCAAAGCCATGCACTGCTGTGGGAAGGGTCAGCAGCAAAACTTATTTTAGCCTCCTAAAAAAAGGTCCACCTAAAAAAATCAATATCAGTTTAAGTGTACGCTATATTTAGAATATTTTCACATCTTTACCTTGCTGCCAGACAGCCTTTTCCAGAGGGGAAACCGCCATTATATAAGCCAAATATCACCGTCTTCAAACCAACCAAACCCCATAGGCAAAAACAGTCATTTTACCTCTCAGAACACTTCCGTTTTTTTTTATCTGCCACTGCCTTGATCAGTTAGTTCGTTTGTTTTATTGTGTGAATCTGGTGAATTTAAACTATTTATTTAAAATACAGAAATCACACAATAACAAACAAATGACAAATGAGGCAGCAGGAGACCTGCAACTTCTGTGTTCTGCAAGGTAAAATTACTGGTTTTGTTAAAGGAGTCTGGTGGCTTTGGAGAGAGCATATTGTGGCTGATAAAATGGTGGTGAGAATATTCTAAATATAGCATACACTTAACTTATTTTTAGGTGGTTAAAATATGATCTGCTGCAGACCCTGTTCGTTGCTTAGCTTTCTACACCAGTACTCCTGCTGCTTCTCCAAACTGGGGGCATCCCCATGGCAATGTAGGAATACACCGACTGTGTATGAGTGCCTCATACAACCCCACTCCAAACTATCCCTTTAAAGCTGCACTGAACAATATTTGACAATGTCAGCTTTTGAGACACAACAAAGGCCAAAATGTGGCCTGCAACAGACTAGACTTGATTTTAGCCTAGAAGTTGTTGGTCACTTGTGGCCCCTACTGGCCAGTTAAGAGAAATGAGGAGTCAGCAGTTGGTATAAAACAAAGCCTTCAATAAAGTAGGTTTTTACAAAAGTGTGAATAACCACAAATACAAGAGGTCCTAGAGAACACAGGCATAAATGTGCACAAAAATATTATGGCCAAAATACTTGGGAAACACTGCACTGACCACGTGGCTCATCTCTATTTTTACGCGGCTGGTCTATTTCTTTCTCTCTACATGTGGCTGCGTGGCCCTCCAACAGGTAAAAGTACACATTTCTGTGCAAAAAAAACCAAGTACAATCTTTTTTTAAATGATTAAAATACACACCTGATTGTACCAGAGGTAATGTGACACAGCAGACATGACTTGTGGGTGTTCTTACATTGCACATTAATCAGAATAAATAAATAAAATCAATATGTATCCATGATCCTGTAGTTAAAATGACCTAGTTAATTAATTCATTATCAGTTAACATAGCCTACGCCTCCAAACCATTATTATAGGGCTGCAACCATCAGTTATTTCATCTGTTTATCATTTTCTTGATTAATCGATTAGTCAATAAAATGTCAGCAAATAGTGAAGATTTTTGAACACTGTTTCCCAAAGCCCAAGATGACGTCCCAAAATGTCCTGTTTTGTCCACAACCTGAAGATATTAAGTTTACTGTCACAGAGGAGCAAAGAAACCAGAAAATATTCACATTCGAGATGCTGAAATCAGAGATTTTTTTTCTTAAAAAATGACTCAAAATGATTGATTGATTATCAAAATAGCTGGCAATGAAATAAATAGTTGATTAATAATCAATTAATTGTTGCAGCTCTCAATTATTATAAAGTATTACGGTTTCAGTCCCCTCAGAAAACACAGCTAGCACGCAACAACACGCTACAAAGATGGAATTCAGAGTAACAGGTAAAAAATAAAATTCTGCATGGCCCAACGTGATGAGTCACCTCCATGTCCCATGTATTTTGGCCATTAGGCTGCTGGGTCCAGACACGGACATTAGCTCACGCACTTACACACACACACACACACACACACACAGAGGACCAAACGCATGATCCCCTCCACACCTGGTGGAGATAATCAGCAATAGCCGGTATATTCAAACATCAGTGTTCATGCCTAGCTTTGCTGGTATCTGACTGTAATGGAGGAGAGCTGGTCATTTGCACAGCTCGAGGCTGCTGACCAGCTCTGATGGTGGCTGATGGGTGGGTGTGGGGGGAGTGGGGCTGGAGGGGGCACCCAGGAGTGGCCCTGTAATCGACAGGTCCAGGCTGCACAGCAAGAGGCAAGACAAAAAACGCTTTGTGGTGCTGATATGAATCTCAATGCCCCTGTTCGTACACCTCCCCTCCTGGCCTCACCGTGGACATCTGAGCGAACAAAAAACGATCTCCATGAGAAAATACGAGCTCGAGCACTTGTAGGCGACAGTGAATGGAGCAGCGACGGTAACAGCACCACAGTGACTGCTGCTAGATCTCAGATTCTGTTCATGATGCTTTATTTTATTTGTCTGCTTTTTGAAAGAGCAGCCATTTAGTTTGGATGAACGATTGTATCACAAAATTGACTTTAATTTCATTTTAAGATGGTTTGTTTAAAGCATTTATCTGACTGAAAGCAGTCGAGAGCCAGATCCACCAGACGAGTTTGTTGTTGTTGTTTTTTTAAATCTGCAACAAATGCTTTATAGATAAGCAAACAATTTTGCACTGGTGCCTGATTTTTACAGCATATGATCTGGTTCCTTTATGACTCACTCTTTAGTGATCAAATCTACATTAGCTTTAACAGTGTTTTGCTGCCATCGTGCACAGAAGCGTGCCGGATGACACAATCTTGAGTGGGAGGGGTTCAGTGGGTGTGTACCCCCTAAGTAGACACAGATGCCAGGCACAGTCGGGGAAGGAAGTGTCCGGCTCTCCTTCCATGGAAGCCAAGGGAAACTCTCGTCAGGGTGTGGGCCCAAAGACATGCGGAGCCAAAGACTGCGATGCAAACAGGTCACATCTTCAGAGCAAACAAACAGGTCTGAGGAAGCCATAATGTTTACAGTACGTCCTGCACCGTGTCTATGAGTTTATACTGAGGTCTGAAAGGGTCAAGTTAAAAAATATTTACCTCAAGTAGCTTCTAACCATGCAGATAAATGTGATTTTATTTGTCCAGGCTTTGCAATATCTGTTTGTGAGGTTTCTGCCTCCATCCTAATGCAATGAGGTAAATGAAATTTTGTTTGTGTTGCTTACAGTGTTTAAAAATTATATTTATAAAGGGACAGCTCTCCCCCAAATCCAAAATATATTTTTTTCCCTGGCCTGAAGTGCTATTTATCCATCTAGATTTTTTTTGTTGTGAGTTGCAGAGTTTTGGAGATATCAGCTGTAGAGATGTCTGCCTTCTCTCCAATATAATGGGACTAAATGACACTCAGCTTGTGGTGCTCAGAGCACCAAAAAATTTATCACCAGCATTGCCAAAAATGCAACAGCAGTGTCTCTTTCCAAAAATTATGGTCCAGTTACTCAAGATTGTTGTGAGCAGTTTCATGTTGGAACTACTTTCTTTCTGCAGTTGAATCTACCGGAACTACTTTCAAATCTACTTCTAAAATCTACCAGAAGTCCTCTCTTTCAACTAGAAAATAGTAAAAAGAAAGTAGTTCCTACATGAATATGCTCGCAACTAGAGGCTGACATTTTTTTTGGGAATCCCGTGTCTGGAATCCTGCGGGATTCCTGTGGGATTCACGCAGAACTGTCTTCACTCTGTCATGGGACTGTGACGGGACAGGATATTTCTGTGGGAGTGGGATGGGACAGGAGTAAATATCCAGTTCCCTGTCACCCTCTACTCACAACAAGGTCTGTGGATTATCTTGAGTAAACGGGCCATGATTTTTTGAAAGAGACACAAGTTTTAAATGTTTCATATGTATTTTATTTTGGCCCTGTGAGCACCACAAGCCGAGCATCATTTAGTTCCATTATACTGGAGAGAAGACAGACATCTCTACTTCTTATATCTCCAAAACTCTGCAACTCACACCAAAACTATCTAGATGGATAAATAGCACTACAGGTAAGAGGAAAAACATGCATTTTTGATTTTGGGGTGAACTGTCCCTTTAATAACAGCAACATCTCTTCCTAGAATAAGAATTTCTCAAGATAATCCACAGCCCTCACTGACAATGACCACATATACCCATATATGATCATTAATTTTAAAGCTGAATAATGTGATACAAAAGCAGCACCACACATCTCTGGTCTTCATGTGAGCCGTTTCCATTGCTACAGCACCATTCATGCAGGCAGGCACGACTCTCTGCTTGAAGGTGATGCTGTTCTTGGCCTTGAACTTACAACTCCTGTCATGTGTTTGCCGGCATAATAGCAGCCACACTTCCGATCAAGGTATTTCAAAAGCTGCCTCTTGAAAAAGAGGAATGCTTGAATTACATGAGGAGGTGAATCAGTGTTTTCAGCTGCAAAGGTAACAGATTACAGGAACTATGAAAACTGATTTTGGTTTATACTGGCTTTTGTTTACCATCCAATGATCATGCAACAATTTGTCCACATTTATATTTTATGCTAAGACACTGTCATCATCCCCATGACTTTATTAAGACGTCCACATGTCCCCCAGTGTTTAATCTCAAAGACACCTGACATGTAACAACATTTTGTTACAGTTGGTGTGTAGTGCATTTTCAGAAGGGACCTCTATTTAATTTTTTCACAGCTGAATGTCATGCAGGGTACAACTCGTTCTCCGTCGCTTGCTACGGTACGTTCAAGACAAGATGACGAAAGAGAGACAAAGTCTTGCATGTTTTGCCAGTTTGTTTTGCTTGAAGGGATAGATCAGATTATTTGAAGAAGGGTTGTATGAGGTACTTATCGATAGCCAGTGTATAACTCAAAGTACTTGCTGGTTGACCCGCCCCCAGTTAGGAAAAGCAGAGAGGAGAACCAGTAAGCAAACTCTGGACAGGGTCAGCTGCAAAATGTAGTTTTGCCACGTACTGTACAAAAGGCCCATCTAAAAAAAAAAAAAAAAATCAATATCAGTTTAGGTGTACACTATATTTAGAATATTTTCTGCGCTTCATCTTGCCATCAGACAGCCTTTTCCAAATGAAAACTGCTGTTATATGATCCAAACATCATTCTCTCTATCAATCAACCAGATTCAATGGACGAAATCAATAATTTTACCTTGCAGAACAAAGGAGTTGCTGGTCTGCAACTGTTCAATTTGCTAGTTTGCTTTGTGCTTTTGTTTGTTAGTTTGGATTCACCAAAGTCACACAATAACGCAAACAAACTGTCACATCAAGGCAGCAGTTGACCAACAACTCCTGTGTTCTGTGGGGAAAAATGACAGATTTTACCAAGGCAGTGTGGTTGAGTGACTGAGCAATATTTTGTTTATTTAACTGTGGTTTCATATTGTAAAAGTCTGTCTGATGGAAAACTATAGCATACACTAAAACTGATATAGATTTTTTTGGGTGGATCTTTTTTCAAGTGACTAAAATATGTTTCGCTGCTGACCCTGTTTACAGCAGAACATTGCTCTGAATTATCCCTTTAACTCAAACCTTTCAAGCATCAGTGATGTAACCTTTGTAATGAACTCTTTAGTTCCCAGAAATATCCTGGTCCAAAATAGCTAAATAGCTTTGTTCCAAATATCCAGCTGTTAGCGATTACAGCAGCCAGTTACATCTTCTGCAGGTGTGGCCATAAAACCAAATCAGAACCAGAACAACCGGTGCAATCTAATGTTGCACTTTTGAGGTATGTAAAATCTGGGACTTATCCTCAGACACTGAACCTTTGTGTGAACGTTTGCACCTTAATGACGCATAAACTCTCAGCACTGCTGGGGGACACAACTATGCCATGGCAAGTGTATCTTTCAGGACCCAGTGAAGGACGGTGTCAGGTGTCAAAACTGTTAGGATGAACGGTTCTCGGATAGCTGCAAAGAACAATACAGGAGTCGGAGAAATCGACTTCTTCAAAATGGGCATGTTTTGAATGGGTACTGCACTAGTATCAATCAATAAGAGCCTATCAATCAGTGGCACGGACAGAGGGGTGGCTAGGTGTGGCACGTGCCCCCTACCAGAGAGGTAGGGGGGCACCAGAGAGGTAGATTTATGGTTAAGAAAGTTTTGTCAAAATTTTTTGCTTATTAATTATGTCCTTCTAAAAATCCATACTCTAAAATGTCATGAGTGTCTCAGGGCCTCCCACCTAACTTGGACTATTCAATGAGCTCAATGCACACATGTGTTCATTCAAAGAGACAGCTCGGCGTGGTGCACAGACTGTCGAAAAATGAAGTGAAGCTATCCCAGAGGTGCTTAAAATAAAAGACAACACCCACCACAGCTGCAGCCTGTCCGCCCTGCTGCCATCTGGCAAGAGATACAGAAGTATCCGCTGCTGCACCACCAGATTTCCAGCTTTTTTCCTGAGTTTGTGAGACTCCTTAACTCATCCTCAGCACTTCAGCATGTATGAAAGTATGACTTATTATTTATTCAAGGATTTAAAAGGGGGCAAAAAAGGGGTGTGGTCTAAATCCGTCCCTGATGGATTATTGTCCCTGAACCAGAGCCTCTGTATGAAGTGACTGTTAACATTTCTGGTTGAAAAGTCAGTCAGTGAGATGCAAAACGGGTTGAAATGACTCTGAATTCACACAATGTACAGTACATCAATAAATCAATTCAGCTAGAGTGGCAGAAGTAATCTAGGCAACCACTTTTATACTCTCCATGCATATAATCCAGTTTCTATATCAACAGGTGCTTCTTTGCCTGAGTGACAGCAGCCATACTACCAACCAGGCTGAGTTCAGTCCACCTCTGTAACTCTGATGCATTTACTTCCTTCTTTCTGTAGCTGAAAATGAAAGTCTGCTCTGATCTAATGTCACTCAAATGTGGCTCCACCGGGAACCGATGAGAGATTATAAAAACTAATCCGTAGCTACACACAAGATTGTTTTCTAGGGATAAAAAAAAATACTTATTTGAGTGGAGAGGTGATTGCATGGCAGGTTTAATACTGTATGGATTGATAGAGCAGTTATAACTGTGTGTCCTGGGGGTTTGAAGTCTTAATGAGAGGTCTCTGAAATCCTCTGTAGAAATATCAGAAGATAAAGGAATCCATCCAACACTTCCTAAAGAGCTCACATACCTGCACTCTGGACCAGCTCAACTTTCACACTCTCATTTCAGAACCACGAGTCCTACCTTGGTCGCTGCATCCCGCAGGTGGAGATCCCTCAAAGTCCTGCTCGTCAGGACTTTTCCGTTTCTTCGACATTTGCTGCTCCCTTATTTCGAGCGATGGATCCGTCCACCAGCTGAATCGATATCTGCTGATAACACCTTCAACCAGCAGGATACACAACACACACAACAGTCTGCGGGAGGCGAGAGGAGAAATGCGAGTAAATCTCAGTCCCATTCATTCAGATCCCTTCTCTATTATGTCCTCTCTCCAGCGTGCTGTGTGCGCAAAGTTACCATGTGGTGGCCAGCCGAGCATCTGGAGGCGCAGCGAGGCATGGAGCCGGTCTCCTCCTGATTCCCGCCGCCGTAATCGGACAAGATGTGTCTCCACGGACGCTCCGGCTTATTTCTCTTCTTGACAAATGAGAAATACTTGCAGCCGGGGTGATTTGTCGATCACGTGTGGTGCGGATTATGCTCGAACCCCGCTCGGATGGAAATTACGCACTCGAAGCAACTTGTTGATCTTGATGATAAAAGTGGTGTTCGTCAGTCCGGACGGTTTTTTTTTTCTTTAGAAATAAAAGTCAATTTAGATTTTTGTATGAGGTGTTTTACTTGAATGGAGCCCGGCGACGTCAGACTGCAAGTCTAATCAGGCGTGGATGACGCACAGCCGACACAACGGGAACTCTTGGGTATCTTGAGGAGTGTATAGACCGGTGTAATGTAAACGGAGATTATCTGGACGTGGTGCACCAAAGCATGAGTCCCTTTGTGCACTAAGTTGCGGGTAGAAAATGCTCCCTGCAGGAGGAGAAAATTGGAGACACTGTACTATAGAAGAGGTGTAGGGGGAGTGCGCAGTACAATACCTTCTCTTTTACAACACCATCAGTCCAGCGACGAGCAGAAAACACTCTGTTTGACACTTCTTGCGCAAAACCTCCTAATCCAAGTGTAACATAGAGCGGACAAACACGCATTGTGTTATGAGGAGGAACAGCTTTTCTGTCACTTCTGCAACAGAGCAACTTGAGAATAAGCTGTGAACAAATGCAGCAGCAGAGGAGAGAGGAGAGGAGAGGAGAGGAGAGGAGCGTACTACAGAGGAGGCAATGACGCCACCGGTCTGGCTTTTACAAATTGCTTGATGGTAGTTTTCCCCTCCAGCTCTGAATGCCAGAGAATAAAAGAAAACAGCACTCCGCTTTCTGTCTTTCTGTCTTTCACAGACGAGTGTGCAGTTCCTGATTTGGGGAGTAGTGTTTGGAGGGTTATATTAAAAATGTATTCTGATACAATTACTAATTACTTGTTAAAAAATATAATCAGTAACATAATCCAAGTAATATTAAAGTGACGTTACTTGATTACTTTATATTACTTTTGGATTGCCTCAATACCAAATGTGGTGAAGTAACAGAGCCTTGAAACATGTTTTATGTTAATTGTAGATTTATTAATCGTTTGTCCAGCTGGAGCATTTACTTTGTTATGCTTATGCTAGTAGTTGGTCTGTGTAGTTAACGTTAGTTGTTGGTCTTACCTGAGATTTTTTAAATTAGATATTGAGTTCTTGGATGATGACAGTATTTTCACAGCTGAAGGCAGAACTGACACTGTAATGTGACGTTGCTCCTCTTTTCTGATTAAAAGACAAAATAATGACAACATTTCCACTCAGTGGAATGAGTTGTTTCACTGAAGTTCAGGATAATGAACTGACAGTTGTAAGATTATCTTGCAATGTTTCCGCACTGCATGTGGTAGTATGTAGTTCTTTATTTTAAAATTGTAATCTGGCTAATAATGGCCATTTTTACTAAATGTATCAGTATCTGATTTTTTCTGTAACTGTAATGAGACACAGTTACCTATTTTTTTGTATCCTAATTACATAATCCCGTTACATATAATCTTTTACTCTCCAAGCCTGGTGGGGAGTTTTGAGAGATATCCAGTTTGATAAAAGCTGCACAAATCCCTTCAGATTATCTTCTGCTTTCACACATCCATTCTCCTCTCAGTGAGGAGAGTCACACATGGGTGCCTGACACCAGTTGAGCAAAAAGCACTCCTCCTTCTCCTCCTTCTTCTCCTCCTCTCTTCTCCTCCTTCTCCTCCTCTTCTTCATTCTCTCATATGCTGATTTATTTATGAACACTCTCAGGTCAGGGGATCATGTTCCATTTACTACATCTGGTTTAGATTTCCAGCGCAGCACCTATCCCGTTTCCCTCCAAAATGTGTCACTTGGATGTCAATTTAAATGAAAAAAGCAGCTTTTTGTGCGTCTTTCTTGCACAGAGCTACAATTGCATTCGTGCCAATGACGCTGGTATTTCGTGGTGTTTTCTGAAGGCAAACACGCCTTCCCCTCCCTCCCTCTTTCTCTCTCCAGCTCTCCCCCCTCCCATCCCTCATTCACTGCAGCTACTGACGTCAAGACATGCTTGCGTCAATGCTCCCTGCTTTGACAGAGAGCTTTTTTTTCATTGGGATCATAATGGGATTATTAGGCTTAGAGAAATACCCTGCCTTCGTGGCTTTTTAGATTTTTTTTTCTGATAGATGTCCTATTATCTTTTCTTTCTTTAAATATTATTCCTTATATCAAGAAAAGCACATATAATTGGCTCTTACAGCACATCACAAGGACTGGATGACTGTATATCATTCCACAATGTGATGATGATGCTTTTTCCTGCACTTATTTTATTATACTTAACAGCAGTGGCCATTAAGATCCTACATTTATTTATTTTTAAGTGCTTATGGACCTGAATCTGCACACAACTGAGGGAAGTAGTCCCCTCTTTTGGTGTTATCACCACTTTGTCTGTGCTGATTTTTTTTATACTAATATGTATTCATACTCAATATAAAGTTATTACAAGGAACTTTCATATTGTGTTGATTTTTAAGGCGCCTGTGGACAAAAGCAGTGATGTTTCCACCATCGTAACCATAAAATATAACGTCAAAAAAAAAATTATCTCCTGCTTATTTTTAAGTGGCTCACGCTCTACTCACTGTGTCTTTGGCTGAAAAAAGGCATTAAGAATAGCTATATAGAAATAGCCAAACTTCTTGCAAATGGTCCCGTTAGCTTAAGAAAGTCATATCGAGGCATCATCAACTGGTTTTCATTACCAGTTAAAAACTCCTTGTAGTAGCCTTAAATATCTTCGGGGGGGGGGGGCTTACAGTTAGGCAAAGGCCAGCAGTTGTCTTAGGCAAGGGCCCCATGAAATACTCATATACTCATGGTAAAGACTTTTGTCTACTTTTTGCTAATTAATTATATCTTTCAAAAAAACAGATGCTAAAATGGCATCAGAATGTTTAATTCACAAGTGTCTCAGGGCCTCCGCACTAACTTTGACTATTCAGTGATTTTACTGCACATCTGTGGAAATGATTCAGGAAGACAGTAACCAACTTGTGCAAACAAACTGCTCAATGTGGTGTGCAGACTGTTGGAAAATGAAGCAAAGCTACCCCAGCAGTGCTGAAAAAGGAACAACTGAGAGGATATTAAAAGACCTCCCCAGCCACAGCCTGTTCACCCTGCTGCCATCTGGCAAGAGATACAGAAGTATCCACTGCCGTACCACCAAACTACAGAACAGCTGCTTCTGTCAACACATCCTCATACCTGAATGATGATAAGTCCATTGTTAAATAACATATATTACTGGTGGATAGTACCGGCAACAGCAAGCCCACAGACCATAACTACGTTACACAGGTGACGTGGCTTAACTTATGTGACATTACACATGTATTTTACATTTTAAAATGGTCACAGTTTGGTAGATTTAGGCACAAAAACTGCTTAGTTAAGTTTAGGAAATAAACTTACTTGGTTAGGTTCGGGAAACATTGTGGTTTGTGTTAAAATATCTATGTTACGTAAGCCACTTGATGGAAGTGATGCGACTGCTGTCATGTCCATAATGAAATTTTAAGTTAGTCAAAACTTTATGTAAGTCTACGTTTACTTTTCTTTTTACACAGGAGTCAAATCGCGGCCTCCATGGGTTAAAGTCTTGTGCTTGTCTGAACCATCCACCTAACCCACCTCTTCCAAATAAGGACTCTGTCACTCATCATACTTTTCCTGTCAAAGTTACTACATCCACCAGGGGGTGCCGCCCAACAATAAATGAACATACTACTCAGCATGAGCTGCATGCACTTCCAACTAACTGGTGAGGATGGGCTGGAAAAAAGAAGCAGGAGGATACTAAAAGACAGTACCCACCCCAGCCACAACCTGTTCATCCTGCTGATGCCTGGCAAGAGATACAGAAGTGTCTATTATGATAACAGCAGACAGCAGAGCAGCTTTTTTCCTGAAGCTGTGAAACTCCCTTCAGAACCTCGACCCACTTTCTCCTTTCCTGTTTGTTGTAATTAGATATACTATGTGCTAGGCTTGTCTATGTTGAAAAGAAAAACATATTTTGACGATGGTTGAAAGGTTGCTTGGGACCTGGAAATGTTAGCAAAACCCAACCATCTTCAAAATTTAGTTTTCTTTAGAAGTACAGGAAATGGTAAAGGAGAAGGTTGACTGAGATTCCAACATGTACCAATTTTGCTCAACTGTTACTGAAGTACAGAGCAAAAATGGACGGGCTGATTCATCCACAGCACTCCACCATGAATAAAAGTTTATTCTTAGGACTTATTATTTATTCAAGGACTGCAAAAGGTTAACGGGCTGTCCACACCAAGAACAATAACAAGAATTATAACTATAAATATAAAAATGTGGTTTTAAAAATTGTTCTAACTCAAGTGGATGGAGTCTGGACTGCAACTTCATAGTTGTGGTGTGGACTCCACCATCCATTTGAGTTAGAATGACATTTAAAACAATATTTTTCTAGTTATAGTTATTATTCTTGCTTTGGGCAGCCGATAAGAACAATGGATGCGCAGGGCACATGCAATAATATGCATTTATATGAACCATAAAGAGAGAGCATTTCATGCACTAGGTTGACAGTGAGACATCAGTGAAGCAGTCAGTTGTGTATTTGATTTAGCGGATTAGATGTCTCCTGTCAGTCTGTGGTTGCTGCTTGTACACGTGGGTGGATGTCATGATGTCCTTATACACTGACCTTGATCTTCTGGGCTGAATGGGCTCTTGAGCCTGTTGACTGGCCTCACTTCACTTCAGCCATAAAGCCTTTCTGTACACTTTCTCAGCTCAACTGCTCTGCTCTTTGTGTCACTCTGTGTCTTAGTATTCACATACTGCAGGCTATACTCTGCACATATTAATGTTGTTGAGTTAAAGGTCCAGTGTTTTATTCGCGGTATGTGGAAAGAATTGAATACAACATATGTATAAAGTATGTTTTCATTTGTTTATTTCACATGATAATAAGAGGTGTTGGGTCTTTGTTACCTTCAATTGAGTCGTTTATATCTACAAAGGGCGTGGGTCCTCTTTCACAGAGGCTACCATGCTGCACCACCATGTTTCTACAGTAGCCCAGGACAGACAAACCAAACACTAGCTCTTGCCTTTAGCATCTTAGACAAGTTTCGTAGGTTCTGTGACAGGCTTGAGAAGGGAGAGTGTGACTATGTGTTTGCAATCTGCAAGCTGCGTTCCAAGTAACTCAGAACCTGATGTGTCATTTTTCCACCTCTGTGTAGTTTATGCAAAGATGCTTCCCTGCTGAGCGTTCAGCTGAGTGTGCACTTGCCAAAAAAAAGTCATCAATTTTTAACAGTCAGCCGTGTTTTTTGTTTAGTTTGGCATCTCGCACCTGGAATGCTTTGATGTCAGAAGTTGGATATTTCGACTGGGAAATTCCGACTTCCGACGTTGTCTCGAACGCAGCATGAATCCTGCACACCGGCCCAGATTTTTAAAAAAGAGACCAAATGTTACAGTTTCATGATAAAATCTCATGTCGCACCATTGAAAGTGAATGAAATCCTGCAAGAAAAGACAAAAATCATGAATCTTTCTCTCTAAAACTGATATATTGACAAAATGTTTTCATAACATTTCAAAGGACAATGGTTGTTTTGTGCTTTATGACCAGCTGGGACTGATCTCTATAAACAGATATCTGCATATGAATGAGAATCTGCACGCACAGGACAAGATTTTGGTAGCATTCTGACTTTCATTTGTGGCTTGTTTGTAGTCCGAGTACTATAAAACTAATCGGGTTCGAGCGAGCTTTGGTTCCATGCTGGCGGAGAGCAAAAGAAGCAGAACAAGTCGGCTGAAATGCGATCTCATAACCCATCGACTATCGTCTGACGACGATTTAGCTTTTTATTAGCCTTGTTAAAATGTATCCGCATTCAGTTGCAGACATCAGTAGATGAGAAACGAGAACCTTTGAATATGTGTCAAACGTTTCAGTTCAATAACAGGTCAAACATGAAAAACACACTGGCGCATGCCCCCAGGTGCTTTTCATGTCATGGCAGTACTGACAAGACTTAATACATTTTCTCACCTAATTAACAAATGCATGTCTGGGCTTGCTCTATGACAGGATGGTGCTAAAATGCTCTGTGTGTACTGAAAAGGTGATAAAACAGAGTGCAATTCTGTAATCTTAATCAATAGTAAATAGTTTTGCAAATTAAAACACGATTAAACTTATTTATCCTTATCCTTTAGTTCATACATTTTATTAACCTCACATTAGATGAGTGAATAATTGAATTACAGGTATGCAAAATCTATTACAGTGGAAACCACTTACAGTGACCAACCGCTCAGACCTGTTAAATTACTTTTTTAAGATGGGTCAGGCTGAGGCTGGACGTTTACATTTCCAATGTCTGACCTGTAAAGGAATTTAAATGTGTAGAACAATGCACCTTTTTATTTTTTTCTCCACTTTATCAAGAAACATTATGTACAAAAGTACAGGAAAAGACGGAGCACATTTGCAATCCTAGATTAGAAGTCGCTTGGATAAGACTTAAGATTACAGCTCGCAATGTACTGCGTAAATACTTCGGAGTTACAGTGTGATTTTTCTTTAATAACAAGTACCTACATGTAGGTACTGGGTAACAACATGGAATAAGGGTGTAACAATTTGGGATTTTACAAAGAAATTATATTGTAGTTACTTTTTATCTCCTGGGTATCGGTAATGCTTTAGATTACAGCCTGCAGGTCCTATAGTTACTGTGTAACTATAAATATAGTTTTTACGTATAGCCACTGTGCAACTGTAAGTTTAATTGTCAATTGTTGGCTGTACTGACTTTATTTTTGTCACTACTGCAATAGAGTTAGAAATGTCACTTTGATGGTATCTGCATAAGAAATAAAGAGAAAGAAAAAAATTGCTTACAATAATCATCTGCATATGGTGATTAATTTGATCCACACAGATGTGATAACTATCAGTAACAGTATTTCAATATAGTGAAAACATTAAATAATGAAAATGTTAGATTTTAATAAGGCATTCAGTGTGATTTGGCTGTACTGAACCACTGGACCAAGCAGATTATAAATGCAGTCTCCTGTGATCAAAAGTGATAAAAAAAACATTTTACTGTGAAGAAATTTAAATAACTTTAGAGCTCAGGTGGTTAAACTGAGTACGACATTAGTCGTGTCACTGATATTCTTGGATAAAACTACTTTCATGTCAGGGAGGTGTGAATGGAAACAGGGTGAGAGGGCTGAAGCCGTGCGTTGGTCTCTGGGGTTTCTCACCCTGACATCCAAACACTGTGTATACAGTCCCAACAGTAAACCCACCCCACCCCCAAAACCCCCGCCCCTTCAGATGTACAGGGATGTAATTCCTCACCCATGTGTGTAAAATGCTCCTTCTCTCAGAATGAGGAGGAGCAGGAGGATGAGCTGAGTTAGCCGACACTTTTGCTGCAGATATTTAAGGTAATGTCACTTTAACACTATAAAAATGGGACCAAACTGTATTTTGAAAGGGTTTTCATTTTTACTTTTCAATTGTGCTGGAAGATCAAACTCTTTAGCTATAAACCTTGTAAAAGCAACCCACTGTATGTTTAATAGTATAATATCATTCTTTTTTAGCTTTGATTTAGAAGAGCTTCAGAGTTAAAATGCTCTGGTTTAGACACATCTGATAGCAATATTATTTAATTAATTTATTGAAAAATAGAAAGCTTACCAGTGCTTGAGCATTTTTTTTAAACCAGGAAGTGAGACAGGGGTCCTTGGGGTATAGCTGACCATTTTTATGCCTGATTAAATCATGTTTTTGCAATGACCGAAATCTGGGACACAACTTTAAAGGGCCAACGTTTTCATTAAAAAAATCTATTTTAAAACTAAGGTGATCATAATAGCACTTGTTATACCTACGTATGTTATCAGTAGGAATTGTTAGTTTTGGATGTTGAAGGCTTTTAACACATTTTTAAATTGTTTGAAGTTTTGAATTCTTGTCTGGGACAAGGGTGTTTTCTGGCAAAAAGCAAGTTTATAAATTAAATAAATGAAAGCAAACCAAAACATTTAATAAATTACATATATGTAAATCCTTAAAGAATAGATTTTCACCAAAAAAAATTAAATTAGAGTGTTGGTATTAATATTTTTTAAAGGTTTTTTGGTAGGACATCATTTGTCAATTCTCTTAGAATATTGCCTATGTTAATTAGTTAGTCTAGTTAGTTTAAAGTGTAACTATGATCTGTTTGTTTTGTTCTTTTCAGGAGCTTCATGGCTAGAGGGGTAATTTTACTGAAAGCTCATCACAAAGGGAGACAAAACCAACAAACAAGCATAGGAAGATGGTTTTTCATATTTTCGGATGAGTTTTAGAGAAACTTTTGGAGTGGGACTTTAATATTTTTGGGGGTGCTTTGGACTTAACACCCAGTGATTCCTGTAGTAACGACTGAAATCTTATCACGATCAGCCGAGATTGCAATTAGACCACTGACCCAGTTTTATCTCCCAAGGAGCAGATGAGCACTCAAATCAAACTGTCCGTTACGTTGCAGGGGACCTGCATTAATCTAAAGCTGGAGGTCTGTGGACCTGACTTTGTGAACCACTCATGTAGATAATAATTTTAAAAATGCCCACTGGAGGACCGTCCACAGTGAGATACTGTGTATATAAGGATGAAATAAATGGGCCAGAGAGCTGGTTGTGTCCCATTTATCACTGAATTAAATCGTGTGTGTTGCTTCTGTGGAATTTCTTGTTGTGGAGTCACAGTGGAGCTACTTCAAGGACACTCGTAACAAGGTGGATGACTTTGGACACTTTTTTTCTTAGTTTTTCAACAAAAATATGTGTCCCCAGAGTGTGTAAAGACCCCCAAACATATGTGAAAAGACCATCCACCTTTCAGAAAATGTGTTTCCAAAATGCCAGACAGATTTGCCTCATTTTATGATGTCACGAAGAGCCTAGCAACACCAACAGCGAGGTGACCGTCCCGCTGACCGAATACCCAGTGAATCATGATAGGCGGTGCCCGTTCAGGGTTATGGCAGCTGACCAATCAGAACAGACTGGGTCAGAGCCAAAACGTGTGAGTGTTTCAGACAGAGGGTGAATAGAGGTGCTGCAGCAATGCTCACAGAGAGAAAAATAATATTTTTTTTTTTAGCATTAAAGCATGTAAACCTGTTCTGATGATCCCCAAATAAAAGTATAAACCTTAAAATGAGCATATGTCTCTTAACAACAACCTTTTTACACCATGATTAGAGTGTATGCAGGTTTTTTTTTAAACACGGGTAAAACGCTAAGAATTATTAGGAATTAATCCTTTTCCCATTGCCAGTAGACACTTTTTGAAACTATTTTCAAGCACCAAAGGCCCTGACAATGTTATTCTCACAGTCTTTGAATGCACCAAAATCCTCCTAAACGTGCAACTTAGCCTTCAGCGATGTATTGTCCATAATCTGGACTCCAGTGGTCATTTTTGTCTTTATGTCATCAGTTATCACCAGCAGCTAGCCCTCATCGCTGTCATGCCTTTTATAATAAAATCCTGCTGGCTGATTAGGCTTTATATTACTGTATTTGCAGGTATTAATGTTAAAAAAATACTGTAAAATCATTTTAATTTCTGATTTCTCCAGGGGAAAAAAGCATATTACTTGTATTGTATGTGTTATATTATTGTTCTCACCTGCTGCTCACCTGCAATTAGTTCATTTTCACCTGTGAATTTATATAAATATTATTTTTTACCTGAGTGTTTTTGCAGGTCGTCTTCTGGTAACCGACCCGGCCAGGACTCTACACGAGATCCCCTTTGCATTTCATTTTTTTAAAATAATCTGGAACATAATAACTCAAACAGCGTCCTTGTGGTACAAAAAGCCTCATTTATTTATTTACATTCTCATTTACACTATAAACAATGTTTAAAATCACTTAACATTTTTGCAACTGTACATTTGGTTGCTGACTGCTGTGAATATAACTGAGTTATGCTTAATATAAGCAGGTTAAAATGGATTTTGGTTGACTAGTATTAAAATACATGTTTTCCTGCTGTGCTGAACAAAAACATTTAATGACTTTAAAGGAAAAATCAACCAAAATTATAAATAAACATATTAATTTTGTTGGTTTTTAGTTAAAAAAAAAGCACAATTTCTTAATTTACTGAAACCAAAGCAAATGTTTAAAGGGTTAGTTCAAGATTTCAAAGTCTCTGTTGCGTCTTATTAGCACCAACTGTTATATGAAACATTCTGGGATTGTGAAGATTTAATTTAGGGTTGATTCTTCCTTTAAGCCACAGCAGATTAAAGGGACAGTTCACCCAAACATCAAAAATAACTATTTTTCCTCCGGTCTATAGAGTTATTTATCTATCTAGATTGTTTTGGTGCGTCCACAGACTTTGTTGGGAGCAGTTTCAAAAGAAGTTCCCACATGAAACTGCTCCCAAAAAGGTCTGTGAATTATTTTGAGTAACTGGGTCCTGATTTCTGGAGAGAGACATTGCTTTTTGAGTTTTTCAAATGTATTTTTTAAGTGCCATCTACTTCCATAATATTGGAGAGAAGGCAGACATCTCTATAGCCGATATCTCCAAAACTCTGCAACTCACACCAAAACAATCTAGATGGATAGATTATGCTACAGGCAAGAGGAAGAATATGTATTTTTGAGTTTAGGGTGAACTGTCCCTTTAAACATGCTTCAGACAACATTTTGTGGCTGTCTCTATCCAAGCTTTCATCAGAGGGACGGAGGTGTCACAGGAGTCCAGGCTGAAGACAGTCGCCCGTGTGGAGAGGTGTCGTACTGAGCTGTGTCGTGCAGGTCCGTGGTTGTGCTGCTGTCGTACATGGGAGAGCCAGAGGAGGGCGCTGTGACTGAGTGAGACAGGCTGGGGTAGTGGCTGCCGGACCCTCGGAGGAACTGGGAGCTCAGGCCGTTGTTTATCCCCCCATTCTGGGACACAGGGGTCAGGGGCGAGTTACTCACAGACCACAGGCTGGTGTACTGACTGTACAGAGACATGGAGAGAAAACCACTTAATCATCTGTTCTCTGGGGTTTTAGAAGTGATACTCATGCAAAAGTTCTTTTTTTAAGTGCGCTGAGTTTGTGAGATATATTGATGAGTTATCAATGTTTGACATGTTTGCTTGAAAAATGACTGAAACAAATGATAGAGGATCAAAATACTTGCAGGGCTCAACAAAAAGGATTGCTCACTTGCCCAGAACATGTCATTGTTCATGCAAAAACAGCAGAACATGTTTTTTCACCCTCTCAAATAATGAGATTTCCTGTTTTTTTGTCATTTATTTTCATATTACACTGAATATCTTTGGGTTTTGGGCTGACAAAACAAGACATTTAAAGACATCACCTTGGACTCTGAGAACTTTAGTCTTTGTTATTTGTTAACTGCTAATAAATAAAACAATTTGAACAGGGGCAAGTAAAAATCAATTTCTGACACAAGGGCCTGGCCTGGCAAGGGAAAAAAAAATCATTAATATGAAGCTTGAGATGTCAACTAATTTTCTTTCGATGGACTAATTGTTGCAGCTCAAGAGTTGATGCAGTAAAAATAAATAATGAGGAAGAACACAAACCTGGAGTTGGTAGCAGAGGTTGAATTGTAGGCCACAGGCATCATGCTGGAGTGTGCTGGCATCTGTAGACTGGACCAGTTATCGTGGCTCGAGAGCATCGACAGACAGGCTGACGAGTTATCGGAGTAACTGACTACAACACAAACAGAGGCGCTGCGGTTAGACAGGAGGAATCGAATGATTTGACATTTAAATCTGTTGTTTTAAAAGTGTGATTCAGGGCTTCCTCTTCCTCTGATATGACAGTTTAAGGTGTGAATATTCTCTCCATACATTCCTCGTCTGAAGCCCGACCATTTACAGCTCTGTGGCTCCACTCACACAAAAGCCAGAGGAATGCAAAACATCCTGCGCTCAGCAACATTTGTTTGAGTTTCTTGTTAATAGCCGGGCAGGAAGTGGTCTAACTCCTGGATAGATGAAGGTGGAAAGGTGGAGGAGGAGGAGGAGGAGGAGGACACTCACTGGGCGAGCTGGTCCGATGGGCGTACGGGCTGGTGTAGGGGGCGGAGCGGTGGTTCCTCAGGGTGGAGTAGCGCTCACAGCTGTGGGACGGTGACAGGGAGATGGGACTCCCAAACTGGCTGTGAGGGCTGGCAGGAGGACAGAGAGAGCCAGTTCCCGGAATAAACCAACCACCTACTGGCTCCACAGAGAAGAGACAAGATGAAGCCAAATGATCAATGTGCAACTTTTAGCAAAGAGCGAGATCAGACAAATAAATGAACAAAGTCATATAACACTTACATTGAGAATAGGTCGACTGCTGGTTTTCATTGGTGTCTTCTTTCATGTCTTTGTTATCACCTCTGAAAAAATGAAACGGTTGATGAGGCTTGACATGAAGTTAAAGGAACAGTTTGCAGCAATTGGACATGCAAAAATGAGCGAAAATAGTGAGCTGGAGCCATACAATGTATATTAAAAATGTTGAAATCCTATTTAATATACAGTCTATGGGTGAAGTGAGTAGTTTCCACCTGCCAACTCCTCCCCAGACTTGTGGAAGCTCAGGCAGGCAGCAGGAGCACAAGACATGTACAACATTGTAAACTGACTGAATAGCAAGCGACAATGAGTCCTACACTGTAAGTTGATCAGCTGTTTTTTTACTGTCAGTTGTCTGTCAATGTAAAGTTCGGCCTATTACCCTGAAAACAAAAGCCCACTGCTCTGAAAATACACATTCTGGACTTCGAGTTAAATGGCTGCCTGCCTCACTGTCTGCCAGACTCCATTAACATATCGCTCAATTTAACTGTTATAAACATCTGCTCCCTCTACAAGATTATGAATGATTTCTTACAACTCATGAACAGACACTTCATCATCCAGTGAACATTCAGCATTAATTTGAACTCTAATTAACATGAAATGGGCAAAGTGAAACAGTTATTCCAGCACGGAATAGAAATTTCTAAGCAGGACACCGTGACTGTAGCGCTGTTGTCACAGTAGCAAACATGCTGCATATCAGCTGAGGAAGAGAAAATAAATAAATCAAATAATTGAATGTAAGTAAAAAGGAAGTAAAAAAGGAAAAGGAGGTACAGTCTCAATCAATAAGTATCAAACTTAAGAAATTAGATTATCAAGTTATGAGTTCAAAAATGTAAGAAATGAACCCAGTACTGTATGAAAGATTTGACTTTTTTGTTTGATTGCATGTCAGCCTTTCAATTGCTATGCAAGAAGAGAGCTCCTTAATCCAGAACGTTTACAGATGGATGATAAACACTTTTCCAATTCCTAGCAGTAAGACATCTCGCTTCTGTTAGGCAAAGATTAATTACCTTTGTTTTCATGAGTTTTCAGGACTAATGCTCCTGGAATAATACCAGGAATACAGATATCTGGGCATAAAGGGATTTCTTTGGGGATGATATTGGAAATTGTGTTGATTATTTCTCACCAAAAGTCTTGTATGTGTTTAAACTTTCAAATGCAATAAAATAAGGGTCAATTTTTCTGTTCCACATTTTATAAAACTGTCTAGGATTGAATTTATTTCGTTTTTCTGTACTTATGTACTAATGCATTTATTTTGTGTTGTTCTTCACACAACAAGTAGAAGAGTAAAAAAAAGGCGATGTCAAACTATTCCAGAGGACAAACACGAGGGGATCCCCTGTATATTTTGTATCTTGAAAGGGGTCCTTGGCTGAGAAAAAAAGAGAACTTTAATGTTTAACTTTAAATGTTCGTATGATAAAATGTGCATTCTTACCTCTCCTTTGCATCTAGGAAGGCCTTGGCAAAAGGGTTGTACTTTATTTTAAGAGCAGTTATCTAAATAAATAAGAACAAAATAATTAGTATTGTGATTTGCCACCAATAAAAAATCATAACAGATAAACTAGAGTTGTGCGTAATTTCTGTGCGTAATTTACGCACACATTTTACGCGCATAAAAGACACATTATTGTACAGTTATTTTTAGTAATATTAATCAGATTTTCATTTTTTAAATGTAGAATTATCCACCTCTTCGTTTTGGTACGCCGTTACTGCAATGAACTGTGTCTCTGGGAAGGAGTGGCTGGTGATCATCCTCCTCGGGCCTCCGACGCGCACTATGTGGATGCGTGGCTCGTACTTGTGTAAAGAATTTAACATTATCTGAAAAGCAACACGGACATTGTTATTTTATATACCTGAGTTAAATTCTGGCAATTTTTTTAAACTTTGAAATCAAAGCATGTAGTGAGGAGAAGAACACTGAACAGACTGAAGAAAAACTAAAGATATCGAACATCCTCTCTCATCTCCGTACCTGACCTCCTCCGTTGAGTTTATTGGTGAGTTTGACTTTACTAAAGGAGACGGGAGCTTTCATCCAGTGCGCCCCGAAGTTTGGAGAGTCCGGATGGATGTACACACAGCTGGGAGTCTGAGGCTCAGGTTTGCCACCAGGGACCCACTCCCCGTTCACGTATTTCCACCTGTGGTTGTCCGCAGATACGAAGTCCAGCAGAAAAGAATACATGGCGTTTGGATCCAACCCAGACACGTTCACTTTCAGCACGGGAAACATGCGCCTTGATAAAAAGAATCGTGAAAATAATTGTGTTAATATTTAAAAGTTATTGTTTTCATTTTTCTATTATCTATCTATCTATCTATCTATCTATCTAAGCTCACCTGCCACTTTGTAACTATCATTTCTTTTGTATGAGAAAAAAGTCATAATTCTGAGATAAAAAGTTCAAAATTATGGATTAAAAAGTCGAAATTTGAGATAAAAGTCATAATTAAAGGTAAAGTCATAATTATGAGATAGAAGTTAAATTATAGATAAAGTCTAAATCATTAGATAAAAGTCATATAAAGCTTAAGCTACTGCCATCTTTGTAACTATCATTTCATTGTAAGATCCTAAATTTTGCACAGCTCGTTCTCGTCCGGAATTGAGTTCTCTCTCCGTGGTCGCCTTCTCGCTGCCGGCCTGCAGCTCGCTCTCCACAGCGCTGAGGAGGTGGTCCACCCGGTACTGACTGCCGGCCTTCCCGGGACACTCTCCGGCGCCTGAGGCCATCCTGTCCAACAGCTCCAGGGCTGAATATTTGTAATCACAGGTCTTATTGGAAAAAGCTTAAGAAAATCTGTCCTCTTCTTGCGTCTCCTCAAAGACAAGCAGTGACCTCAGGACGTCATGGACAGTCCCCCAGATATATAGGCCGCAGAGAAGCTCCATGTCGGGATGAGTGAGCGGAGCAGAGGTGGTTGGCTCATCTCCTCTTTGATCTTTGCGGGCTTGACACCGATTGGCTGAGAGCGGCCTGATCATTGAGGTCCACAGGATGGCAGCGTTTTGAATAAAGCAGTTTAACCCACTTTATTACATCAACCTGTAAATATTGACACTTAGATCAAAGCCACACCTGCAGAAACCAAACCACTGTAGACTGACTGACCACGGTGGGTCTTCAGACCCAGGAGGACCACTTTTCTACACATTTCTGTTTTTTTCAACTTTTTATGAGGAATACTGCCCATTTTTTTAATGAAGAAAACTTGTCAGTATTGATTTAAATGTTGATGCATTGTTCTGACTGGGACAAATTTCCAGCACTTAAGTCAGTTTAGGACATCTGTAAAAATTACACTCAAGGGTACAGAAGCTTGTTGCATTCACTGGAGAACTGTTTGTGCTGTTTTCCTGAAATAATGAGAGAATTTTTCGTGCAGATTTTTTTTTGCTGATCTTTTTTTTTTTTTATAAGAAAAATGGTCTCATAAATTCAGAAAAACTGAGACAGTTTTGTTTTTACATATAATATTATCTCAAAAAAAAAAAAAATCTCAAATGTTTTTTTCTGAATTTATGAGAATTTTATAATATTAGAGGAAAATGGCTGCTGTGTGAATATGGTGAATATACAATATACAATGTAAATTCTACCACTAGGGGTCTCTCTCACATTGAACAATAATATGGATGTAGGTTGTTGATGCTGTGAATTAGCTTGTGATCATAGGAGTTGTTATGCTCACTTTTAAACAACGACCATTGCTGATGAAAATCAATCTGACACGACTCAGGCGGAAATCATGATCACAGACAAGCTTAATAGTTAGTATAGCAACTAGGAGCTAGCTCGCAGCTAGCAGGAAACACACCATTACCTTGATTAAATTATAGATTTCTCTGTGGTAGAACATTGTTGGAAACATTTGGGACAATATAAGTACACAACTTAACAAAATATAGAGCTTTAAGACATTTTAATGTGGAAATATTACATATTCTAGCTTTAATAGAACAAACTGCTGGCTGTAAATCTTAACTATCGTCAAAAATCTTGTCTTATCACAGCTCAATATAGTTTAATGTTCAGAAACTTTACATATACATAATGCCTTTACTGTACATATGACAAAAATTAACAACTAAGACATTAAAATCATTTAATAGTTACAAAAATAATATAAATAAATATTGTTATGTGTACTAGCATAAAAAGTAATATAGTAGTTAATCAGGGTGACATTGACAAAACAAATGGTTTTAATGTAGAAAAAAATCTTTAACAGATTAGAGACATTAATGAATCAATAAACTGTACATTACAGGTAATCAACACAATAATAAGTGCACATATTCTTCATAATGAGATGGTGCTGATATCTTCAGTGATCTGTGTAGTTTCTCCATAGCCTACACCCACAGTCAATTATCTAAAGACAGAACAGAAAATTATTTTAAATTATTTTAAAAACAATCTTTACAGAATTAAATATGTTTGAGTGATAATTTTACCTCTACATGCTTCTGTTGACACAGATCTTCAAAGGATAAAGGATCCGGTGTTTTACGGCAGCACGCCGCCGCCTCCCAAACCAGAGTCTCAAAACATCGGTGGCTGCCAAGAAAACACCCACACACGCTCAGTGCCAAGTGACAGTCAGTCTTTTGTCAGCGATAAACAAAATTAAAAAAAATATGTTTATGCCTGTTTGTTTTCATGCACCTTGCTGAGGTCATTCTGCTCAGCTGCTGGGGACATGAAGGTCGGTCATTCTGGGCACTTCTTGGCTGTTGCGGAGAGCAGAGAGGTGGCAGGTTGGTTTGGCGTGTTTTCTGTTGTCTGGAGTCAATGAGTGGAAGCACCTATGGAAGAATAAGAACAGAAAAAACACTCACTGCTTGGGGAGTAACAGATTACATGTTACAGGATTATGTAATTAGGCTACAAACAAATATGTTTATACTAACACATGCAGTACGCACACATAACGTTTCATGAGTCTCACAACACCACTCTGGTCTCAGTGAAAACAGATAATCTTACAGCCAATTCATTATCATGACCTCTAGTTAAACATGCTTCTCTGGGTGGAAATTTCAACGTTATTTTGTCTTTAAATCAGAAAAGAGGAAAAGCATCACAGACAGTTCTGCCTTCAGCTGTGAAAATACTATCATCATCCAATAACTCAACATTTTAATTTAAAGAAACATTTACAGGTGAGACCAACCACTGCAGTTAGCTACACAGACCAACCGCTAGTGTTAGTTGCACAGACCAACTTCTAATGTTACCACTAACGTTAGCTACACGGATCAACATTTAATGTTAGCTACACAGACCAACCTCTAACATTAACTACACTAGAACTCCAACCAACTAGTGTTAGCTACACAGAAATCCAGTTAGCTAACCTGTCAATACTTCTACTGCAATTAATAAATTTAACAATGAACATAATACATTATATTAAACAGCTTCACCATATTTGGTATTGAGGTAATCCCAAAGTAACGGAAAGTAATCAACGTACATGACTTTTATTGTGATATTTGGATTTGGTCACTGATGACATTTTTTAGCAGGCAATCTGTACTTTTGTAACCCTCCCAACCCTGTAACTCAGTTCATCAAACATACGAGCTGAATTACATCCAAACATGTCGTGCAGCAGTGTCATGCTCACAAATAACTACTGTACGCTCATTATTTTATTCAGTGTGACCTGTTGCCATGGCGTCCTCCGAGGGAAAAAAAAACAAACGTTAAAGGCAGATAGTGTATGACAGCTACGTGTTACCTTCCATAGAGCTCTGTGGTGTTGTGTTGTGTTGTGGCTGGTTTGTGTTACTAACCAAATCGTGGCCGTCTCGCTTCTCCTGCCAGCACAGTGAGTCTGTCTCCCTGTCCAGCAGCAGTCTGGACCAGAGTTCACAGCAAGCAGAGAAAAACAAACCTCAGTCAGTTTAAAGAGCAGTTGAAAGATTCCTTCAATGTGCTTCTGATATTCTGCCTCCTCACTGGGACTAAAACAAAACCTGAACTAAACCAGTGAGCATTTATCATGTTTAAAAGATGTTTAAAAGACGACTATGGTCACCAGTGAAAAGATGTTTGGAACTGGTTCAAAAGTTTTTTCACCGACTATGTGATGATGTGTAAATGAAAGCCTATTGTCATGTAGGAACTTACTTAAATACTTTGAAATTTCTCAGTTGAGAGCCAGAGAAATTCAAATGCACAGGTAAGTCTCAAACCTGGGTCACCAGGGTGCAACTTTCCTCATGTCAAGTGTTGCTCTTTATTCTACGTCCCAGCGCATATACCTTTGGAAGAGCTGAAGTTGTAATGAGTACCTATACATGCGCGGGATGTTTTTGAGACAGATGTGGCAAAGGCTGGAGAGCATGCATGACATACACAATGTACGCAGTTTGCTTGCTTTGCAAGTGACAAACTCATGATTTGACAGAAAAGTGTCCACAGGGATTTAAATTTTACACCAAGATGAAACAAAGAGATAAAAAATAACAAACAGAAGAAGATTGTGACAAGTGACACTGTTTATTTTAGCTCAGGACTCAACATGAAAACACTCAGTTGCAGATCGTGCACTCTTTCGGTGCACATTTCACTCTCCTGGCTCTATTTTTGAGCTCTTTTTATGATAAAAGACAAGTCAAGAATGATAATGGAAAAGAACTTTGAACTTTGAACTTTGATTTGAAGTTTCTGGGTCACACGCTTTGCAAATATTTATGTAAAATAAATTAATAACACATCAGCAATCAAAATAGGTGTGCTGCATGAGACCAGTTTAGTAGAATTTCTTTTCAATCACAACTGGGAAAGTCAGCACAAAGGTATTGGTGTAAAAACATAGAAGTCTTTGCATTTTTTTATTGCATTTTTCAACAGAGGTAGATGTCAAAAACCAAAAGGTGGGCCACAGGGAAAACCCTGTTCGTGTTGGCAGCACAAAGCCAATATAAATATCAACCCATTGTAATGATGTCATCGTGTAGATTTCACCTTCCAGTGAAATGTTACTTTGGAGAAATAACTTACAACTGAACAAATTATCAGTATTATTAAACAAATTTGTGTTTTCTGACATGTTGATTTTGAAACTGTCGGTTTAGCTGGTTGAAAAGAGGTCTTCAAGTCCGAATACCAGTTTTCAACTCAGAAAAAACAATCTGAAATCCCAGTTGGTGCTCACTGGGTCTAGATAAAGGTTAAATCATCCATGTCGGCGCATCATTTCTTTCATGTTTCTGCTTGTTTACTGATTTACTAACCTTTGGGAGACAGCCATGTTGGTTAAACACAGATCATGCATTCGTCTCAGCCGCCTCAGGTAAATCCTCTGCTTTCCTGCTCTGCTCAGGAATCTCTGGAATAGTCTGGTTTGAGGAAAAAGTAGTAAACATGAGCGTTTCCCCTCTGTTGATCCATGCTGGGATAAAACACACGGCAACATTAATGTCTGACCTACCAAATCGGGCATCTCGCTCTGGAAGTTCCTCATAAAGTTTGGCTGTAGGGTTGCAAATGTGGGAGCTTTCATCTGCGGGTGGCACATATTACATTCATCTATCATTTCCTTGTTCATTAATCATTTTGTAATTTAAAGAGAGACACCCCCCGCCCCCTTGTATATGAGCTGAGGGGTAAAAGTCAGAGGTGTCACAGGCAGCGTCATTTCCCACAGTCCCAGTGTCCCGTTTGGCGCCTTTCTCTCCTCCTCCAACACCTCACGCAGCGCTAACTGTCACACTAGCCCACTTCCTGGTGTGGGACCGCGGCACTGTGAATTAACGTTATTGATTTATATGGTACTGTAGATCCCCCAACTCATCCCCCTATATCTTCATGCAGGTGCAACTCAAATAATCCCCAGAGAACACACTGCTTTTTCTTAAAGCACCATAACAATGTTTTTGCATGTTTTAACTCATTCACTGCAAGTTACTGCAAAATGAAAGTGTTTTCATAACATGTTGTATATTGGATTTTTAATTCTCACATATTCTCACATTCCAGGCGACTAGTTGTATTTGGGGTAAGAAAATACATTTTATGAGACAGAAATATGGCTGCAAATAACAATTATTTTCATTGTCAGTTATGTTCTTGATTAATCAATTAGTTGTTTGGTCTAAAAAAATGGTAAAAAAAATTGTTGATCAGTGTTTTCCAAAGCCCAAGATGACGTCCTCAAATGTCCTGTTTTGCCAACAACTCAAAGATATTCAGTTTACTGTCATAAAGGAGTAAGGAAACCAGAAAATATTCACATTTAAGAGGCTGCAATCAGACAATTGTTTTTTTTTTTTTTAATTAAAAATTTATTTAAAATGAAAAAAACAGGTGGTGATTAATTTAATAATGGATTAATCGTTGTAGCTCTAGACACAAACTTGCTAAAGTGATGATGCTACTGGCAACATCTGCAAAAAAATCGAGCATTGTTGCACGATAATGTGGCTTATGAATGTAGATTGAGTTGAAAAATCTAAAACTTTAAACTCTTATTATGTTTATTTTTATAGTAAATTAAATATTTGAAGAACACAATCAGATTAACCTGATCAGAAGGGCAGCTGCACACACCTTCTCTCAGAAGGGACAGGTTACCAGAATGTAATCTGAACAGGTTTAAATTTTCAGCAGTCCCACTATCAGTTAAACTACTTAACAGTAGGAGGTTAGGTGTGTGTATTCGTGTGTGGGGGTGAGGGGACGGGGATGTGCAATAATTTTGTGTAGGGTTCTGTGCAACACTTGGGTTCAGGGCATCCTGAACCTTTTTGGGTGTATGGACCTGGAGGTGAAAGCACATGGCGTATCTAAGTACAGAAAGGAGAAACTTGTCTCTTCACTCCACCACAGTTCCCACACACACTACACACTCAAAGCCTGAACCCTGGATTGACACCCTGAGGATGTCAATAGGGATGACGGGCAGTGGAGGATCTGAGGTGTCGGTATGGAGCTGCGGTGAGTAATGCTCCTGCATGCCTGCTGAATTTGACCAGTCCCCGTCTGACCACTGTTTGCCTTCCCCCCTGCTCTCCCTCCAGCCAGGCTCATCCCTGTTTGCTCAGGCCAGTTTTGACACAGAGGTGAGAGAAAAATGAGTCCTGCGTGCTTGTCCGTATATGCTCACCTCAGCACCTGAGCAAAACCTCAACTCCAATGTTCTCACTTTACCAGCCTCTCGTCTCGTAATATTCACTTTCTAACATCTTTCAAGGCCTTTTTTGGGCTGTAAGATACTACTCTCATGTCTGCATCAAATATGGAGCTAGAGCCAGCAGCTGGGTAGCTTAGCTTAGCATATAGACTGGAATCAGGGGGAAAGCTAGCCTGTCTTTCAAAGTATCGACAGAGGCGACAGCTTCATTGTTTCTACCCAAAGGAGCGAAAATTAGTGTGTCCACTGGGTGTCATGTTTCCATCACTACGATCGGAGCTGGAGCCAATAAATACCTGACACCTCAAGTCATTTGACCCCAGACAGAATGCTCATTGATTCCCCACTGAGGACAAAAACCAGATGTTAATGGGTGTTCGTGGGTTTTTCGTCCAGCGTAAAAGGGGCTTTAGATAGTGAGCTTCAGAGGTACTGTTAGGTGGGTTTTGTTTCCTTTAGAGAGTGTCAGGCTTGCTGTTTCCCTCTGATTTCAGTGTTTATGCTAAGCTAAGCTAACTAGCTGCTGGCGGTAGGTTCATACTTACTGCACAGACATGAGAGTGGAATCAATCTTCTCTCTCCAATCCTCGGGAAATAAGCAAATAAGCATATTTCCCAAAATGTCAAACTATTCCTTTGATATTTTGTTTGTCGTGTGTACGATGTTATGGTGCGAGAAAACTGAGGAACCCAAAGAAAAAGCTAAGCTCGACACAAAGAGAATAAAAATATATCTAACTGCAGAGCGAGGAGGCAGTTGTGTGATCACTGCTCCAGGTGTGTTTGCCTCTTACTGCCCTTGTTAAGTGGGATTACTGCCCCTGCAGTTTTGGCACTAACCTTGGGAAATATTTGCTCAAATCCATCCTTGTCCTGGCTGCCGGTGTAGATCAGCTCCGCCGAACCCTTGCCTGGACCAGACCCTTGCTCCAGTAACCTACACACACACACATACACACACCGTTTTACAGCTGGAAGAACAAAAAGCCATCTACAGGAAAGCAGGACTTAGATCTAATGGATAATGACCGATGAAAACTGAGTCAACCCTTTACAAATGTGTTAAAACATCTTTATCATCCACTCAGCTTGCTTGCTGCTGTGATGTGTGACCTGTGCACAAAATGTCGGGTTGTTAATATATTCCTAATGGTGTGCTACTTCTCAAGAGCAGCCCTAGTGCGGTGCAGCTCACACCCGATAACACTGCGCACTCGGGTGACAACACACTTTGTCTGCTGGGTGCAAACTCCTGAGCAAGGCAGCGTTTACTCACAGGACGGTGCAGCAGGTAACAGATCTACACAAACCCCACGAGCTGCACAGGACGCAGGTGGAGGAATGAGGATGTGGGCATGCGCACTCATATATGGACAATATCAGAGCTGACATGTTGACGGGCGACGATGTAGGAGCTTGAATATGAAACACTCATAATAAATGTTGCCCAGCAAGATCCTACAAAATAAAAGGCAAAAAGACCAGCCCAGTCTTATGTTCATTTTCCGCTCATTGAAATCACTTTATAGTAATAGAGATGGTATGTTCTGGTCAATCTAATATCGCAGAACTGTAATGCATACTTGTGAAATTCAACATGTTGGAGAGACCATGACCAGATGGCCACAAAGATAGCAAATTACTGCCTCAACTGTCCAATAAATCATAGCAGCTCATAATAAACATATAAATAGCCACAAAGCACGACAGATTGGATGAATTGGCTCATTACTTAAAAACATAAGCAAGGACTTTGCGGGCTCCATATTTTGGCTGCAGCTCTAATTGCTTTTATTTTGGGTATTTCTTACGGATGTGAGGAATGTGCCTGTCGGGCCGGGGGCGCAGGAGGGCTGCTGTCTTGCCCTGTTTGTCTGAGGAGCGGTGAGATTTCACACTGACGGAGGACTTGTCAGCGCAAGCCTTCACTCGCCTTCTTACCGAGCTCCTAATGTCCCCAAGCCAATGTGCCGCTTCACTAACATCATACATGCTCCTTCTAAACAGAGTTCAGGCCTAATTAACAACAAGGCTGACAGCCGCCGACACTGTTCTGTTATACATTCACAACATGTGGACACAAAGCACACTGAGGGGGATATGAGCAGGTGCAGGTGCAAGTGGATCTAGTCTGTCCTAAATACTGTGCATTTGTGTAGATTATTCATCTTTTTCATTTTGTATGTGGTTATTTTTTGCACTTTTGTATTTTGTTTATTTTATGCATCTTTGTGTATTATTTATCTTGTGCATTTTGTGTTATTTTATGTATTTTTATGTTTATTGTAAGTATTTTTGCATATATTTTTTATCTTATGCATCTTGCATGTGCTTATTTTATGCATTTTTGTATATTGTTTATCTTAAGCATTAGTATGTGTTTATCTTGTGCATTTTTGCATGTTTTGTGTGTTTATTTCTGTTTTATTGTATGCACAGCCCTTTGAGACAGGCTTCGTGATATCGGGCTATAATAAACTTTGACTCTTACTTCTTTTGGAGTAAAAGCAAAAACAGTGGTCGAGTATAATTTGCAAGACTTGTATTTGAAACTTATAACATGCAAGTTAATCACTAGTTGTGTGTGATGACATGAAGAAAAAACAGCACAAAGCCAAACATTCTTTAAACAATGTTCTGTGTGTTTTCAAGAAAATACTTTTTACTCATCACCACTTACAAGATCTTAAACCAGAAAAGGCTAAATTATCTGAAGAAGTTATCCGTGTGCTCGCTGCTGAAATTTAGGAGTTAAGGCTTGAAATATTTTAAATACTAATGAAGCTGAAGCTGCAGTTGAAGAGGCAATTTAACTACAATTAGTTGGACTGCCTGCTGGACTCCAACTTTAAATATCGCTCAATTTAATTGTTATAACATCTACTCCTTCTAAAAGATTATTAACAATTTCTTACAACTCATAAACAGAAACTTGCTAATTCGGTAAACATTTGGTATTAATTTGAGCTCTAATTAATGTGAAACAGGCAAACAATAACACAAGTTACAGACCAGAATACAACCTTCAAAGGAGGACACTATGGCTGTGGCCTTGTTGCCAGAGAAGCCAGTTTCAAATCAGCATGTTTTCCTTAATCTCTTAATTTCTTCTTTAAGTGTAAGCACTGAATATAGTTTAAGTGTCAAGTCAATTGTAAGAGCAAAGTAAAGTTGAAGTATCAATCCTGAATGAAATTAGTGGCGGAAAAACGAGGTCAGCTGAAGTGTAAGTTCAATCTTTTAAAAAAGGTTTCTTAAAACTACATCACATGTAGTTTGGATCTGGATAATACTTGTACAACTTGATGAGTTGAACCTCAATACAGCTCAAAGTCTAACAGGCTCTCAGATTATCTCCGCCACTTCTTGGTAAATGGAGCTGTGTTTGCCTGGAAGCCCATAAAGCCTTAACTGAGAAGAAACTCTCCAAACAGTTCAACATCTGCTTGCAGTGCTGGCATGAAGTGACACCACTGGCCCAATTGCTATATCTCTTTTGTAGCGGACATAATTACGACATTTTCCCCCAGGATGATGTTTGTCAGAGTCGCAGCGGCCGTCAGAAGAGGTGAGCTTCCACAACAGCGGGGTCAGATTGTGTTTGGTCATCTCACTTCTACGTGAGTAATCAGCTCTGTCCTCCAGGAGGGTCCGCGCTAAACAAGCCTCCAGTGGAATCGGTGTTTGTTCTTAAAGGCAGCGCAAACAGAAATCCAGAGCGCTCGCAGTTTTAGACCTGAGGCCTCTGCAGCTGAGGGACATCTCACTGCCGGTCCACCACCAACACCAGCTGTAACTCTGACACACAACGCCTCAAACATACAGGACCTCAAATACACAACACACAATCAGTCTTTGTGTAAAATTTGGGGAAATATGCTTATTCACTGTTAGTGTTACGTGAGAAGATGTACACCTCCAGAGATATACAGTAAAACTATAACCATGGACACCACTCTCATGTCTATACAACACAAAGCTTAGCTTAGCTTAAACCACATAAAACCTTCATGTCAAAGAAACAATAACACTTGTTAATAAGTGAGTTTTAGAGGTGCTGCAACTTCAGAAAGAGCAGAAGACTAACAGTTTCTGCTGTTTCCAGTCTTTATGCTAAGCTAAGCTAACCAGCTTCTGTTGCCTTATATTTAATGTACAGACATGGGAGTGGTATCAAACTTCTCATCCCACTGAGCAAAGATATGTCCAAAAGACGTCTTTTGGACATCTTGTCGTACTTTCAAATGTCCCCCAAGGAGCCAGAATTAAAGTTTATATGAAGTCTTCTGAACATTTAATCTTGATGTATACAGGAGCCCTAATTTAGTCAAGTCAAGTCAAGTCAACTTTATTTATATAGCACATTTCATACGACAAGCGTAAACTCAATGTGCTTCAATTCAGTGCATAAAAATGCAGACTTATGCAGACTTATAATTACAGAGTAGTTAGTGTCCACCTGGAGTGGTAAATGTGGTCCTCGTGTCCTCTGTCTTCAGCAGTACAGGGATGTTTTTCTGACGTCATCAAATCAGCTGCAGATCTGTTTTCCAGCACTGTTAAAATTAAATCAACAATCAGACAAAATCACATTTACAGTTTCACAATAATCGATCTATAAAGAAGGCTCGTGGATAAAACTGTAACTCAACTCTTTTTCCTGACGTCCTCCAGACTTTTCTGTATCTGTGATGGGTGACGACTGTACTCGATGCTCCTGAAGAAATCCTCCAGGTCGTGGTGATTTTTCAAAAGTCCACGTTCAGATAACTGCTTCTGCAGACCAAAGATCTCAGAAAGGAGATCGAGTGACAGAACACTTTCAGTCATACAGTCTTAGAATACAAGCGCTAACTAGAACCATAAAGAAATCTTTGGCTTGTCCCCATAGGAGAACCTTTTTGGCTCATTGGGGAACACTTTATAAAGACTCCCTTGTAACATTTTCAGAGAACCTGACATAAAAGGTTATACTTAGAACATCAGTGAAATGTTTCACCCAGAACTTCAATGAGGGTCCTTTTGCACCAAATAAGCTCTGGTTCTTGAACTGGTTCTCTTCAAGATGCTTGGAACCTGGGTGCTATCTAGTGACCCAGAGAGCTTCTACAGAGAACCCTGTTTTGGGGTTACAGAACCCTTCCACCTTCTAGGGTGCTAACAAGAACCTATCCAGAAAGTTTTACCAAGAACCCTTTCATAGTCCAAGAGTTTCATGTAGAACCCACCCAGGTTGTTCCATTGAGAACCCTATTAAATTCCAAGGATTTGATGTAGAACCCACCAAGGGGGACCTAATATCAACATATTGTATAAGGGTTTCACCTATAACTCTCTTGTCTTCCAAGGGTTCTGCAAAGAACCCAACATGAAGGGTTATACCTAGAACCATCTGTGAAAGGTTTCACCCACAACCTCCGGTGAGAGGTTCTACAGAGAACCATTATATGGTGTAAACAGTTCAACTCAGAACCCTCTCTGGGGGTTCTATCCAGAAATTTTCCACCTTTTAAGGGTGCTAACAAGAAGCCACAGTTTTTTTTTTTTACCGAGAACCCTTTTATGTTCCATGGGTTTCATCTAGAACCCAGCCTGAAGGTTCTACCAGGGGCCCTTTTATTTTCCAAAAGTTCCATCTAGAACCCACCCAGGGTGTTCTAGCGAGAACCATTTTAAATTCCAAGAATTTCATTCAAAATTATTAAATCTCGTGAATTGTATATTGTGGTCAAACATTATTTTAACAATCTATGATACACTTACCAGTGTTTAAACTGAGTAAACATCTTTTTACACAATCCTAGAAGAACTCTTTCTTCTAGCAATGATTCTTCAGAAGCAAATGGTTCCGGGTAGAACCTCAGTCCTTCATGAAGAACCTTTTGGAACCCTTATTTTTAAGAGTGTAGTGATGGATGACACATAAATCAATCACAGGACAGATTAAAGTCAGGTGTTCTTTTCACGTTTTGCTCGTCGTTGGGACAAAACCTACCAGGTAGTAGCTGGTTTTAGGGAGGGACTCCAGGTATGAGTCATCGTGCTGCAGCTTGCAGAAGGTCAACTTCTTTTGTTTCTGAGAAAAGAAGACGAAGTCAGACAGACAGAGGAGGACAGAGACAGAGAGTTGTGGGAAGAGAGATTTAAAGTGAGCCTCCCTTGTTCCAGGGGCTGGGAAACAGAGCACACAGAACAAATGAGAAGTAAACACGCAGCCACAGGAAGCCATTAACCGCAGCAAGGACCAATTAGGACCCAGCAGGTGTTCCTGCTTCTGCCTGCTTTGGTCCTGCCTCACCTCTGAGCTGTGACGGAGCCTCTCGATCCGAGCTGAGGAAACAACGGGCAGTTTCATTTGCTCAGCAATTTGAAGCAAAGGATTCCTACAGGAGGGGCCTCTAAACTCCTTTATTGTGCTGTCTTTGTCCCCCCAACCAAGTGCAAGTCATTAGAGAGGACAATTACATCCTCCTGAAGAAGCTGAGCTTTTTACAGGAGGGGAAGATAAGACAGGATCTCTCTCATGTTAGACCCCCTCCATGCAGGCGCTCTCTGAAGCTTATTGCTCTTTTCACACCCGCTCAGAACAGAGACGAGACAGTCAAAATCAAAGTCAATCACAGCAGCTACAGCTGAAGGAGAAGAACTATACAAAATAACAGGAAATTAAATTTATGAAGAAAATAAAGTGAAAGCATGGGAAAAAATGTAGTCTAACACCACTGATGTCATAGCACTGACATATTTTACTTTGAAAATCCTCTATCTGAATTTTTGTGGTTTGAATTTCCCTTTTTCAGGATACTTTCTAATAGCACTATTTTAAAAACATGTTTGTATGGTATTTTTAAGGGTTCATAAGTATAGAAAGAAAATTAAAGTATCCAATAGGGATGTGACAATGTATCAAATATTGTGATAAAAAAAAATCTCAGTTGCCTGCTGTACCCAATTGTGACAATAACTACCTTCATTTTAACGTGATTAATTATTCTTATTTTTTTATTTTATGCTACTGATTGCTTCATTGTTTTTGTTTTACAATTGTACATAATGCAAACATCCATGGTCAAAGTCTGTTCATGCTAATTTTTGCATATGTTTAGATCATTGTTGGCTACTTTAATTTCTTTTATAGGAAAAACTTTTATTTATTTTTATTTTTTAATATTTATTTTTTTCATTTTTCTTTGTTTTTTTTAATAAATATTTTAATACATTTCGTATCTTTCTTATCATGTCATGAACTTGCACTACTCGTGCACTATTGTGGTATTATTGTACCTTGAGTTTTTGGTATTTTTTTTTACATCCCTAGAATTCATTGTTCAAAATCTTTATTTAAAGTGGCTATAATCAATAGATTTAACAATGCAGGTTATTAAATAACAATGTGGGAAAATAATGGGACATTTGAGAGGAGCTTCTCATTTTGATGATCAGTGAGTTTCAAGTCACTGATTAGCTGTCCGGCCTTCAGCTGTTTGGATTCACTCTCACTGCTCTCATAGTGTTGATTTTGGGTGCAGCAGGCAGCTGTTTCAGAAAAAAGCTTTAAAAACCCACTGTACAAATGTATAAACAAGTGTTCATATCAACTTTGCTATAAGGAACTTTCATACTGTGTTGATTTTGGAGCCTCCTGTGGACAAAGGGGCAGTGTTTCCGCTGTAATGATCACAAAATATAACAAAAATAAAATTAAAATAGTCTATTTGTCCAAAAAAATGTCTAGATGAGTGAATAGAGTCCTCACACACAGGAGTTCTCTCTCTACCTGAACTTACAATCCCAATAAAAAAACAAAACAAAAACAAAAACCTTAAAATGACTTCTTAGGAAATAAGAAAATAATTTAAATCTTCTAAATTCAGATACATGATTTTAAATAATGCTAAAAAACTCAGTGGTATTTAAATTTCAACATTAACTATTCAGTAGTGATTAAACTTCACAATCTGGTATTCTGTTCTGCTTCTGTTGGATGAACCACAGAAAAACCTTGTCACTCATCACTTGTAAAATTATTTGTTTTATCTGCAGTAACTCAACATTTGACTAAAGCTGGTTTCATTAACAGAGTTACTGCTGTACTAAACTGCCTGCCCTGTACAGGACTCACAGGATTAAGTTGTAACTGTAGCTGTTAATTGTTTCAATGACATCCGTGTCACTTGAGGACTAAAGGAGAAAGTGAAGGTGTCGCAGCCAAACAGAGAGGCTTTGTTTTTCAGGGTTGTGTATTTGAGCCCAGACAAGACAAAGTGCAGAGCAGTGGTGGGCAAATAGTAACTACAAGGCTTGTAAATACGAGGCTGTAAATCCCAATAAAGATAAGATAAGATAAGATAGATAAGATAAGATAAGATAAGATAAGATAAGACTGAGGGATATCAGGGACCACAATGATTAAAGTACTGACTGAAACTACTAAATGTGAATGACGATTATGACATTAGGATGAAGGATGAAGTCAGATAATTTGGGACACTTTCTGGTTTATTACCAAGAAAATCACCTAAAATGGGTGGTGTCTATATCTGTAGAAACCCCGCCCTCTGTGTTTCTTTATTTTGCTGCGTTTGGTTCACCTTACCAACTTAAAATGTCGATATCTGACATCCCGGCATCTTTCTGGTTGAGACCTTCTGATTCTACCTTAAAGTGTTGCTTTTATTACTTCTTATGGATCTCTGCTATATTTCTAGGATGAGAATATGTTCCCAAGTGAAATATTTGAGAAACTTTGGCCTTTCAAACACACTAAGAACCACGACCGCACACCCTTCATTTTGTCCTCCTTCCACTGTGAGTTTAATGGTGATGGCTAATTCTGGACTATTGTGGACTGTATTTATTTATAACAATAAGGTTGTTTTAAGCAGAAAGAAAAGAAAGGAACGTGCACAAACCTAACTAAAATGACAGTAACTCATGAACTTGTGTGTGAAAAAGTGTCTTGTGGAAGAAACAAAGGAAAGACGATGCAATCTGTCTCTGCTTTTGAAAGGGGAAGTGTGAGAGACAAGAACCCCAAAATGTCAGCAGGGGGCGTGGGTGGACTGATTTACCAGGACAGGTGGAAATGAGTGAAAAGATTTTGAACCAGAATTCCTTGATTTTTCTGCAGGACATGGACATGAGTGTCTGGGGTTGCATGCAGAGCTCACGTCGGGAAACAGTTTTGACAATTTTTGATTGTGTTGTACGCAGATAGATAAAGTCAGACTTTTACTAAAGTAAAATGCCATGGAATACAAATATAACAAAAATACTAAAAATGTCTGTATTATGACAGGGTGGTGTAGTAAATCATGACTGTATGACTCCTGGTAGCCTGGAAACACTTTCCCATGAAAAGTAAAGTGTATTGTGACAATATTTTAATTAAAAGTTAAACAGTTAATAAAATCCAACATCCTATAACCATTTTAGATTATATTATTGTTTTATACCATTGTTGTTGTAGCTGCAGTACCCTTAGAATCCCTAAGAGAAAATCAACATGCCACAACGTCCCTTGCAAGTTCTGGGACCAGTGATTTTTTTTTTTAAATTTTGCCCATCATAGTCAGACCAATCAGATGATTCTTTAATGTAAAGAGCATACAATAAAACAGCGTGTTTGGTGACAGGCTGAAAATTGAACAACCTTATTTGACCATTTTAACCGATGGCCCTACATTTTTTTGGCTGATGCGTTTATCCAAAGCAACTTACAGTAAGTGCTTTAGACTATTTGGATACAACCCAGAATTACAAAAATACATCAACAGCTTGAAGTATCACATTTAGAACTTTTTTTTATGACTTCTGCAAATCATGCACATGACTCAAATAAATCTAAAGTTTTTCACTGCTCAGATTTAATGATTTACCTGCTTAGTTTCCCTCTGTGGCTTCGCTCTGGCCGTCTCATCTCTCTGCTGCAGAAGTGATCTCTGTGAGTGGACTTTGTCTCTGAGCAGGGCGGCGTAACGGTGATGGAGAGCGTCTCTGAGACGGTGGATGTTCTGTAGGCCTGTAGATGGCGCTGGAGCATAAACAAAGAAAACGAGGGACACCAACTGAAGGTCAGTGAGCTGAGAGGAAGCACCACCTGAATATGGAGGCAGAGAGCAGCAGTGTTTGGTGATGAAAGTATTGATTCTTTCTGCACTGTTTTCTCATTGTGTTATTGTGCCTCCTCTGCTGATGACTGGGAGCAGAATAAAAGACATTAATGACTATGAAAGTGTCTCATATCATCTGTATAGAATTTATCAACCTGCTCCAGCTGAGCCTGACGCCGGGCCTTGGCCTCCTGGTCTGGGTCTGGACTGCAGTCGTGAATCGCCTTCCTCCTCCAGGGCTCAGCTTTGACTCCATCCCCTGCCTATCAGCAGTGAAAACCCAATTTAGATGCTGTGGGAGTGAATCCGTCAGCGTGCATGAAAGATTAAAAAAAGAATGCATTTTTGGTAATCCCTCTCGTCTGCCAAGAGCAACCTCCCACACAACAGCCTGACAACACGATACGCAGGAGGAATATGCCCACCTCCTCTCTCACAAAGCCCTCACCTTAATTCCTGATCTTCAGCACGTCTCTAGAAAACAGTTTTGTGAGTCTGTGTTTTGTGAATCTGCTGTAAGCATATCACTGAGCAATAGTGTCCTTATTTAATCCTGGACAAGAATGGTACCCAACAGATGTCACAGGGGGGAGTTTCAGAGACAGATTTAAGGTGAATCTTGACTTGTCACACCAAAGACTAAGACGGGGCTGCTCCAACAAAGATAAATTTAATATAAGATTAGTGCTAAACAGACTTTAGCAAAACTAGGTTTAAAATAATAAATCCAGATTTAAAATTCAGCAGAGCTCTGTTGCACAATTACAAACTAATCCTAGTTTAGTAAACACAAGTTAAGTTAAGTGATGGCAACTGAAATTAAAGTTTAATCAGCATGGAAATGCTTGCTCACACAAATTAAAATAAATAGGCCGGGTTAATTTTTAGCTGTTCTGTATTCCTCCTGCAAAACATTGCATTGTTTGCTAGCTAGCTAAAAAGTTCCAAATAACCCCCCAAAACATTATGTTGTTTACTAGTGAAAAGTTCACAAAATGTTACATTGTTTGATAGCTAGCTTAAAATGGCAAAATAATATTATGAAATAATTATAAAATAATATTATTTGCTAGATAGATAGCAAACAAGTAACAAAAAACATTATGTTGTTTGCTAGCTAGCTAAAAAAAAACTTTTTAAAGTTAACTACATATTGTATTTTTGCCAGCTAGTTAAAATGTTAGTTAGCCCTTGTTATTTTGTCATGTAAACCAAAACCAAATAGTGTTTAATCAATATGGAGACACTTGTTTCCCAAATTAAATAAATAAAAATAAATTTGATTGCTGCCAGGGAAACGTTAACTTCCGAGTGCTCTGTACTCCTTAACAAAACGTTACATTGTTTGCTAGCTAACTAACACGCTGAAGAAAAATTACAGTTTGCTAACTAGCGAGAATGTTAAGAAAATGTTTCATTATTTGCTAGTTAGCTAAAAAGCAACAAAAAAGTTAAACTGTTTGCAGACTAGCTAAAAGGTTAGTTAGCCTAGTTAGCCAACCCATGTTGGCTCGGCAGAGAAGCTCCAATTTCATCCTTAAGTAAAACTTTGGCTTTATTATCAACTGGAGAGAAAGAGGAAAAAGAAAAAGTCTGGTTTAAAGTTAAACCATGATTTAATTGGGTTTAATCCTTGTTGGTGCAACCCAGTCTAAGAGTCTAAAGAGAAAACAGAAGATGAAAGGGAATGCAAAGAGTGGAGCATGCCATCAAAAAAATGCAAGGTTAATGGGAATAACAGCACGCATGCCAAAGCAGATAAAAACACGGAGCTACATGCTTCTTTTTATAAGCCTCAAATGAAGAATGAAACATGCTTGAGGAGGATTTTATGGGAGGACTGTACTTTCTGATCTAAGTCTTGTCTCTGAGGTCGCCCTGTCTCTGGGAAATGCCCTTGTTCTTAACAGGCTCCCACTGAATGACTAAAGTTTATGGGCTGAGTCTGTCCAGGAAGTGTCTGCTTTGTCTTTTCTCACAAAAGCTGCTGGAAACGCGGGATTTATCAGTTCCGTTGCCACAGTAATCGTGTGGTGGCAGAGCGGAGGGACCTGCAGTTCTTTGCTCTCACTGCTGTGTGCAAAGTGTGAGTGACGGTGCGAAAGGCAGCATCCATCTGCGCTCCCTGCCACCACAAATCAGTGGAGGATAATGCAGCTGTCCTGCTGTACCACGTCATGATCATGATACTGCAGTGAGGTGGACAGAAGCCTGCAGCCGTCTCTCTTTTTTTAAACTCCTGATCCAAAAAGAGAAGGGCAGAGAGGCGAAGGTACTCACACTCTGTACTCAAGGGGAAGCACAGATACTTGTGTAAAATAAAAAAAAAGGTAAAAGTAGAAGTACAAATTCAACTTCTTAACTAAAGTACACATGATAAGTACAGGTTCTGAAATGTTCTCAAGATATGAAAGTAAAAGGTCACCCTCTGAAGGACGTTTCCACCGGCTGTTTCTGTGCATAGCTAACAGAACCTCACCTTTTCTGCACAGTCTAATCTCGCTCTCTGTTTTTATCTTTCGTCTTTTACGTTGTTTTTAGTGCAGTTATCGTCTTGTTACGTCTTTTTTGTCCTGTCTTCCTTTATGTAGGTTTTCCTCCTCTTACATCTTTCCATTTTGTTCCGTCTTCTTTGTCTGGTTGTGTCTTTTACGTTGCTTGTTGTCATTTCTTGTCTCTTTTTCATCTTTTACATTGTTTTTCATCTTATTACACCTTTTTCATCTTGCTAAGTCTTTTATGTTGTTTTTTTCATTTTGTTACATCACTGCCTTTTTTGTCTTATGTTGTCATTTTCTTATGTTATGTCTTTTGTCTCGTTGTCATTTATGCTTTTTACATTGTTTTTTGTCTCATTACATCTTCTCCATCTTGTTCTACCTTTTTTATCTTGTTACGTCTGTTACATCTTTCATCTTCTTATGTCTTTTATGTTATTTTTTGCCTTTTTATGTGTTTTTCGTCTTGTTCCGCCTTCTTTGTCTTATGTATTTTACCTTGTTTTTCATCTTTTGTCTTGCTACATATTTTTCATTTTGCTATTACGTTGTTTTTTTTGTTTTGTCTTTTTTGTCTTCTTACATCTTTTTTGTCTTGTTTACTATTTTGTCTCATTATGTCTCTTACATCATATTTCATCTCATTACATCTTACATTGTTTCATTGCTTTTTGCTTTGTTACATCTCTTTCATCTTGTTGCACCTTCTTTGTCTTGTTATACCTATTATGTCGTTCTTTGTCTTGTTACGTCTTTTTTATCTGGTTATAGAATAAAAATAATCAATGTTTCTCCTCAAATGCATTCAAACTAAAGTAATGAGCCTGTTTTGGAAATGAAAGGTGTTGAAAGTACAGATATTTGTGTTCAAATGTAGGGAGTAAAAGTAAAAGTTTGTCAGAGTACAGACACCTGAAAAATCTACAGTAAGTATTTGTACTTAGTTACTTCCCACCTCTGGAAAGGGACAGATGGGACTGGCTGCTCAGAGACACAGCAGACAAAAATAGAAAAATAAAGGTATTTGTCACTGCAGGTGTGAACTGAAACAGTTTGTGGCAGATGATGAAAAGACAGAGCTGAAAACAGCGTGGGGTGGGATTAACAACTCAGAATGAAAAAGACCTTGAAGGTCAGTTTGGAGAAAGTGTTTCCACTTGTAACCAAGTCGACCGACAGTCTCAAACGTCGCCAGCTCCTGTTTCTTTAAACTCTATTTTTTCCCGATTGAACACAAGTATTTGAGCTGCTTCAGACATAATTATGCCAGTTCTCACCCCCAGGACAGTCATGAATAGCTCGGCCTCAGGCCTCAATCAGACAGCAATGAATACCAGAGAGAGGTGCATAAACAAGGCCACAATTGAAATGACACAATAGGGGAGGATTACACAACTTTTGGTCACAGAGCCAGCAGATAATATCATCACAGGGGCCATGGAGAACCCAACGGGTCTTGGTACACACTGTACTGGCTCAGCCATGATCTCAGTCTGCAACATGCCACAATAAAACCACTCTGTGACACTGAAAGGGAGCATCTATTCAGGACAAGATGCTTTATTCTGGCAGCTTGCTTGTTTACACACATGACATACATAAGACATTTGTAATGTCATGTACTGTGGCCAGGCTTGGGGAGTGACGGATTACATGTAATGGGATTACGTAATTAGGATACCAAAAAAGTAAATGTATTCCATTACAGTCAGTAAAAATGGGGATTACGATTTTAAAATACAGAATGATTTCCTACTATGTTCATGAGTCGCACTGGTGTAAAGTGAAACCAGCTAATCTTACAGTCAGGTCGTTATCATTTCCTCCGATGAAAAATGCTTCTCTGGGAGGAAATTTCGACATTGTTTTGTCTTTAAATCAAAAAAGAGGAACAACATCACAGTACAGCGACTGTTCTGCCTTTCAACTGGCATCATTCAAGAACTCAATTCAACTCAAATGCTCTAATTTAAAGAAACATTTAAGACAAGTTTACGTTACAGGGCGTGTGAGCATTCAGGGGGCAAAACGGCTTTGGTAGCTGGTCAAAAGATTTTAGTTAACAGATGTAATCAACATACATTTTGCATGGTTTTGTAAATACTTGTTGACTCATAAATCAAATAAATCATAAATCATCGTAAATCATAAAATGCAATTTCAGAGTTGGACCTGTTTGTTTGTCATTCATATCACATTAATATATTATGTAAAAAGTTAGCTAACAACAGGTGACTATCAGTACAGTCATCAGGTCTCTGAATGAAGTCGCCCCACTACATTTGCTATTCAAATAATGCTTCACTAAAAGGAGCAGAATAACAAAAACTTCATGGGTTGCTGACATGTCTTGTTAATTTTGCTCAGCCTGGTTTTGTTGGTTATTGAGCCTGTTTATCCTCTTGTTATTTGACCATATCAGGAGCATCGTTACAACATTAGTGTCAATAAGCTAATTAACTCAAAGGATCTTTACAAAAAAGGTCACTTCACAACCTGCCACTTTTGAAAGAAATTTGACAGCTACTGTAAACACACCGTCCAAGACATGAGACACATGTGACAGCTAGCGAGGTCTGGTGGTGGTGAGAAATGAGAAATGAGAAACACTAGTGAGTCCATACTCATCCATTCCTGGATAAAACGTAATTTAACAAGATAACGGCAGAATAAGATAGGAAACTTTTGGTGCTGGTGAGAGGGTGATTTAAAATACCTTTCTGACACGAACAGGTGACAAGTGAACATCAGAAATAGAGGGCAGAGTGATGGACTGATGAGGGCCTTTGCACTCGGATCTCATGGCAAAACCACAACTGAGGAAACCTTCAGAGAAAACAGGCATGGATCACTGACAAATCACATCAAACAAACCCAAGGACAGAAGCAATTTTTCAAAAATATCTTACCAGTTGTTGCTGTGGGAGCATTTCAAACTTGCTGTAATGCCTTTACACTCCTCTGTCCAACTTTTAAAGCGTGCCACGCTCGGAGTAAAACTCTGGTTACCAAGTGACCGAGAACAATGCAATAGAGTTAAACCTTATTGCAGGGAAGCTTCACACTGCACAAACAAATTAAATGTGTTTGTGACCCTGCATTAAGATTTAATTTGTGTTTGATGTTTGCATGTGTTTGTGGTTTCCCTTAACTGGTTTAATGATCAGTGCAATAAAATGTGGGCAACTCGAGTGAACCAACTAAAAGTGTCTTTATGGCTTGATTTCAGTTATAGCAAATGTTTGGTTTATTTGTTTTTCACTGTTTTGTTTTCAGCCATGAATTGGTCCTTGAGCAGCTCTACCTGAGCAGTACATTAAGTACATTATCTCTTATGTAATAAAAACATGTGCCTGGTTGCATAAAACCATCACAATTTTTATCTTTAGGGGAAAAAATTAAGTTGCATAACATCAACCCAAGAATTTCTTTTGGATGTTGTGAAGAGAAACATTTTAATCCCCAGGTATTTGCCCCTAGCTACTTAAGAATCCGCTTATATGTTGCTAGACGGTCCTTAGAGATAATTTTCCTCAGAAAGTTTTAGGGAGTAACAGTTCCTTCAGAGTAAAATAATTTGTGGAATGGCTAAATTTATGGTGAGTGAAGAGGAGGAGGAGATACCAAGACACAGTTGTTGGAGAGTACAGATTCGATGTTAGCACTCACAATGTTGCAGCTAGCTGGCTCTCATACATGAACATCAGCTATTAGCAATATTTTCATATTTCTTCATCTACGGTTGGTTTCTCAACAGATCTCTCACGTTAGCTTACTTTTTGCCAAATCTTCTGCTTGTGTGTATTTGTTATAGACCCTTTTACAGTTTGTTAACAATGAGCAAGCTGCACAAGCAGTTTGGCAATACAGGTATGGCGGAACACAATAGCTTGTCAATGGGTGCGGCAAACACAAGCAGTTTTGATCACGTCCTCAGTCAACACGTTTAATAGCTTGCAGCCACAGACGCCGCCGATTGCTCTGAAATGGTCATGATCCTGTCAGAATTCTGTACAACCTAAGTCGACCAGTGGAATATGGATTCTGATGTATCGTATATGGAAAAAAAAAACAGACATTTTGGTGATTTTGGTGGTGGTAAAAAGTGTAATTCAACATTTGCAGCTTGATAACTCGTCTGGATGACTGGGGGGGGAAACCGGTACCTCTGTTGCCAAAATGCATGCGCCGCTTTTGGATGATGTCGGCTGTAAAAGGGTCGATGGCTGCTTAGTTAAATTTAGTTAGGATTATGTCCTTGTGCTTTTCATATTCTTGGAGAACTTTTTCATCTTCTGTCTTTTTGTTTCTCTTTGTTGTTCATTTTGGAGGACCGTCTAGCAACACATAAGAGAATACTTCAGTAGCTAGAGGCAAACACTAATTCCCTTACAACATCCTATCCAAAGCTGATAGTAATTTTATGCAACAGTTTTTTTCCTATAGCATCGTTAGCTGAAAATCTGAGGGAAACCTTTGCCTCAGTGGTTTTATGCAACCGAGCACTGGCACTTTAAATGAAAATACCTTAATGACTATCTATCTCTTGTAGTTACATGCATTGTTTTGTCTGATTTAACAAACATAAACCACACTGGAGTTCGTTTCCTCGAGTGGATCATGCACCTGGGCCCGTCAGCACACTGGTCAACCCTGCTTAACAGGAAATCTAAGAAGCTTACAAACACTAATGCCCAAATGGCCCCAGGTAGTTACAGTGGCAACAAAGAGCCTTTAAAATACCGTCTGAGAACTGGCCAGAAGTTTAAAAGAAATCTGAATGACTGCAAATGAGCATCATGTAACAGACTTATTGAAGAAGCATAACACAAATCAGCTTTTGAAGGATTTAAAAGGGTCAGTGACACTTGAATAATTTAAAAACATTTTACTTCAAATGGCATAAAATCATCAGCTGAGAAACATTTGACAGTACAAATATTTAGTAAATATTAAATACTGTACATCACTGATAAATCCCTACAAAGGATATAACCCTCTGATTAGAGGAAACATAAACAGTCCAGTTTGGTTTCAGCAGCAGGCGCATGTGAAGCCCTGTTGTTGACAGCTTATTGTTCTCCTGCACAAAGGAACGGTTTCACGTCCCTTCACGCAAACCACTCTGCCAATCCACAGGCGCCCCACTGAAAACAAAAACCATGTGCAAAGGACGAGAATATTAAGGTATTCAGTTCAGACGTCAACAAAACATTGGTCAGGCATCAAACTGGCAAAGCAACATCCCTGTGAGCAAACTGCTGGATGAGCCACAGGCTGCAATTCTGCTTTAAAATCTTACTTTTGTTGTCAAATTATTCCAATGCAATTTACTTTTTTTCTTGAATAAGTCTCATTTTTAGTGACATTTATTTTAGCAAATAGTTCTGAAACAAATTGACATTCCTTTTTTTAAGGGATTTTCTCCCCTCATTTGCAAGCGTTTAATTTACAAGATACTAATTTAAAGGTGCAGTTCACCCCAGAATCAAAAATGCATATTTTTCACCTGGCCTGTAGTGCTTTTTATCCATGTAGATTTTTTTGGTCTGAGCTGCAGAATTTTTGAGATACTGGCTATACATAATAGGACTAAATGGTACTCAGCTTGTGGTGTTTGAAGCACCAAAAACATACTTTTATCAAATTCAAAACCAGTCTGTCTTTCCAAAAATCATGACCCGGTTACTCAAGACAGTTCCTCCAGCATTTCGCAGCTTTTTGGGGGGATAGTTACGGCCTAAAATGCCAGCAGCATTAAAATTTCACAGCAGCTTTTCTAAAAAAAAAATTGTGATGCGTGTTGCCACGTTTTAATGTTTAAGGCGCTTTTTTTTTGCAATGAAAGTGAAAACTGCAAAAGAAAGTTGTGATTTTTTTGTATAATTCATTAAAAATCAAAAGCAATTTGTTTGAGGGAGAATAAAACGAACACTTTACTAAAAAGGCTCAGGATTACAAAAATTTGCACAAAATGTTACGCTGATTTGTCGAATTTTCAGTGATTGGACAAAACTGCCAGGTTGTGCAGAATTCATGGTTGAATTTGTTTGAACTGTTGCGATCACAACATTGTCCGATGTTGTGGCCAGTTTCATGAAGGAGCTACCTTCTTTCTGGTAGAAAGAGAATAGTTCCAGTAGATTCTAATGGAGAAAGAAAGCAGCTCTTAAAATTGCTCACAACAAGGTCTGCAGATTATCCTGATACTGGGACATGATTTCCAGAAAGAGACATTGCTGTTGGGTTTTTAAATGTATGTAATGTGGCCAGGTGCCATTCAGTCCAATTATATTGGAGAGGAGACATTTTTACAGCTGATATCTCCAAAATACTGCAACTCCGACCAAACAAATCTAGATGGTTAAACACCACTACAGGTAAGAGGTAGAATATGGATTTTTGATTTTGGGGTGAACTGTCTCTTTAAGATGCCGTTGCAGCAGGCCTATATCGGTGCACACTCTTCATCATGAGTCCATCATCTCTATTCTCAGTCTGCTGGAAAATAAAAGATGAAAAGTCAGGTGTCAGCAGCCTTTAAGGTGCGGGAGTGCAGAAAGTTTGTCGACTTTTCCTAAAGCAGCGGCGTTTTCGACCCCTTTGAGCCACTCTTTACATTTCCTCACTACAGTCTCATCCACGTCTCCGTCCTCTTCTTCATACTCCACGTCGTCGTACTTGTATTGATCGTTCAGAAGCGATATTTTAACGATGGCGGTGATGTCCTGCTCGGCGCCCTCCGCTTTGGCGGCAGGAGCGCAGCCCTTGGAGCCTCCGTGCGCCTTTTTGGATGGAAAAACTCGCCTGTGCCGAAAGTCCGCGGAGGCGCAGCACTTCTGCTGCTTTGCCATCATCTGCTTTTCAAGATTTCGCTTCTGGATGACGAGAATGGCTTCAGGGGTGAGGCTGAGGGTAAACTGGATCTCCTTCTTCCCTTCCTCCTTGCCGTGGAGCTGTCTGGAGGAGTCCATGGAGCTGGAGCGCCTCACTCCTTCCGATGAGTCCTGAGGTTTGGGCACCGCCAGCCAGGAGCATTTTCCCTGCGTCTCCTGGCTGGCTGCCTCCTTCTGAGAGGGGCTTTTGCTCTTCTCCTGCTGGTGTTTTCGCCCCAAATTCCTTAAATTCGCCGCCGTCCAAGAAATGGACTGCTTCTCCTTGTCGGACGCCGCTTTCTCTCTGCCGGATTTGCTGGTGAGCTCAGTCTGAGGAGGCGCTCCGTTGGCTTTCTTTTTCCCGAATAGTTCCCTGCCAGGAGAGGAGATCCGCTGGTGGAGGCTGATCGGCGGAAAAGGCATTTTCGTGTCTGGTAGTGAAGATCAGGATATAAAAACGTGCAATTGTCCAAAGTGCAGATGAGGAAGCCGTGCGCAAAGCGACGAGCGGCGCTCAGCTGGCATTATCCAAGAGAGGCTGTAGTGCACCTGTTGTCCGTCCACACTGACTGGAGTTCAACTGGTGCACGCACACACAGCCGGCTGCTTTATGACCGAGCTGGCAGGAAGGCGTGGTCAGGACACGCACCAAACAAAGCACCGAAAAAACTGTGGTGATGTCATTTCATAATTTCCAATAACTTCCTGAAGCGATGATGGACCACATCCACCTCAGGTTCCCCTCGTCTTTCCTCACAGCGCCTCTCTGCTGGTTTCCAGTCACTGAACCAGATCACACACACAATCAAATTCTTTAATAGATAACCACCCTGAAAAATATTAATTATCTGCGAGAAATTGAGGTACAGTGACTGGATGGGTGTAATTTTAACTCAAGGTGCTGTGGGTTTATCTGGTTTTCTTAAATGTGAATAATTTTCCGCCTGTTTTCAAGAATTGAATTGTAACTTTGAAAGGAAAAAAATATTGGCAGAAATAAAGAGATTAAAAGAAATAAAGATGAGTTCATTACTATACTTCAGTATAATTTTCAGGTATCTGTACTTTACCTGAAATATCTGTACTTTATTTTTCTGACAATTTGTTTTACTTTAACTCCTTCAGTTTTAACAAAAATATGTACTTTCTACTTCTTACATTTTCAAGACAAGCTTAATAGCCTTAAACATACTTGAGTATTAATGCATTTTAGGGGACTATATTGATTATTTTTATTTGGCATCCTTGCACAGCCTCCCAACGTTAGTCTAAATGGATGGGACAATAACACAGAAAAGACGATTCCTTGGTGTATCGATCAGTGCATATCATGCATGACAGACGTAACAAAACGAAAATGATGTAAAAGATGTTAGAAGATGAAAATGACGTAAAAGGTGAAACAAGATGAAAGTGATGTAAAAGATGTATCAAGACAAAAATGTGCAACAAGACGAAAACGATGTAAAAGATCTCACAAGACAAAACAACGCAAAAGATGTAACACAACCAAAGCGACGTAAAAGATGAAACAAGATGAAAATGACGTACAAGACGTAACAAGAAGAGAATGGCGTAAAAAGACAAAAATGTTAAATTATTATTCAATCATGTATCATGTAACCCCCCTCCTGCTGGTCCCCGGTCCCCAGCTTGAAATCGATCAAAATAGATATTGAATATGCCTCCTGGGGCTGGGTGACATGGGCAAAATCAAACATCACAATATTTTTGATCAAATACCTCGAATTTGTGGCAAAAAATTGTGGGGATGACTATTGATGCTTTCACACAATTTGAGATTTTTGATACATGATCATCAGTAATGTGGATATAATGACTAAGTGGGAAAAGGCAAATGATAGAGCAGTCAGAACAGTCTGGTAAAAAAAAACCTGTAATGCAGCCTTTAAAAACAGAAAAAGACAACACTTATGTCACAATATGTCGATATCTAGCCTCATATTGATATACTGCCCTGCCCTAACACCTCCTATACATCACATATATATGGTCATAAACAGTGTTTGGTCCTTGATCTGTCCTTGAACTAAACAAAACATGTCACTGTCTCAATGCACTTTGATTTTATCCTTTCAGTTGGTCAATAAAGTCTCGAATGTCAATTAACTGATGTACGTGCCTGCTCTATTGTTGTTCTCTGAGCACTGTAAGCCTATGAAAGACATCTGGGGGAATTTAAAATAGTCTACAGCATTGATTTCTCCTCCTTTCTGCTGTTATCTGCACTTTCAGCCAGACAATTGATTCCATGTGATTTTGTTTCCCTCGGTGTAAATGTAAAAGGAAATCAATACTTGCTTCAAAATCTATGGTTTTTAGACTGTTTATTTGATATTGCCTGAGGAAACATTTTGCCATTGAGTCATTCAACAGATTGTTATTCATTTGTTCTGGTGACTACCATATCAATATGAGAAACTTTAGAAATAATTTACATTACAGTGTACAAATAACATTGAATATGTGCTACATTTGTCCCAATACATGCTTTATGTTTGAATTTCTGTACATTGAGACTAAGGCTGTGTTTCTGTGGCTGAATATTTTGATGTACTCCTTGAGCAAAAATCAAATTTAGACCCACAGTCCTCTGACTCACTCTTGGAAGCAAAACAAAAAGGCAATTAAATTACCAACACAAGCCAAGTTATTTATTCATTTTTTACAAGATGAGCTGAAGAGGACACACAGACTTGTTTAATTTCACTGCTTGTTGTGGCGTTGTATCCCGCTCCTCTCTGACATAACAATGGATTAGATGTAATGAAGAGGAAACAGTTGGGAGACTCTAACAGATTGCTGCTGGGGTCAGGGTGCTTCCCCCCCGGCTTCATCCTCAAACTTCGCCGTAATCCAAAAATGGCGGGCAAAGAAAACCGATCACAAAAACAACCCCGCTCCCCTTCGTTCAACAGAATTATTTTATCCCGGAGATTATTTGCTCAAGGATTTGCTGGGTCTCTGCCAAGTTAGTTGAACAAGTAGTGCTGAGGGGAGATTTTGTCCATGCTAATCCACCACCACATTATACAAGCGTCTAATGAAACTATGTGGGGGCTGCACAACAGGAAGCGCTGTTATTTTGTAGCATCAAGCAGAAAGAAAACCTGAAGGCATGTTTGTTAAACCTTGAGCAAATCCTGCAGCTCATACATCAGGAAACAGGGCGCTATTTGCGGCTATTAATGCAACATTTAGATAAAACTCACGTAAAATCAATTTTTTTCACTTCCATGACTGATTTCTGTTCCAAGGTGTTCTATAAAATAAGAAAAACACACCTCCTCATCAGGATAATGTGAACATCTGCACCACAGATGGGGGAAGGATGAGGTTATGAATCTTCCGGAGGAGGTTGTCATGACAACCGCATCCTCAAAAGGCTATGCCATCATGCTGAAACAATATAGGGAACCCGATGCAAGCTATACTGGGTTATTAGGTCACGTCAAAGCCACAATGCTCAGAAAAGCGTAATTAACTGGGTCATTGCTGCATCTGGCAGGAAATCAAATGTAAAAAGGAGGAGTAATTTTAATGTAATTTGATGAGCTAAAGGGGGGGAGGGAGGCAGGTGTGTTCAAATACACATTGAGGACTAAAAGGCTAGACAGGAGCTGCTTTTTTCCCCTAAATCGCTTTAGCTGGAGAATCCTCAGAAGAGCTGTGGATATCATACATCCCAGTGCATCATCAGTGAAGCAGTGCCTCAATTGCCTAAGGGTAAATAATCATAAATAAACATGGAATAGCATCTGAGAGCTTTTTTTTTATACACCAGTGCCTCTTACACAGACATAAAACAGAAAAAGAGTGTGTTTTAATAATGTTTGCATGTAATAAGTCAGAAAACCATTAAAAATCCAGAAGACAATGTAATCTCACTCTGTTTAAGATGTAAATATGTGTGGTTGGTGAAAATATCAACAGATCTCTTCATATATATGTATATACAATATAATGTTAAAGGCACTTGTGTTGTAAATAACAATGTAAAGCAAAGTCAAAATAATTTCCCTGCACTTAAATGATAAAAAAATCCTCTGAAAATATAGGAATATCTTAAATATATTAAGCATTAAAGGCACCCATGTCTCTCACATCAAAAGCAAAAGAAAAGTGTTATAATCTGATTATAGTTAGAAAGTAAAAGCGATAATTCACAGTATGAAAAAGCCATAGTAAAAATCTGAAGGAAATAGTGTATAAACAACATGTTTTTTTTTGTTTTGTCTTTGTTTTTACAGAGCCACTCTTCTTGCAGTTTGCATATTAGGACCAGTCTTCAAATGAAATTGTGGATTTAAGACAGACAGGTTGTGAAACATTTCATCACGGCATCCCTGTAAGAAAAAAAACAAACAAACAAACAAACAGAGAAAATGCATCATAAACAAAGAAATAAAGAAAAGAAATAGGGTTCAGGAAAAAATAAATAAGGTGGAGGCAAAATTCAGTCATGCGTACAAAATTAAAAGCGACAAAAAAAGCACTTCCACCCTTTGTTACGGCGATTTGGGTGGGGCTCGTCATGAATAAGTGAGTGTGTTTTGGCGGGGAAGCACCACTCGCTCAGAGTGATGGGGGCTCCCTTTTCTCCAGGTACTCTGCCTGTGTTGAGGGATGATGCAATACGAGCGATCGCCATGGTTACCACATATCTTTTTTTTTTTTTACCCCTCACACCGTTTGCTCTTGCCATCGGTGTGTTGCTATGCAGACTTCGCCTGCAGCCACACGGTCAAATTTTAGGTGGAGGAGGTGTGAAACCCCGTCAAGGTTAAAAGGAGAAGGGGGGATCATGAGCAGCCTGAGAAGGAGGAGGGAAAAGGGAGGAGGAGGGGAGGTCGGTGGACAGACAGGAGGAGACTTGCTCCTTCAAATGCTCTGGTTCCTCCCTCTGATGTATCAACAAAAACACCAGAATCCTCATGTTATTCCTCTAATACAGATTGAGGTTTGTGTTTTCACCCATTCATGAGAATTGGGACAAATAATGTCCTGCCAAAGAAAAAAACATTAAAAATTATGTTAAAGCCAAATTTTTGGTGACATTTTTTATAATGTACATATATGAAATATATGTAATTTATGCAATGTTTTGGTTTGTTTTCATTTTTTAAATTTCTAAACTTGCTCTTTGCCAGAAAACACTCTTGTCCCAGGCAAGAATTCACAACTTAAAACAATTCAAAAATGTGTTAAAAGCCTTCAAAATCTAAAACTAACAATACCTACTGATAACTCAGGTGTAAAAATGCGCTATTATAATCATCTTTGTTTTAAAATAGATTTTTTTTGAAGATCTTTTTTACAGCATAATTCTTATTTAGCTTTGATTTAGAAGGGCTACAGAGTCGACATGTTGTGGCTGACACACTTCTGATAGCAATATTATTTAATAAATTTGTCAAAAAATAGAAAGTTTACCAGTGTTTAGCAGCATTCCCGTCTTTTTAAAACCAGGAAGTGAGACAAGGGTCCTTCCGGTATAGCTAAACATTTTAATGCCTGATTAAATCATGTTTTTTGTAAAAATCGGATGGAAATCAGGGACACAACTTTAAAAGGCCAACATTTTCATTACAAAATTGATTTAAAGATTATTCTAATAGCACTTTTTTTTCCTCTGTTACTAGCAGGTATTGTTAATTTTAGATTTTGACTGATTTTAACACATTTTTTAACTGTTTCAAGCTGTGAAATCATGTCCCTTGAGACAAGGGTGTTTTGTTTTGTGTGTTTTTGTGTGTTTGTTGAAAAAAATGCAAGCAAACCAAAACATTTCATATATTACATAGATTTCATATATATAAATCCTTAAAGAATAATTATTCACCAAAAAGTGTTGGTACTAATATTTTTAAAGGTTTTTCTTTTTTTTTTTTTTTGTATTTGTCCCATTTCTCAAGAATGGGTGTTTATACATTCATTGAGGCTTGGTGCTATTTTTGCTTCTCCAAAAACTTCATGAATAAATGATCAGGCTCAGAGACTTTCCCCCATTTCTGATCATTAAATATCAGAGCAACAGCAGCCCTGAAGCACTGTGGGAAGTGCACATGCAGCAGGTTTTAGTAGCCAGCTCTGCCGGCGTTGAGAGGTTATAAATAGGAAACATGGCAAAATACATTAAAGGATCAAGTCCACTGGCCATGTGGTGTTGTAGGCGGCCAGGTATCACGGTTTGTCTGACCGCAGACAGGAATGAGACAGGACTGCAGTCTAATGCTTTTTAACGTGTCACTAAGACGGATAGAGGTCTGTGATCAAAATATGCTGCTGCTCCGTGACAACATGGCAAACAATAGAGCTAAATGATCAAATCTAAATTAAATGAAAAATGGATTAAAGTAAGAAGCTTAAGAGCAGAGGAGGAAAACAATGTGTTGACAGAAAAATATATAACAACAAAGGAGTGACAAATAAATACGTGATCATAAAGATTTCTTAAAAGAGTAGTCAAATTAGCATTTCTCCATAGGAATTTGGTTTTTGGTGGGGTGGCACGGGAAAAGGTCTTTGTCTCAGTGTCGCATTGTTGTTGGCGTTTGTGTTGGGGGAGGGGGAACTCAGGGTGGCTATAGGACGTCTCTCAGCTGTCAGGACGGATTACAGGGTCGCCCAAATACACAAGGCACTTAGTGGGGGGGCTGCACGGGGGCTCTGGACCTCTCACCAAATGAGACATAACCCTGCTTACAGCTGGACTGACAAAACAACATCACACCTCAGGCTCGGCTTAGAGAAAGCACTGAGGTGGTTCAACATATGGGACAATTTGAAGCGAACATCTGAGTTTAGGGAGGATTTTCTTCCATTTATAATTCTATGCTCTGGTTTCAAGGCTATAAGGCTCTATATTGTGTTAGGGGTACAAATTGTTTTATTATTGATTAAGCTGCATCTTATTTTATCATTTAATAGATTAGTCTACTAAATGTCAAAAAAAAGAGAGAAAATGCTCATCACAATGTCCAAAAGTCTTCAAATTGCTTAATTTGTCCAACCAACAGCCCAAAACTCAAGGGACTCTTCATTTACTATTAGTGATGTAACAATACCAAAAATCCACAGAACAATAATAGCACAATAAAAAGTCCACGATATATTAATCGTAATATTAAAAACAAAGAAGACAGCAACTTAAAATAAATGAATGCTTAAATTATGTATGTTCAACAAACAAAAACAAGTAGCAGCCTATTTATAAAGTTAAAAGAAATAACAAAATAAAATAATTAACATCATGTAACATCACTGTAGGCCCATTTTATTATTGCAATATCTTGATATTTGATATATTGTTACATCCCTATTTACATAAATGATGACTAAAAGAAGCAAATCCTTTTTCACATTTTAACTTGAAAGATAACTGGAACAATTAATCGATTATCAAAATAGTTGGCAATTCATTTTCTTTCAATCAACTAATCGTTGCAGCTCTATATTACGCATCATCTACAAGAAAGACAAAGCATGAAACCTTTGAGAAACACTAAAACATGACTATTAGATTTTTATCCTTTTACACAGGACTGCCTATTTGGGTCTAGATCTAATTAAAATTTTGCATTGTGCTTTAACCCTTTAGCTAGAAGCTTAACATAAGCTCATCACAAGCTACACTGGGGGAGAAATGTTTTGGTAAATCTGGCTGAAAGAGCATTATTCCAAGAAATAATTTCATTTAGATATTATGGATAAAGCCAAATAATGTCACAGGGGAAGGCACAGAGGAGTGTGGAACAACAAGCTGCCATTTGTTTGACACAGAGTGCCTGCACTAGTCATGGGGGGGGGGATTACAGCCATATGGCAGAGGCAAACAGTGTTTAGAGGTAAATGAAAACATGTTTTCATTGAAGGGTCACTCATAGTATTCCCTCCAGTCTGCTGTGTGTGGCAGGACAGCAGTCATTTGTAGACAGGTCAGTATTAAGATGTAAAGGGCAGCTGAAAATGTATTTAAGGTCTCAGAAGTGGCTCAAGTGAAAGGTGTGATCTTATAGAAAGACTGAATTTGGGAAAAGTACAAATGAAAGTGAGGACAGATACAAAACAATTAAAAGTAAATACACACAAAATGTAATCATATAATCATGCTGTCTTACCTGGCAAATGGAATGTAAGAGATGCTATACCTGAAACAGAAAAACACAATAAAATCAGGATAAAGAGAAAATGACTGGTTCTCTCACTAAATACACTGAAGAAAATGCTATAAGATAGCACTGGGCAATTGGACGAATATTTGGCTACTGGCTGAATCCATTGACGTTTTTTTTAGACAATCTTTTTTGGGAACTTTGTCCTTTTATTTTGCTAATTTAATGGTCTGCCTCCGAAGAATGCGTGAGCGCCGACACACTGATTCTCTAATTCAGCGACACAGTATACACCCACTGAGTCCGAAAACAAACAGGAGGAAAACAGCCTGTAGAGCCAGAATATGTTCACATCTAATGTGGTGAATTAAGGATCTATTTCAACCAAACCAGAGTTGGTGATTTTAATGGTATTTGGTTTCTGTTGACTTTAAATGAAGTGTGTTTTATGATGAGCTAAAAGACAGCTTAACTCATCTTAGTTTGATCAAAGCTTGAAAATTGGATTCAAAAGGTGTATTTTGGTGTTCTTCCATCATTTTTGGAGGCTGGAATCAGGTTTTTTGACTGTTTCTTAAAAACAATACTCAAACAGATTAATCAAATCGATCAAAATCAAGTCAAATTTAACAAAAGTAGGATAAAAAATAATTTAAAAAAACATACATAACCATACGATTTTATTTCAAATTATGTAACAAATGTGATGTTTCCCCTCTGATGGATTTAATTCCCCAAGCTCTATTAATACATATTTTTTTAAAGCTTCACCATCACACAGACAGTTCAGTAATTTACAAGACATTGTGAACTAACAGTTTCCTTTAATCTAATATATTTAGTATCACTGGTAATCTGAAGATTTTAAGTTCCAGAGTGTTTTAATGATCCATGTCTGCGCAGCATGGGTTTGTAATGATGTGATGTCCTAAGAGATTAAAAGCACAAAAAACACAACAAGGAGCACAGGACCTAAAGTAGATTTAGGATTTAATTGTGGCATAATGGCTTTCTGATACACCAAAATGTAAAATGCTCCATGAGGTAGTAATCATTGGACTGTCATGTTGCTCTGCGAGCGGATTAACCAAACGTGATTGTGAGTGAATTGGATACACTGTAATCTTTGCACTAATGACTCTGGACAGATTGGTCACCAAACACCAAGTACAACAAAAACATGATACCCTGCTCTGAAGTGATTACAGCTTGAGTTTAGTTTTTTTTTAAAAGTCTCTGATGCAACATCTAATGTATTTAAAATATGTGAGGAATTTGGTACAGCAGTTGAATGATTAACTGGAGCCCAAATCTGAGTGTGGCAGGAAACCCTCGTACTGTACACATTTTTAAAGTGAATGTTCTGAATGTCTAAACTACAGCCCCAAACAGAATGCAACAATTAGCACAAACTTTTCGATCTATATTCAGTTGAATACAGTACAAAGACAAGATATTTAATGTTCAAACTGATTTTGCAACATGTTTCAAACATCACCTTTTCTGTTAACAAGTCTCAGTCAGTGAACTGAGGACACTAATTGTTGTAACTTTGTGCTCCATAATGCACCACACATTTTCAGTGGGAGACAGGTCTGGACTGCAGGCAGGTCAGTCCAGTACCTGAACTCTTTTACTATGAAGCCACACTGTTGGTAACACGTGCAGAATGTGTCTTGGCTTTGTCTTGCTGAAATAAGCAGGGACGTCCTTGAAAAAGCTCTGAGATGAGCTCAGGTTCAGAGAAGTCTGCAGCATTTCTGAATGTTGTTGATAATCTTTCTCTTTGCATGGTAGTCTTAACTTGCATTTGCAGATGCAGCAACAAACTGTGTTTACTGACAACAGCTTTCCAAAGTGTTCCTGAGCCCAAGTAGTATCTTTGATACAATTATGTGGGTTTTTAATGCAGTGCTGCCTGAGGGGTCAAAGGTCACAGACATTCAATGATGGTTTCCAACCTTGTCCCTTGCATGCAGAGATTCCTCTGGATTCTCTGAATCTTTTAATGATATTATGGATTGTAGATGGTGAAATGCCTAAATTCTTTGCCATTTTGTACTGAGAAACACGCTTAAACTGTTGGACTATTTGCCCACACAGTTTTTCACAAAGTGCTGAACCTCACCACATCCATGCTTGTGAACGACTGAGTCTTTTGAGGATGTCCTTTAATTCCCAATCATGATACTGTCACGTAATGCCAATTAATCTGTTAACCTGTGGATGTTCCAAACAGCATTTGAGCATTCAGCAACTTTCTCAGTGTTTTGTTGTCCCTGTATATTTCCAACAATAAAACTTATTATTTGAGCATTAAATATCTTGTCTTGGCAGGCACTGTATTCAACTGAAATCAAGTAGTTGCAACTCATTGCATTCTGATTTTATTTAGCTTTTGCACAACATGACAACTTTAATGAACAGGGCTTGTAGATAAGTAAGCAAGTAAGTTAACTATTATCACTGTTTTGTTATCAAACTTCCTGCTGCCTGCCGTGCTCTGTACTGAGTCAGTGTTAGCCTGTAGTGCTTCAGTGTCACCGGTCACTTCACATAAGTCAGCCTGAGGACTGGACTTTACCCTCCTCTCTGTTTGTGTGTGTGTGTGTGTGGGACAGCAGCGACGTCTTATTACAGAACCACCTTCACACAGACGTCTGAGCGAGCGCCTGCGTGGGAGTGCACCATGCCCCCCAGTCTGTTAAAAATGAGCTCGAGATGTGTGACTTGTGGTTGCCATGGTGATGCCTCTGAGAACGCAGGCCGAGCGGAAGTGAATGCACTACGTGTAGGTGCAAAAATGCAGTTACGGGGCCGACACAGTCCTGCTCAGCGATGCACTCATATTGTCCGTTCCCTTCCTCCTGAGTTGCTGGGGTGGGGGTGGGGTTTCCATGTACATTCACATACTGAGAGTCTTTTGTTGCTGCTGTGCAAATATGTTCAAATTAATGAACATACAAGTGCTGACATGCCCATACACATCACTCACAGGTCTTAGCCTATTACTCACTGCGATGTTGGAACTTAACCCTGCTGACCTTATTACCATATGTGCTCTTTTCTCTATCAGCTGTTCTGAGTTATCTGTAGAATTTAGAAAGCCACATTTTAGACTGTGAATTAGGGCCTATTGGTTAGGTCAACTAGTTTAATGCTTAATCAATTAATTGTAGTGCGTCTAATATGTTCAAGGATAGGCACTAATATTTTTAAGCACTGGCCACGTGGGACACCAAGCCCCTAAATTTGGTGACAAAAGAAAAAATATGCAGAAAAAACAATACAAAAAAGGCCTCTTAACACAACTTTACACAGCGTTACTTAACTGTGACACTTGTGTTGTCCACTTTTCCAATAATTTGTGATGTGGTGTTTCTTGAAGGCATTGTTTCTGACAAATTTTAAATAAAAATTGATGATCAATTTTCGGTAGATCGACTAAATCAACTAACTAAATGGTTCTGCCCATAATGAACACAAATATCAATGGGAAAACATGTTCTTTTTTTCCTCAACTGGACACAGCTAATTAAAGCTTTCAAACTTAGAAGAAACAGTAAATTATGAATGGACAAACACTATTAATAAAGCAGAGATATGACAAAAAAAAAACCTTTGGATAAGGCAATAAAATCTTATCTATGCCTTACACATTAAGATTATTAAGGCCTTTATTTACATGCTTTTTTAATAAACATATCAAACTAATGAAGGACTCAGAGGTGCCCTGTGTTCTCCTTGTAATCACCTGCAGTTTAAGTCGTAGTAATGACCCATGAGACAGCTGGCAGAGACTTTGTCTTGTGTGTAAACAACACAGGTGGAACTACCCGTCTGACTCTAAGTACTGATCCTGGCACCACCTCTTCCTCTACAAGCTTAAAATATACTGACCTGCCACGATGACTGGTAACCTACCTACAGCACCAGACTTCTTACAACATGACTGACTCAACATGCAGACGTCACTGACTGCTCGAGAAAACTAGGGCAAATCAGCCTGATCACATTCTTTATGTGCGTGTCATTAAATGATGTGACACTTACATGGTATGACATATTCTCTTTATAGTCTAAGTTGTAAAAGCTCGAACTATCCAGAATGGATAGATAAGATGCTCTGAAACATTCGTAAACTTCAGGTATGGTGTGGCTGAATGTGCAGTGTGAGAATGATCGCTCAAGTTTAACCACTTACAGATTCAGCGGTGCACGTGCCAACAGCAGTAAGTCAGCTTAAAGCATCAACAGCGAGATTAACTCAACTCACGGACATTTAAATGAAAGCCATAGCAGCTGGAGCTAAGTTCTCCATCATGGACAGACGCCTGCGTAGGTGTGAGTGATGAGTAAATTAATTGCCAACTGTACCACAGTGAAGAGATGGCTAAGACACTTGGGTCACACACTTACCACGTCATTGCCAAAAACTGCAGGATACAGAAGATGATGGCCAGACCATTTGCATGCCACTGTAAAATAAATCAAAGCCAGAATCAGAAACACTTTATCGATCTCCAGCATAAATTGGGTCACATCACAGATACTGTCATTCTAGAGCAGAAATTTATAAAAGCATATAAAAATTAAAGCACATAGAGAACTAAGAAGCATGTAAACATATGTGCATTATATTACATTATATGACACAGGTATTTATAGAAAAATAAGAAATACATACAAATATGTGCATCTCACTGCAACATGATGACAAGCGTGATAACTGCTTTACATCCCTTTATAAAACATACTTTTATCAGAGGGCCTTTCCTGATTTTACCCAAGTTTTAACTGTTTTTATTCCTTAAAATGCTTTAATTTTCCTGTTCTTACCTTGAACACTGTATTGGGTTTTATTCACCGAATAGTTTTATCTGTTTTCTTTTAAAACCTGATGCTTTTACGACCTGTCAGGTTTATTTTGCTGACCTTGTGAAGCACTTGGTAATGAGAATTTCAAAAAGTGCTCTATAAATAAAGATTATTATTATTATTATTGTAACAATAACGGAAAAATGTTGAGAAATGGGATTGATATATGAGTTAGATATAAATGCATGAATAGAATAAATAAAATTAAATAAGAATATTAGTTCAGATGTAAAACTATGTATCTACTTACCCAAAATGCTGCACAAAGTGTTAAGACGAGGCAGAGCTGGTGAAAGAAGAAAGTAATAGTTATCCTCTTTTATGCTTACAGAATGACTCTCTGAGATGTGATTTCTTTCAGAATTTCAAAAGAGTGTTAAATTCTATGCAAAAAGGCCACGAAATCTGCGAACAGAAAATATCACTAGTTGATAAGATAAATGGCTTTATCTCAACAATCCTTTAATATCACAAGATGAGGAGTACCAGATCTTTAACTGAACCTTGGCCTTACAGACATTTAACACCCTGGTGAAAGCAGATACAACGTAAATGTAAGATCAAGCATATTTACCAGCATAACAATGGTGGCTATCAGCCTTGTTGGTTCGAACATGCGCTTCAGCTGTTTTAGTGGTCCCATTAAGAAGCAGGTGCTTTAAAAGAACAAAACAGAAACAGATGAGTTACACGTTTTAAACATCAGTAAAACAGTACATTGGCCTGTTACTTAAAATGTAAATCCAGGAAATTATTGTAATCATGTTTTGTCTTTATATCAGGTGTTCAGCACTTGTTAATGTGGTGTATTTTCATGGCTCTGTCCTGTTAAACAGTGCAGCCACATAGGGATGGGTATCACTGAGAACCCATAACCAGGTCAGAATGTTCATTAGTGTGGCCTCTCTTTACTGAATTTGATGAAAATGCTACAAGTGTAACACTCAGGAATAGGGTTGTAAATTTTGTGCATTTTCTTTAACCAATGACAACGCTAACAATCGATTAGTCATGAATAATTCCTCACAAACATAACGCATGTTTTTGTCTCACTTTTTTCTCCTTTTCTCTATTTTTTCTCACATTTTACGTCAAAGTTCAAGTTTGATGATTCAACAAATGGCACATCCTCAAAGGTCTTGTTTTGTCCACAACACAAAGATAATCTGTTTGCTGTCACAGAGGGGTAAGGAAACATTTTTACCTTTTTTATTTAAAAAAAAAAAAAGACTTATCAAAACAGTTGGCAATTAATTTAATAGTTGACAAATAATTATCAAATTTACACTACATGTTGCAATTATTAGCGGGTAAATATTTCATGCCCGACACCGTGATGATACATTTAAAACCTCCTACATGATGCATGCGTGACGTCAGTAAATGCAGCAAGACAAAGGCTTTCCCCGCTGACGAGGCACGCAGCTCCAGGCTCAGCGGAGCTGAGTGGGTAGAGGGAGTCTGTGTAGCGTCACATCTGTTAGATGAGACACGAGAGGAGTGTGTGTTGACGCAGGCTCTTCTTCTACTAGTCTGCTGAGAGAGATGGAGGCTTTTTTACTCCCGCTCAACATGACAGAGACACTAATGATGTCCACGCACACTGCTACTGCAGATTAGACGGATGACAGCGTTGCTATTACTGATATGAAGCTAATGCTGTATCGTTTAATTTCCAGAGAATCTGTCTATTAAACCACAAATGTGTTCAGCTAAAGTTGGATTTAAAAATAGATTCTTTCTCTGATTAAAAAACAAAGAACAAGAAAAGAAATTGTTTACAAGCCCGCTGTGGTAAAAATTACGGCTGCAACTCCCGATTATTTTCATTATCAATTAATCTGTCAATTATTTTCTCAATTAATCGATTAGTTATTTGGTCTATTAAATGTCAGAAAATCAAATTAGTCAAATCAATCAAATCATTGCAGCTCTAGTAAAAACTGAACACTTTTACTGCTTGTCTAAAGGGGGCATATTATTGATAGAAAAAACAATGTATGTGAATTGCTTTGTTATTTAACACAAATGTGACCCATCATGACGATGTAGGGCTTAACAATAAGGACTGCCCACTTACCCAGGGCAAGTAAATCTGGCAACTCACTTACAAGTGGTAATAAAGAACTGAGTAAATTTTCATGCAAAATAGCACAAAATGCTGTTTTTGGCCTCTGATTTCTCACTTTTCTTTATCAATTATTGTGTTAAATTGAATAACGTTGGGTTTTAAACAGGCAAAGACATTTAAATACGTCGCCTTGGACTTTGAAAAACTGGAATGGACATTTTTCACTATTTTCTGATATTTTATAGACGCTGCAGCACTAGATTAAACATGACAATTAACTTTAGTTTTTGTCATTATTTAATAACCACTGACAACTTGTACAGGGGCCAGTAAAAATGACTTTGGCAAGTAGATTTCTGACCCACTTCCCCCCCTAAAAAATGTCAATATTGAACCCTTTAATGACTCATTTAGTTTTTCATTCTTCCACTACTAAAAATGAAATGAACAAACCAATGGTCTCTGTGTAATCTTACGGCAGTCAAAATCACATTAGGATAAAAATTTGTTTCTCTAGAATATGACACTCTTGGTTTGGATTGGAAACTTGGTCTATGAAAGCAGAAGGTGACCCAGTTTTTTGACGCATCTAAACCTTCTGGCCATATGATACCTGAAATAGACACTGCTCTGTCTGGAAAAAACACACCCCTCATCAATGGTTCACTGTCTGTCAAAGAAGTCAAAGACATCATGATTATGTTCAGACCCTGGATTATCGAGATTAAATAATCCATGATGTTGTAACGTCCAGTAGGCCGTTGATACTACTGAAGATGAAATTCTAATCTTACTTAACCATTACATTAAGATATTCTGAGCTATAAACAATATAGATACGGAAGCGTCTATATGTCAGTGGAGCAGCATTATTAAAGCTCACAGCCAGATCCTACAAGTACAGGTTGAATTGATGTCACACTAAGACTGACTGACTGATTTTAGACTTAAACCTTAATTTATTGTGCTTAGCTAAATATGGTTTTGTGTAAATTAGAACGATGTACCAAGAAAGATTAGATATCGCCGGTGTGAGGGCACTGTAATGACAGATTTGTAAATCTGGCGTCCTGTCACTGAGAAGGAATTACTCTTGTATGCACCTACTATACAGAGGAGACATCATTTACTCAAAATACTGCCACAGAAAAGAGGCGACAAATAATGAAATAAAAGCAAACACTAATATCTGGTCTACAGACAGACAAAAAATCAAACAGTTAGGAGACATCTAGTGTGTTCACACTGACCATTGTCTAATAATCCCTGATCAGTTCCTTCTGACTTTCACGTGACACACAACTAGGCTGCAGAATTAATCAGCATATCAGGAATTCATTAATAACAGAAGCATCAAAATATTTTTGTACGCTACGATTTTTTCACATCTTCATTACTGTACATCCTGCTGGTCTCAGGCCAGTAAAGAAACGCTGAGATTCTTTTTAAACAAGCCTTTCAAAGTTTTTAACAGAAAATCTTTAATTACCATCACTGTAACATTCTGTCCAAATACAACTTTGAAGTTTTGAAAATCTCATTTTGTTTCCAGAAGCACAATTGTATTTAAGATCATTTATAATGCTTCTCGTCCCCCATTGAAGAGCTTTTTCCATCTCGACTCTGAGCAGATATGCACAACTTCTTTTTTGTTATACAGTAGTGATTAACTGTCTCTTATTCCCAAACATAGTTGCAGCTGCAGGTTAGTTAGTGCATTCACATTAAATGAAGCTGATTAAAGTTCACTAAGTACACAATGTTTGCAAAAGTAGTTTTCTGTTCATTTAAATAATAGAAAACTAACAGTGAGTAATTAACTAATGTTAACCTGACTGTAGTCTGGAGCAGAACCAATAGACACCAGTGCTACTCATCAATAAGCCAAGAAGAAAACCTTGGAGAAATGTGAAGCTGTGCCAAGAATGACTAAGAGAGTAGCAGTCATCAAGGCAAAATGATTTCCGAGTATATAAGTCTGATGCATCACGATTTGCTATATTCCTGGCAGTGCACCACACTTTGAGAAAAAATATATCAAGACAATTTTCTGTCCTGCCAAACTGATGAGACTGAGGAGTCTTACCTGGCAAGAGCTGCCATGTTCCCTAGCGTGTAGAAGACGGCAAAAAGCTTGATTCCGTGTGGAAGGAACAGCAGTGCTGAACCCTGGTAAGACAGCAACAAAGTCTCTGTCAGCTACACAGAATCAGTCAGCACAATTTAAGTGTAAAAGACTACAGAAAATAATCTTACCAAGTATTAAATGAGACCTAGGTTTAAATAATACTGAAGGCTTACAACTTAAGCTATGCTGTTCTTGGAAAATACAAAACAAACAAGGAAAACAAGTAATTCTGTGGGCTGCCTATGTTTTAGTGAAACATAATGGGCTCCCCCTAGTGCCAAACTACCACAAGGCTTTGTTTGATCACTGCCTGGATGGAGGGGTGACATTTAGACAACACACTTATCAATAAAGCTTACAGGATCTTCTTTACTTCAGTTGGCAAAAAGAGATGCGTTTTACTTATGTATTTTAATTTACTGGGGACCATAAGGACATTCAAATAACCAAAAGCTAATAACTGCATCTCATAAAAACCCTGGACATGATTTATTTCTACAGAAAAACGGTATGTGGCACTCCTGTGGCTCTGGGGTAAAAGGTAAGCGTTTCAAAATGTATAAATGGAAAAGAGTTTTAAGATTATGTGCTGTTTGTTGACAAATGCGCAGAGATCTCCTGACTCTGTGAATTTCACCACCCAGGCCTACACTTGGAGGTTGTGTTGGGCCTTTGTCAGTGTGAATTATCACTATGCAGCGGCTTCAAAGTGTGCGGCCTGTGACAACACTTCCTGACAGCTGAACTACAAACAACAACTACAAACTGAAACTTTCAGCTCTTTCTTGACATTAAGCAACCTTTATGTGTTAATTAAGTATAAGTGACAGATCACTTTAATCTGCAGTTGCGAGAGAACGGGGATTTGTCTTGATGGCAATGGTGCTGAGCCATTTATCAGCTTGAGAGTATTATATTAATGACCCGACTGCAGCATTATCCTCCTTGTTCCCAGTACTTTTTTGCCAATGACATCAATGTATATCTCGCATTTACTAATTTCTCTGTACTTATGGCTAAAGTAACTCTGATTTAGGAAATATTTACAAATGGTTCCAATTAAACAAATTATCTCTCACTGTTAAAAAAAACTAATTTGATCATGTAAAAAAAAATATTGTAAATCTGGCTCAACACTTGAGTCTTTATTTACAAAACTTTGCAATAGCCTGCTTTGCTTCACCTCCCATGCATGGTAAAGTAACTGATGTACAAAATTACACTGTGAAACATGCAAAATAGCTACACCGCCCAATGTTCCATACTGGGCTCTAGCAATTCTTTATCAGATATAAAGTGGCTCAAGAAATTGCATTGCAGTCTATTTCTTTAAATAATTTCAGTGATGAGCCTAACAATCCAGACAGATAATATCTAAATGTAGTTGACCATGACTGAACACAACTGTGCTTCTGTACGCACTCACACTCGCATGTGTACGTATTCGTGCACACACTCACATTATTATTTATTTTATGTTTTTGCTTATTCTGCGTTGCTCACTTAATGTTTGCTCTTTGATCCTATGATTGCTTGTTTGCTTACTTTTGAAGGATTACATGCCTTTTGTGTTTGTTTACACTGTAATGCTCACTGAGGTGAGAATCCATCAATAAGCCTTTAAGGTTTTTTAAAGTCTCACCAGCACAATTTGCTTATTTTCTTGTGTTTGTCATTGTGTTCCTGCTCCTCTGATTTATTGTGCAAAATAAAAAAAAATAAATAAATTAAACAGAGATTACAAACCAAACACAGCACTAACAGTATTAACAGTGTTATTGACGCTCTGCATTCTCTTCGCCTTTATGTCAGTGCAAAGTCAAACAGCGTAAAAGCTGCCTGTTCAACACAAAAGGGCAAAGACACTCACGAGTATTGAACACAGGATGCCTGCAGCAAAGCATATGACGAACCACTTCACCCTGGTGCTGTAGCTGAGAGAGGTGGCATCAAGGACCTGGTGAGAACAATGGGAGGATGTCACAAGACAAACTTAATGACCTGCACAAAGACACTGATGATTTTACCATGTTGGCTGGGACTGAACAAATAACAGCCAGCTCCAGTTGTACTATTTCCAACACAAACACACACACACAACACACAGCACATGACTGAGTTAAAGGCACAGTACACCCAACTTACACAAAGATAAGTGCACATAAAACCAAACTGTCGAGTACAATATATGCAAAGAAATGCAGAGCTGCAAACATGGCAGCTCAGGCGTGCATCAGTGAAATTTAAGTTATAAAAACACAGCTGTTCCCAGTCAGCTTACCTCATTTCCTCCTCAACGTGAGCGCGTGTAAAAAAAAGCATAAATAAACAAACAAATGCAATTTATTAAAAGCCGACAGGATGAAGCGATAGTCTTTAATCCGGATTAAACACGGCGCGTAGAAAACGTGACAATGAAAGTTATGTTAGCTAACGTCTGTGGAAGGCTACAGAGCTAACGTTAGCCTAGCTTAACTAGCTGAACTAACGTTAACTCGAATAAAATAAAGTCACAGTAACGTTAATAACACGTGTCTGAGTGGTAACATAGAGTCACAGGACCGAAAGCGAAAGTAGCACAGTGCCGTTTTTTTTAAAAATAATAAAATATTTCATCCATTTACACAACGTTAGCATTAGCATTAGCATTAGCAATCGTACTGTCACAGATGCAGCAGTTAAGCTAACTTGACGTTACCTGTGCAGTCAGACCCAACTCTTCATTGTCCTCTTGGCCGCTAACACACGACGAAGCTTGTCCATCGCTGGAGGCTAGCTGGGAAAAAAAAAAGTTCAGGAGAAAAAAAAAAAAAAGGTGAATTTCTATATTTTCTAACTGGAAATCCTCTGCTTATGTCCACAAGTTTTGATCGCTGTGGTTACTGTTTGACTTCCTGACTTCCTGCAGGAAGGAAACTAAAACAGGAAGGAACGGGCCGTGACGTCACTCATGGACACGCTTGTTGTGTTTTTGTTTGTTTGTTTAACATTGAATGGTTCAGCTGATCGGCTACAAACAAGAGACGTTATATTATTTTTTTGATAAAAATGGAACTGATTGTAAAAAAATCTCTTTATTTTGTACGGGAAAATATTATTTTCACAACTGTCAATGGACTCAAAAGAAACTAAAAATACAACTATTCAAAACAGAAGTAGGACATTATATCAAAACACTACATGGACTGAAAAATGGCAAAGCCATTAAGACAGTGGACATTTGTAAAACACTTAGTGTTTTTGTTTGATATGTTTTGTTGTTTACATGATACCCCTAATTATATAGTTGTATGTAGTTTGTTCTGTTTTTTTGTTGCTTTGTTTTAAGGTGATTGATAGTCTGTTAATTGTTCAGCCTGAAATGGTACAATTAAAGAAAATACTTACTATACTTCAAATTTCCCCCGAGGAGATTTTAAAAAAAAAAAGGAATTCACAATTGCATCGTATTATTATTATTATTATTATTATTATTATTTGTGTACAGCATGGTCGACCCCCTTTCAGTTTTGAATATCAAACTAGAACAGAAAAGTTAATTTTAAGATCTTGCGTAATATCATATTTACCCTTCCAAGTGTCACATTTTGTGACACTGAGCCAGACACAGTCATGCATTTATTTTGTTATTGTCCCTCCTCATTGGTGCTTTGGAGAAATTTGTTTACAACAAGACTGGACATTCTGTAACAATCGTGCCTAAAGACATTACTACTAAATTTGAATGGAATATTAATAATCCTTTGAATTCCATGACGAATCTTTTAATTATAATTGGTAAATTCCACATACTTAAAACAAACAAAAAAAAGTGAACACACACTCTCACATTATGAAGAATTATTTACTGCAGCCCCTGATTAAGATATATTGACTTAGACAAAGGCATTGTTTGCTTTGGATGAGTTTTTTTATGTATTTATTTTATTTTTAATTCTGCATTAGATTTTGATATTTAATACTAAAAAAGAAGAGGGTTCTTGAGTTCTATTGAAGCTTATGGGAGATGTCAATCATGATATTTGGAGACCAACAGTAAATAAACAAATACGCATATTTTGGGGGAAAAACAGTCAGGATTCTATTTTCATTTTTAGAAGACTTTTTTTTTCATCAAGTTCATACAAGGTAAATACGTTATTTTTACTGCTCTTCTAGAACTGTAAAAGCAGAGCACCTAATGTTCTGTAGTGACGTAACGTTCCCTTCCTCTTTTTAATTTTCCTTTCCTGTTGCTGCCTTTCAGTGCCGTCGGAAATTACACAATTAATTGCGTACCATCAAAACTGCGCTATTTGACTGAGCTGACAAAGAAATGATCGATGGTGGGAGGAGTTCTCAGATCTTTTACTTAAATACAGTGATTGAGTAATTATATTTAGTTACATTCCGCCACTGGGTGTGATATTTTCTTATTTTTACACTACTCCCAAATATTTTCAAATATATGGTATAGCTCAGATCGCTGTTTTATGCTCCCTGCTATTTTTGCGTTGCTTTGTCGCCATCTAGTGTAGATAAAACATCTGTTCTCTGAGTAACAACATGTCCTCCTGTCATGACCATGCTTGTTAGTTGTTACTCGCTTATCTTGTGTTTGACTAATTCCCTTCATAACTTTGATTACCCACACAAAAGCTCTTGGTTGTGAAATACAATTATTTTAATTACATTTTAAGTGGAAAACAAGTTGAAAATTGGTATAAATCCTTCAACGTTTTGTTCAAGCATGGATCAGACTGTTCCTCAGAATTTATCTCCAAACATGTTCTACTTGTTCTTGTTGGAAATGACGCAAAAGTTTTGTTTTACTTGAGGTTTTCATTCTTCCTGTGGGCCTAAGTGTCTTGTTTTAAATTTCAGAGCGGAGAATAGTCTTTCTGCAAAACGCTGATTAAACATTTTGTGTGTCAAGGCTGTACAAAGTCGCTTTGCCTTTATCAAGAACATAACTGGCGCCAAATGAGATACAGCCAGGGAGGCGTTTGACTTGGGGTCACACTGTCCTCTTGAGGGTCATCGACTTGGCTTCTTATGTGTAAGCCAGCAGAAATTTTAATTATCCTTAAATACACAGACATTACAGGAGCAGGGGTTAGCAAACATAATCAAAAGGAAACGGTGGCACACTGAGAACACAACAACTCATCCTGACACTGCTCTTCAGACACAGCAGCGAGATAATGTCTCTCACTCTTATATTGAACGTGCATACTGTTTATTAAACATCCCGCAGAGTGGAGTCATTTTATCTGTCACCTTTGAGCTCTTCATTGGGGTAAAGTTTCTTGTAGACATTGTTCTTAAGTTAGAATACCTTCACAATGAATAGTTTTGAAGAGTGGAAGCTAAAGGCTAAAAAGCTAAAAGCCATTTTTTTTTCCCTTTTTTCCTAGAACTACAATTTTATTTTTTCTCTGTTCTGACTCTTCTCGTCCATACTGATTGGGCTGGTGGCCAATAAGGGAGAACATTTCTTAATCATCCCTTAATCTGTCCACAGAAATTAATATAATATGGATGAAGGGCTTTGAAAAACCTTTGAAAAACTGTGTCTCACTTGTAAAATTGAAGCTTCTCCTGTCTACAAGTCAGCAGAACTGTTGAACGTCCCCAAAACAAATCCGGTGCTTGGTCAGTCGTCATTCCAGGCCGCTGCAGCCAAGGACTGGAACGACCTGCAAAAAACACTAAAACTGGAAAATTTCATCCTCAAGTCTTCAGATTTTCAAAAACTCCATTTTGGACATTCTCACTGATACCAGCAACTGTTCTTGATCAGTAACATTTTTAAAACTTCTGTTTGTCCGTTTCATGCTCCTTGTTCTTTTTGCTGCTATTGTTATTGTTCTGCCAGTCTGTCTTGCTATTTGTTGCTTTGCTTGTTTCATTCTTGCTGTTGTTGCGTCACATTGTCTGATTTGCTGAATGTGTGGGTTACTCTGTTGTTGATGCTGCTGTCTGTTAGCCACCTGCCTGTGGCTGTGTTTTATACTGTTTGTCTTGTATGTAACGTTTGTTGTTGTGTGTTGCTGTCTTTTATCTTTTAATATCGCTTTTAGTCCCTGCCCAGAGGCATTCAGAAGATACATGGCTGTCCTAGAGGTATATTCCCCACAAGGGAGTCTTTGAGCAATTCCCAGAACATATGTGCTCGAAATCGAATCATTGAAAAATGCAGTTCTTGTAGAAATCTCCAAAATGTCAAAATTTTGTGAATGCAAAATCTGTGTGATTTTTTCTGTGGTATTCCTCAAGGTCTTGGAGTCTTTATGTGTCATTTTGGAGGGATTTTGACCATTTTTATCAGTTCTCCAGTGATCAGAAATGGTGAAATTGAGTACCAAATCAAATGTGTAGAAAATGGTATCAACCCAAAAACTGCTTGGAGAAGTTTGAGACATAACAGAGGAATGGTAACTTTTTAAGCTCTTAGGCACCTAATCAAAATACACTATTTATCACAGATTGAAAAACTTGACACAGAGTTCTGGGCTCCATCTCAAATTAAATTCAAGTGGGGAAGAAGGTGTTCAAATGATCCAAAACGTTTACAAGCAGATGTGCCCCATGGAAATTTATAAATTTAGCCTCACAAATGATTCCTTGGACCTTAAAAGCCCTCCACTATGAACTGTGCCTCGATTTAAGGCTAATTTAATGTCGTACTTGTCATCTTAAAACTTTCCTTCCTGTATATGAACATTAGGAACAGTTCAACCACCAAATGACCAAAACAGCTGTTTTCTAGGTGTAACATGGGCGTGTGAGTATAATATGAAGCTCAGCCGACTCTGCGACACGCGAGCCACTTATTAAGAAGTTGAGAGTCAAGTGTCCGCATGAGATTCAGCTCTGCTCTGCACCGGTGAGCGATGACGATCTGCAGCAGATGCAGCAACAGGGACTTTAAGGAAGGACCAAATACTTAAATGCGCAGCAGCCAGCGGACACCCCGGCTTCTTCTGCGTGTTTTCCAGACAGCACGACAATGTGGACGTCTCTGTCCGCGCTCTTGTTCCTCTCTGTGTTAGTATTGTTTGGATGCGAGTCGCTTCGGGGTTCGTTCTGCCCGAGGATCTGCCGCTGTTTCTCCAACACGATCAGATGCAACAATGTGACTCAAGGATCAGCACCGATGATGGACCACAGAGACAAAAGACTGTAAGTTTGCGCCACTGATGACTAAAGGAGTTAATTAAATATGTTTGTGAATGTAAATATCATTCGCTTCTATCTGTTTCTTAATGTAACCAACTCTTTTCCAAGACTCTTCCGTGCGTATTTACGCACAGACCCGCTTGGTTACATGTTGAGATGCCCTTACATTACTTTTTTGTATGTGGTTCGATCACTGTTATGTACTCGCTCTTTCAATTCTGGTAGTTATTTGGAGTCAAAGCTCTCTGACATACATCAGCTTACTTTTAAAAAACACTGACTGTAAACCTTTTACCATCACTTCTGAGTTTAAAAGAAAGATGTTTGTAAAGTGGATGATTGTTGAAGTGTTAGTTTTCATAGTTTAATCTGGGGGAAAAATCTCAAGTGTATCCTTTTATAAACCCCCAGCCATTAGAAGATTAATGGTGTGTTGGAGGTGTCCGGATGTCACCCCACTAACAAGTGGTTATACAGTTATAATCAACAGAAATCTTATCAGATGAGCTGTGTGGTGCATCTCTGTTTGGGATTTAATGTGCATGAAAACATTTGGTAATCCCTCATTTAAACAGTCTAAATGTAGTGAAAAACCATTTTAAATCCAGCTTTTTTTTTTCAACAAACACAAAGAGGAGGCACCCCATCAAGTTCCACCTGGTGTAGATTTGAGCTTTATCATTTTTATCACTTCGACATCAAGGGTGGTAACTGACCTTCCCAAGTCCCACCCTTTTTTGTGCTCTAATAGCAGTTCTAACTAGCTAACAGTTGCAGAATCTCCCAAACAATGGTGACGAGTTTTCAAACGTAAAAAATGAAAGAAAAAAAACCCCCATAAATCCTCTTCATCAGCATGAGGGTGAGGATGTAATGACTGATTTTTCATCTTAGGGTGAACTATCCCTTTAAGACAAGATAATCCGCTTTTGATTTCCCAGAGGGGAAATTGTGCTTGTTTTTCAGTTACCTGAACACCACATTTTAAATTTGTAATAATCTGAATAACATTAAACTGAATAAAGACAGATAGACCTACTGTATACTGCAGAATGAAGGACATCAACCTCAGCTTAATGTTTATTTTTGCTACTTCATGCTCATTTAGCCAAAGTACAGCACAGAACATAACAATCTGTTGTTGGGAAACAGAGGGCCCTGCATGTGTGAAACTTAATTACCTGTGAAGAAAATGTCAAGTTGATCTCACACGGTCACGAACACACGGCGCATCCTCTCGGCCTGTAGGGTTTCTGGGCGTCAGTGCTCAGTTTTAGAGTTAACCGGATTGTCACGAACCTTCAAGGTGGTCGGAGAATCTTGACCTCCACCTCTGCTAAATCACAGAACCTTGAGTCCGTCCTGATAAAGCATCCATGAAGGCCAGCAGCTCAAACAACACCCCCCACACACACATAGACACACTCCAGGAACTTTCTGTTTTGCCAAATGACAAGGAGAGTTTTTATTTGTTTATCATTTTAACTGAACATGTTACAGTTGGAGTTAGGAGGTGGCTGTGAAACAGTTGGTGACGTTTCACAGGCAATGTGAAACAAAGAAAGAACCCAAAACTTAAATGTTACGAGGAGACAAATGATCGGTTTGGCTGGATAGGCTGAAACTTAATCTGGAAGTTGTAAAGTTTATTTCAAAGTGAATTTTGCTGGCAAAGACAATGTTTCTGTATTTGCACATGCTGTAGCTATGCTTTCAGCTTAAAATGTCCTCCTGTGCAGTACAGTAAAATCCTGTTCACATCAGGATGTCAAATAACGTTTGGGGTTTGTAAAACATCCCGAGCACAGCAAACCAATAAGAAAAAATAAGGACATGCAGGCAGAGGGCAGGGTTTCTGAGATACAACCTCCACCACACACTTCTACTGGATCATAAGTGATGATTGAAAGGGATTATATGAGTTTTTTCAGGAAAATGTTGCAGGTTATACCCTTAAAATCACTTATTTAAGAAGACTTTGATCATCCAATATTTTAAAATGAACATGACTCTTGATATTCTCTTTCAGGTTTCTCTATCACTTGTCTTTGCGCACTATTTCGAGCCATTCTTTTGAGGAGCTGAAAGGAGTCCAGAGGATGTAGGTATCACTTTTCCTCCACTGTCAAACTCTGATGCTTTGTCATATAACTGCAATGAAAATGAATAATCTCATCTCAAACATTCCCTCTTAAAGACACCGTCTGCCAGAGGTTTCAAAAGTACACATATTTTTTGCTCAAGTAGGAGTACAGATACTTGTGTAAATAAAAAAAAAAAGACCCTGGTAAAAGTAGAAGAACTGATTCGATTTCTGTACTCAAGTAAAAGTGAAAAACTACAGGCTCTGAAATGTACTCAAAGTATAAAACATAAAACATTTTCACTGGGTGTTTCCGTAAAGCTAACTGAACCCCACCTTTTCTCCACAGCCAAGTCTCCCGCCCTTGTCTGTTTCATCTTGTTACGTTTAGTTTTTGTCTTGTTACATCAGTCATGTAGAAAGTACAGATGTTTATGTCAAAGCGTAGGGAGAAAAAGTAAAAAAAAAAAGTCAGAAAAATAAATATACAAAGTACAAAAACCTGACAAACTCTACTTATGTATAGTTAGCAAAGTTTTTGGACTTTGTTACAATGACGTACAATTTTTGAATGAGCATCATTACTTTGTTTCCTCTCTGTTCTCAGTGAGATCGCTCAGAGTGTGACCCTGGAAACCATCGAGACTTTGGCGTTTAACAACCTTCCCAGCCTCTCAGAAATGTAAGCCCTCTCTGTGATTATTTGAATCCATAAAAAGTTCAACCGTTACTGTAATACGGCAGAGTTTCAGCTGATGCTTCATGTTGCTTTGCAGCTCGATCCAGAACACAAGAAGTCTGATGCACATCAGCAGAAGGACGTTTAACAACCTTCCCAAACTACGTTACCTGTGAGAGACAGATTTTTTTTTAGTTTAAGATTTAAAGATGCATACTTATGGAAACTTGTATTTACTTGAGAAAAAATAATTTGCTCTGTTTTTCTGAATTATGAGATACTTCCAGCAGGCTCTCCATGCTCAGGGCCTCTCTCAGCCCACCTCAGCCCTTCTGATCCCATAAACAATCTGAAAAAGAGAGTTTATGTCTTTATGAAGGGTTACTTGTTTTGCTGTTTTTCCAACCTGAAGTTAGGAGCAATTTGTCTGTTTATTTGGAAGCCTCGATCTTTCCATTACTGTGGGCAGGGGCACCTCTCAGCTCCCACCAGCAGGATCAGTCCCTCAGTGCTGGCACGATCCTGGCAATTGTGCTATATGGCATAAAGTTAGCCATTTGCAGGTCAGGTTGGGTTTTGGTTGTTGACAAATGCATATTTACCTGACTCACACATCACTAAATCCAGCATCCAGCATGTGTCAGTGGGCCCAGGCAGAAACTAGAGAGCCAGGGGCGGGTGTAGCTTAAGTGTGTAGCTCGTGAGGGGGTGCTTAAGGGTTTGTTGCAGGTCTGGCTGTTGAACGAGGTTCCTTGGGGTGCAATTAAAGGTCTTCGGTGAAGACTAGGGGGCAGAGAGCACTGCCTGGGCTTCCTAGAGCATGCTGGGGGCTAGAGAGCCAGTATGAGGGGCTTTATGGGCTGAGAGCCCTGCTTCTGGACAGGCTCTGGAGAACCGACCCCGGGCATGAAGAGCCTGCTGGAGGTATCTCATAAAATTCAGAAAAACTGGCAATTTTTTATATTAAAATTATCTTATTCTTATGTCTTAAATGTATTATAATTCAGAAAAACAGCCATGTTCTTTTTTTACATGAAATAATGGTGTCATTAATTCAGAGTATTTTTTTCTCAAGTGAATGCAGTCAGTTTTTGTACTTTTTTTGCAATAATCAAATGAAACATTTCTGTCAGTTTAACATTATATGTCACAAAACATATCACAAAATGTTTTTCTTTGCTTGAACAGGAGCATCTCAAACACTGGGATAACAGTTTTTCCTGACATGACATCGATCACCTCTCTCGAGTCAGAGTTTATCTTGTGAGTACATCTTTCGCTAAAGTCGTAGAGACTCATGACAAACACAAAAGTCATATCAACATAAGCACACAAACTGTCCTGGGTTTGCAGGGACATCTGTGACAACCTGTATCTACTGGAAATACCTCCAAACGCTTTCATCGGAATGACAAAAGAATACGTCAAAATGTAATGAACTAATTTTAATGATTTACCCTGTCAATTAATGTTTGTAAGTCAACTAGATTGTAATTCCTCAGCTTTTATCATAACAATCTCATTGCAGGAACTTGTACAACAACGGCATCAGAGAAATACACAACCACGCCTTCAACGAGACGAAGATAGATAGGCTGTATTTTCCCACACTCCCTTTTTCTCATCAAATAATTTAAGTTGAGTATCTTCCTCTTCTTTTGATCCGTTACTCTGCATTTTATCATTCCAGGGTATTAAAGAATAATCGAAACCTCCAAGTGATCCACAGGGATGCTTTCAAAGGAGCCACAGGCCCTGGAGTCTTGTAAGTTGTGTTTTTAAACCTTCTAAAAGTCACTTAATGCAAATTTTATTTGCTAAGATTTATTAGGAAGAGGAAGAGGGGGGAGGATGTTTGTCGAACCGGCTGCTCAAGTCATAGAGTAGTTTTTTTATCTGCTTGAATTCTGTGTTTGGGGGCTTGAGAGATGGTAAACAAGATAATGCTGTATGCATTTAGTAGCTTTTCTTTCCATCACTGAGACAAATACTTCTTATATACTTCTAAGATGTGTGATTATACTAATATTTTACTGCTTTCAAACAGAGATGAGCACAAATACATCAAAAAGTATCTTGTTACAAATACTTGCTCATCCACTCATAAATTAAACTGTATTAAATTAAAAAAACATGTATGGAAAATGTGTTTAATTCAAATACAAAAATAAATTCTATACAACTGAAATACTGCCCATCTATGCTAGCAGAAGTACGCAGCTCAGCTGACTGGCTGAAGACTAGGCGGGGCGATTTTGACTTTATGCTGTAAGGTGACCTGCACAATGGTCACAAACAGGCCTTTACAAGCCCACGCAGTCACATTGTCGTCTGTGTAATTTCACAGGGACGTGTCTGCGACGGCTCTCACAAAGTTACCCCCTCAGGGGCTGGAGTCAGTTCTGGTGTTGTTCGCTCAGTCAGCGTACGCCTTGAAGAGTCTGCCTCCTCTGCAGGGACTGTGGAGCCTACGAGAGGCTCACCTACATTACAACAGTCACTGTTGTGCGCTGCTGAGCTGGAACGCCAACAGGTGACTTACACAGTTTATGTTACAGGTTAATAAAGGAGAAATGTGCTACGTATTTATAGTGAAGCAATGGTGGTGAAATATTTACATTTTTTGTTTCCCTTTACTCCAGGGACTTTCCCATTAATCCTGCATGGAGTAATGGCTCTACATATTGTGATGAGAGTGACCCATCAGCAAGGTAAAACACTGTTCTGGTTTCCAGCTTCTCTAATGGTTAAATTAAACTCTGTGTAGCCTTGGGAGTTAATGAAAGGTTTTATCAGCAGCACAAAACTGCCCATATGTCATTTCAGATGACACTATTCTATTTGATCATATCGTTTAAAGGCAAAATATGCAGGATTTCCCTAAAATCATGAGACTCACAGGGAATACAGTACAGTACAGTACAGGACAGGCTAACTTGATGCTAAAGTAAGTTAGCAAACTGCCATTAGCTCAGTTAGCTGTGACTCAGTGTCGGGGGTGCTGGGAGCCAAACCCAGCTAGAAAACCACCTCGTAGTGTCCTCCCTATCATCTAGCTGGTCTTGGAGGCTGTTTTGGTCCATGTTCACTTGACGCTTTCAGTCTGGGAAGAGTAAGCTAATTCGACCGCCCTCCCTCCCGTTACATCCATGGCTGCATGGTGGTAGGGGCATACTAGCACTATTGGCTGGCTGTTTCATGGGAATTTCATGCTTGAGGTTTAGCAAAAAAAAAAAAGACAAACTAATCCGAACACTTTCCTCTCCTTGTTCTTCTCCTTTGACGACAGGGTTCAGCGTGTGATTGGAGGTTCAGCTGATTCGACACTAGTCATGGATACGCCGTTTTTTTTCAGATATGGATCCGTCTGTGGAGGACGAAGTCTTTGGAGATTTGAACTTCCAATATCCAGAGCTGGACTTCTGTCAGAACCGACCGACTCTGGTTTGCACGCCTGAAGCAGACGCTTTCAACCCCTGTGAGGACATCGCAGGGTTCAGTTTCCTCAGAGTGGCCATTTGGTTCATCAACATCCTCGCCATCACAGGAAACCTGACGGTGCTGCTGGTCTCCTTCACCAGCCGCAAGAAGCTGACGGTGTCTCGCTTCCTCATGTGTCACCTGGCGTTTGCAGACCTCTGCATTGGGGTCTACCTGCTCATGATCGCCATTGTAGACCTGCGCACACACGGTCACTACAGTCAGCACGCTATCGAGTGGCAGACGGGGCCTGGCTGCAGCGCTGCAGGCTTCCTGTCTGTGTTTGGTGGCGAGCTGTCAGTCTACACGCTCTCCACCATCACGCTGGAGCGCTGGCACACCATCACCAACGCTCTGCAGGTAGAGCGCCATCTGGTCCTCACACAGGCCGCGAGCATCATGGCGGCCGGGTGGCTCATCTGTCTGGGGATGGGGATGTGCCCCTGGTCGGCGTGAGCAGTTACGCCAAAGTCAGCATGTGTTTACCCATGGACATAGAGACGACTCTGGCTCAGGCCTTCATCATCATCATCCTGCTCTTCAACGTGAGCGCCTTTGTCATCGTGTGTGTTTGTTACGTGCTGATCTATGTGGCCGTAAAGAACCCAGAGCTCCCCAGAAGAAACGCCGACACCAAGATGGCAAAGCGCATGGCGGTGCTCATCTTCACGGACTTCCTCTGCATGGCTCCCATCTCCTTCTTCGCCATCTCTGCTGCATTCAAGGTCCCCCTCATCACAGTTACCAACTCCAAGATTCTGCTGGTCCTTTTCTTCCCCATCAACTCTTGTGCTAATCCCTTCCTCTACGCGATCTTCACCAAGGCTTTCAGGAAGGATGTGTATCATCTCATGAGTGCCATGGGCTGCTATAAAAACAAGCCCAAAAGTTATTGCATGCGAAAATGCAATCAAGAGTGAAACTTGGGATCCAATCATATGGGATCAGGCACAATGGCTGCAATGTCAGGGCAGAACCGTGACCTGAAAGAGGAGGGGGAGCTCACATGAAATAAAAAGAGATTTTAAAAACTTTTGTTGACTCTTGGAGAAGAGAAACTGAGGAAAAACAACTCATGCTGGATTTGGAGGAAATCATTAACTTGTAGGCATCTAATATATTGACACTAGGGGGTGTGACGTGTAACGGATTGAAGCATGATCATAGAAGCACGAGGAAAACTTCATGGTGCAGAGCAATGATGGTAAATAAAGATGGACGACTCATCACCTTCTCCAACTGTACAAAAATGATGCCAAAATATATAGAGATGTGAGATATGGTGCCATCTTTCATTCTTCAAGGCAGACTAGGCACTAAATGTGTTGAACAAAGTAAGAAATTTAATTTATTTTAAAGTATTTCTGTAAATTATTTTTTTACACTTTACACGTTTTAGCCTAAACATTTTTATTTAATTGTACTCATATTTGCTTTTGTAATAAATTTGTTATTAATGGCCGATCAATTTTTTTTTTCTTTAAAAAATCAGTCATTATTTTGTAAAATAACACCCATTTAAAGAATTATTAGTGTCGGTATCTGTAGTAATTGAAATGAATTCTCTGGAATTTAAAAAGTTTGGTATCACCCATCCCCAGTTTAACCATCATAACAGGGAAAGTGCACGTTTAACTAATAACACTGATGATGGTGCTGTTGAATTAAGGGTCCCAGTAAGCCATGGAACTAGTAACACTAAATGGAATGGAGCCCACAATCATGGTATCAGTCTCACATGTGGTTTTACTGCTTATCACATGTCAAAATGTCTCCTGTGTAAAAGGCCTATGGCGAGACGGACGTCAATAAATCAACATCAACAGAAGAAAGCTGCAGAACAGCTACTGAATGGATCTTGATGGACGTGTTGTTTTGTCAGCTACTCTCTAAAATGGACTTTCAATCTCAACATTTAAATGGATGAGCTAAATGGACAAGAGGGAGAATACTACTGATTGTGTTTTACAGTAGAAAGCTCCAAAACAGCAGCTAAATGGATCCCCTGGTGATCATCTTCAGCCTGCCTTCATCTCCAAACTGTCTGTTTATCAGCAGCTGTTAATGAAAAACAAACTGTATCAAAATCCCTGTTATTAATTTATGTAAAATAAATGGTTTTATTCTGAGGTTGGCTGAATTTATGGTTAATATAAGTACCTAAGTACATTTACTCAACTATGAGGATATTATGCAACTTTATACTTATACTACTACATATAGAGACAAGTGTTGTACTTATTACTCCACTACATGTCTGAGAGATTTCGTTTCTTTACAAATCACAATTGTTCACACTGTTACAGTCCAGAGAAAATCACGTAGCTCCAAATTTAGTAACTTTGAATCTGATTTTTTCTGCAAAAGTGTTCTTTCATAGGTTAAAAAAAAATCTCCCAACTTCTCAAGCTAAATAAAGTGGTTATAACCGTCACAGCTTCAGTAGATTTTCCCATAGACGAAACCGCTCACAACAAGGTCTGTTAATTATTTTGAGGAACCGGGTCATGATTTCTTTCATCTAACTTCAGTTATCTTTGAGAGAAGGCAGGCATCTCTACTCTGCAACTCACACCAAAACTATCTAGATGGATAAATAGCACCACAGGTAAGAGGAAGAATATGTATTTTTGATTTTGGGGTGAACTGTCCCTTTAAGTAGAGCACTTCAACCACTCTGTTTATACGTAGTTGACCACATGGTGGAGTAGTCGGGAGGACAATTGAACCGCTAAGGTTTTTGTTTTTCTTCCTAAAGCTTTTTGAGTCTGAAAATAAAAAAAAATACTAATCTATGTATTGTTAGGCTAAATATTTGTGCACAGTACTTAATAATGTAATATTTGTAATGTTATAATTTTCTGTCTCAGGGGAAAAAAAGAATAAGATGAAAAAAAGATAAAATAGGATTTTTTTTTTTTTTAAAGTATAAACAAATTCCAAAAGTTTTGTTGATTGTTTTTCTGCTGTATTTTATTTGTTGTCAGTATTTCGGTGCGTTTCCACACGTTTCCACTCTCTGTCTCTCTCTCTGTGAGTCCCGCCTCCGTGGGATCCCTCCTCTGACGTGGGGAAAAGTAAACTTTTTTTTCTCTCTCTCTCTCTCCTCTCCCCCTCCAGCTTGAATCTTGATCTCAGGTCAACAGCTCTTCACACAGGCTGAGCTGGAGCCACTGCTGCGGGTGATGTCGGTGACTGTCGCTCCCGCACGATCCGCTTAGAATAAAATAAAAATAATAAAAACACGTGGATATTTCCAGACTGTTGCTGCGGGATAGAAATAACAGAATAAAGCAGCGGCAGAAGAAGAGGAGTTCAGACTTTGGTCATGGCAAAAAAGTCAACTCCAGGATGGTTTGGAGTTTTTTCTCTCTACTGCGATCATAGCCATCATAGTGGGGAGTCCAGTCAGCGGTGAGTTGAACTTTTCTAACTTTATAAAAAGCTTCAAAGTGTCTGTTTAATGTGCAGCATGGATCATCTCTCCTCTCTGCATGGTAGACCGCAGCTAGAAAAGATTTAAATACCATTTAAATGCCTTTATATCACCGCAGGGAAGCTTAAAGCGTTTCTCCAGCCCGAAGACTCGCAGAAAAATACTTAAAAACATGCAAAAGATCAGATAAGACAGAGACGTGGATGTGTCTTCACTGCACTAAACGTGTATCTCTGTTTTTTAATTGCAGCCATAAAATGTGGTTTTGACTCGGTTGTGGGCTGGATTGGTGACAGTAAAAACACTTCAGAATAGCTGAACATCTGGTAGAGAGCCACAGAGAGTTCATGAAAACACTCAGTGGAAAAACTTTTTCTGTTTTTGTGGCATAATTTCACAATTCCTGACTTTTTAGACAAATATTTTGATGTATGAAGCAGAGCCTGACTGATATACTGATATACAGATATTATCAAACTGTTATTGGCCTGTCACAGCTAAATCAATCTTTATCAGTATCGGCATAAATGTTGTCATTATGCATCTTACTGTATATGAAATCTATTTCTTAAATAGAATATAATGCAGATTGTTTTATTTGTTAGCTTTCTAATCAGCGTTCAGAGTATCTGATCTGTTTTAAGTCTTATTTTAAAGGTATAATATGCAACAATTTATTAAAAAAAACATGTATGACTCATATAAACATCCCTCTTAATCACCATTTCCGCCCGACTAGATGTGTGTAGTGGTCCCTGTATCAGCACTATGCTTGTATTTCCTTATTTTTCTCATTATTTTGCTGTGCTCAGGATGCTTAACAAACCCAAAACGCTGATATGTGACGTCCTGTTATCATTCTGGTGTGTTTACAAACAGCTGGGAAAATCCTGTTAATGCTACCTTCAAGGACCAAGTCACAACAATTTATTGGCAGCAAATCCTGACATAAAGAAACTGGAACCAACAAATGTTTGACATGTTTGCTTTGAAAAAGATATAATAATTAATTACCAAAATAGCTGCCAACTAATTGTCTTTCGATCAACTAATTGTTGCAGGTGTTTCAGTGTCTTGTTCGGCTGCACCACTGACATGTGACACAACAACAGAAATATTGTGAAGTTAGAAAACAAGTGCTGACAGTGAGGAAATAAAATAATGTTAATATTAACAACAACAACAACAAAAAACATTCACCAGTATGATTATTTATGGCAGTTTTTAGGGTTATGAAGTCTATTACCTGTGTATCTTGATAAATAAATTCAAAGTAAGGCAGTTAAATTCTAACTGAAGTGTTTATTTTAAACTTTTTTATATAAAAGTTAAAAAAAAGGTCTGGTCAGATGCTGAGTCTCCTTATATTGTCTCTATGGCCAGTTCCTATTTTTTATAATTTCCCTTTTTATAGTGTTTCTGTTTTTATTTTTATGTTCCTTTGTTTATATTGTTTATATATTTTTTATATTTCCCCTCGCTAATATTTTTAAATTATATTTTTTAGATTTTTTATTGATGCTTCTTTATATTTTTGCTACCCACTTTGCTGCTGCAACACCGTAAATTTCTCTGTTGTGGGACTAATAAAAGAATATTTGATCTTATCTTATTTTGTCATTAAAATTATCAATAATCATCAATATCGACTGATATGAAACATTTTATTGTAGGCTGGCAAATAATAACCACTGAAAATGCTCACAAGTGATTAATTGATTAGTCATTAGTAATTAATTAGAAGCAAAAGCATTTTTCTTTTTTTATTTTCATTTTTTCCCGTATTCAACAAATGAATGTCAAATGAGGTGCAACTACTGCCATTTTTAGACTTTGATTCTTTGATTAAATCATTTTTAATAGATTAAATTCTCCTCACACTCATTAATTGATTCATGATTTATTATGATTTATTCCCATATTTATTTATACAGCACTTTTCAAAAAGCAAGGTTTACAAACATCTCCCTCTGTCCACAGCTCAGCATTCTGGGAGTCGGTTCCACCGTCCCACCAGGACCTCCGAGTCGCACGTGGTACCAGTCCACGTCTCTCGGCTTCATCTGACCCCAGATCAGCTCAAGCGCCTGCAGTTCAAACCCACCATCGGCGCCATTCAGCTGTCGGAGGGCCACGAGGCTAAATTCAACTGCTCCATCGACATCCCCGACGCCAGGCTGGAGCCCACCATCGTCTGGGTGAAGAACGGCCAGGACCTGGCAGGAAACATACAGGTGGTGATCAACGAGCTCCAGACCGTCACAGACGGGGTCACAACTCTTCTGTCTACTGTCAGGTATGAGACGCACGGAGGTCCAAAACTGTGTGTCAGGCTGATTACAGAGACTGACAAGTGTCCTCATGTGTTTCAGCATCAGCCGTGTGCAGCGAGGAGACACTGGGGAGTATCGCTGCAGACTCACCATCAACAACAGAATGGTCGAGTCTCAGCCAATCGTCCTCGAGGTGGAAGGTGAGTTTTCAGCATGATGGGTGCTTCTTTGAGTGTTTGCATCTTTTGTAACACCGCTTTGATTTATTTTAATGCCTTTAATATCTTTGTGATAAAATCAGGTATCGTTTGACAGATCATCTTTGATTTGTCTGTAGGTCTGCCCACGTTTATCCATCAACCAGAGGACAGGAACGTGACAAGAAACGCACCTTTCACGCTGACATGTGAGGCTGTCGGACCCCCGGACCCCGTTCAGATCCGCTGGCTCCGCGATGGATTACCTGACAGTGATTTTCACAATTCTCCCAGCAGCTACTCTGTTGCAGGTGAGACGCTGACCACACAGTCCAGTTCTCCTCGTCTCTTTCTCACACATTCAGCACAGTTTCACGGTGATCCACTCAGTACCTCTTGTTGCCTGTTCCTCTCGCGGTGGCGAAAACCTCTAAAGCAAGTTCATTTCTCGCCGCTCTCCTCACACGATCGTCCAATGAATGATCAGATATTGACTCAGCAGAAGTTTGAATGACACCTTGAATCAGTCAGAGAGAAGCTGAGGATGTGCTTTTGGTTTGTCACGCCAACATGAGATTCATACTTTGCTCATTTATCAGTCTGTGTGTGAGAGGAGCTGCGGAAGTCATTTCCTCTGGTGGAGAGACGTTCAATTACTCCTGAAAAGTCAGTTTCATGTGCATCAAATAACTGAAAGTGCTTTTTGCTTTTTGTGGTTTGTTTTTTTCTGAATGACAAAAGTTAAGAGAGCTTTTTTTTTACTAGAGGAACTTCTGGCTTGTATAAAAGTTGTAAAAGTAGTTTACAGCTTATTAAGACAATTAATTTGTTGCACTCTGGTGAACTTCCTGTTGTGATTGGATGTGGAAACACTCAGCAGAGAAAAAAGGGACGCCAGCTCTGTGATAATGGTGACAGAGTGCGGAGCACGTCTCAGTCAGCTAGCATCACTGTGTTGGTGGTTTCTATTCTGCCTCGTCTCTGCTGCCTCAGCATCTGAGCTCTGCTTACTGTGATGAGATTTATCACCACGGTCAGTGTCAGAGGGGCCTCCTCCTGCAACGGTGAATGGTTAACAACGGTCATTCACGCGTGGTCAGTGTTTTTTTTTGTAACACTGCTCTGCTAGCTGTTTACTGAAGACAGTGTGACATGCTGGGAAGAACAGTGAGAATGCAACACACGGTGTAAGCCTGATTAAAGGTCCAGTGTGTAAGATTTACTGGGATTTATTGGCAGAATATGGCTAGAATTGAATAGGATATTCATAAGAATGTTTCCGTTAGTGTTTGATCACCTGAATATAAGAATCATTGTTTTTGTTGCCTAAAAATCAGCTGTTCATATCTACAGATGGTGTGGATCCTCTTCCACAGAGGCCGCCATGTTGCACCGCCATGTTTCTACAGTAGCCCAGAACAGACACAGAAAACACATATCTCTATATGCTTGTACCTGTAGCAGCACCTTGGCTCCTGAATTATACCAATTTTATAAAAAAATGTTTTATGTTTGAAATCTGGTCACCATTCACTTAAATTGTTTGGGAGATTCTGCAACACTGTTTTCCCGTGAAACTCCAGCAGTGTTTTTTTGGACTAAAAAACTAAACCTGACCTTCAATCAGCATGAGGGTGGGTAGATAATGACTGAAGTTTTTGAGTGAACTATCCCTTTAATATGATAACGAACAGCAAAAAGCAGAAAATATTTGAAAAGCTTAAAACAACATTTTTTGCCATTTTGCATGGAAAATTACTTCTAGACTTTGAAAAACAGATTAATCAATTATCAGAATGGTTGAATTCTTTTACTCGCCCAATGAGGCATTTTACTTGCGTTGGGCAAGCAGGCAGTCCTTGTTGTTAAACCCTGCAGTTGCCAGGTAACCAAACCAGGAATTTACTGGTCATGGCCATGAAGTAGTTTGGCAGCCGTAAAATGCAGAATTATAGTTTTTGCACTTAAGTTTTTGTCAGGATTGGGAAAATAACCTGTTAATCAGTGATGTTTAAAGCTGCTGACTGTGGAGGACCACAGGTTTCGTGGAAATAGTAATAAAGCATTTCATTAATTAATAAATAACTAAACCTACATTATAAGGGATCAATACATTTATTTACAAATTAATATATTAGAATTTGTTACCTGTCAACAATTATTTTCACTGTTTGTACTGTTTGTAAAAAAATTGTTAAATAATGCCAAAGGCCAAGTTTACATGTTCAAATTCCTTGCTTTGCCCATATTTTTAGTTGTATTTAGTTTAATAACACAGAAGAATAAGAAAACCAACAAATATTCACCTTTTAGAAGCTGAAATACATAAATGTTTAAACATTTTGTTTAAAAAATTACTTTAATGGGTCAATTAATCAGCTTATCATTTCAGTTCCACATGAAAGATAATATCCAAGTAAACCTTATTGTTCTAATTATATTATTTTATTAGTTTTATTGGATTTTATAACAAGAATATCTACAAACAAAACAGAGCAAACAGATAACCACACAGACATTAATGTAGGGAAGGCAGTTATTACAGTAATGTTGTGGGTATTAGTGCATGACAATGATTGCATAATACTGTACTAAACCGTCACATTGTTCTTTAACTACGTCATTTGTTCAGTTCAGTTCAGCATCTTTTCACATGCAGTTATTTCCATCATTTGTTCCAAAATCTGAGTTAACTTGAATATTGCTCTTTTTGTAAGAAGATCAGTTCAGGTTTGAGTTCATTTTCAAGTTTTACTCTAAAGATGGACATAAATTATATAGTATTAAATTCAGAAAAACTAGAAGAATTGTTGGTAAAATGTCTTTTCAAACGTGGACTCTCCTTTTATGGCCTTTACTTGAAAGCAAACATTTGTTATTAGAAGCATAACCTTTCTGCTCTGTGTGCTCTAACCCTTCATTTTCAGCCTGCCGCAGGCTAAGCTTTCCTTCTGTAGCCAGTGAGCGGTGATATACCGCCCGAAGCTGAGGGGTTAAAGGTTCAGAGCTGTTGCTTTGGTCCGGCGTGTGCAAGGGCCTGGGCAGTTAGGGGACGGGTGGGGGGTGGGGGGGGAGCTGCACAGGGAGTCTGTTCGGGGGTTGGCTCCGCGGACAAAGCCCTCATTGACAGGGCGGCCCACTACCCAGTGGGGAGGGGCTGGACACAGAGGCTGGCAGGCTGCAGGCTACCACAGCTCTGTGCACGACCAAATATTGGCACAACAAAACTCTGCTGCGTACTCCCCTCATGCATACTATGAGTCCAGGGCCCCTTTTTTCCACTAAAGCCTGGATTGCATGATACTATTAGAGCGCTTTTGTGATGCAGAGTGGTGAATGATTGTAGATTTTAGGAAAGTCATTAGCATTTACTTTCCATTCTTTTTGCTATAAATCACGGTCTTCTAAACGAGTTCGAGAGGTCGATGGTGATTTAATGAGTTATGGAAAGCCTTCTTATCCACATGTCATTATTTAATCTGTCAGGACTGCAGCACGAGATCCGGTTCATGGTGGGAAGGTGGACACTTCAGCTTTGAAAACACACACACAAAAAAAAACACGCTTCAGTTGTGGTGCACTGTAATAGACACTGAAAAGTCTTTGGCTTAGTTGTAATCTGACAGAGCGGTTCGGCTAAATTTTGCTGCCCGAGTATAAAAATGGAAAAATAACAGAGACATCTCAGGCAGCTTTAGCAAGCTGGAACGCCTCCCTCTATAATTTCACGTTTCCATTTGAGCGGTGAACCCATCTGTTTTTTCTATAGTGTTTCTGCTTTTTGTTTTGATTAAATCGCAGTAAAGTCTAACTATTCATGAGATCGAACTTTCATTGTTCAATCTCTTTCATTTTCATTCAACCGTTCATTTCCTTTTTCCAAAAATATATGACTTCAAGATAATGGGTGTGTTTAATGTGTCATTCGCTTGTGACACTTAAATCTCTGTATCTTTGACCTTAAAGGGTAATTCTGCTGTTTTTAAACACAGGCCCCATTTCTACATATTTTGGGGGTTTTCACATTAGGTACAATTATTTCAATCATTTTCCCCCTGTACCTGAGCATTATCATCTATGCAACATTTGTTAATGTTGTTGGTATGGTGTAGAAAATCCTGCCAATCACAAGGTCCTGACAGCTGTCCACTTCCTAGTTTTGATACGGTTAGTTTCCACACCTGAGCCGTACCCAAGTACAAGTACAAGACCCATAATCGAGACCACCTTTTCAAGTGAACAGTAAGGAAACAAACTGGACTTTGGGGTCAAGTGAACTTGGATGCCTGATTTGAAAGCCTCCTAAATGACTAATAGGTACAAAAACTTTTGGAATTAGTCTAGTAGATCGCCTCGGCCGGCAGCCAGGAAACACTGCAAAGGCAAAGGCTTTGCACAATCCTTGGGGGCAAATGTGCCTGTCAAAGTGTGTCACTAAAAGTGCTTGTTTTTGCAACTGACAGGCTCAGATTGTTAACCAAAGTGTCTCCCAAGGGTCACTAGAGTGTTAAACCTTTTCTATTTAAGAGTATGATTCTTTTTGTTTAAAGCTCCAGAGTGTAAGATTTGAGGAAAGGCAAGACAAGTGTATTTGTGTAGCAATTTTCAACAGCAAGACAATTCAAAGTGCTTTACATAAAACATAAAAAGCATCAAGACAGGTTTAATGAAAGACAGAGGCAAACAGAAAAGTCTTCAGCCTTGATTTAAAAGAACTGAGATTTACAGCAGACCTTAAGTTCTCTAGTAGTTTGTTCCAGATGTGTGGTGCATAAAAACCTGAATGCTGCCTCTCCATGTTTAGTTTTGGGGACTTTGGGAACAGAAGTAGACCTTTATGTTTTCATCACTGTCCCGGCCAATATAGCTCCTTCTACAAGCTTGCAGGAGGAGGGCTAGGGGAGGTGTTTGCAATCTACAAGATCACTGCTAGATACCACTAAATCCTTCACACTGGTCCTTTAACCAGAAACAGCCATTATATCTCTCTGTTCATAGCCACCAGACTTCATTGACAAAATCCTTGACTTGCAGAACACGAGAGGTTCTGCTGCACTGTAGTTATGTGACTACAAACAAATTAAGTGATTGGTTGGTTTTAAGTTTAAAATACCTGAATTACCCTTTAAACTGGCACTGTACTGTCATTCAGTCTAAAGGATCAATTTATGAAACCACCCATGCAGCATTATCTTCTCCTCTGTCGTCATATATTAGCGCAGTGTTTTGGAAACACTGATTGTTTTTGCCAAAATACTGCTAAATACATGCAAACACATGCTTAAAGCTAACCTGGTTGGGAAAGTGGGTCAGAAACCTACTTGCCCCAAGTCAGTTATTACTTGCCCTTGTACAAATTGTTTTATTTATTAGCAGTTATCAAATAACAACAAAGACTAAATGTTGATTGTTATGCTTAATTTAGGTCTGAAATGTATCTAAAATGTAAGGAAATGTTGAAAAATGTCCATCCCAGTTTTTTAAAGTCCAAAGTGATATTCAGTTTAATGATAGTAAATGGACATAAGTGGGGAATCTCCACATTTAAGAGAACAAAAACAGCATTTTCTGCCGTTTTTGCATGAAATACTACTTTAACAATTAATTGATTATCAAAATAGTTTAGTAAATTAATTCTTTTTAACTGGGCAAGTGAGTTGTTAGATTTACTAAGCCCGACATGGCATTTTAATTGCCAGGGAAAGATGGAAATCCCTATTTTTGAGCCCTGCATATTGTTCTGTCACACTCCTCGAAGCGTTGTCAGGAGCAACTATTTTTAGCCCAACTTCAACACAATTATGAGCGTTTGAAACAAACTCATCATATGCATTGACAGCAGAGAAGTGGATTATGCTGCAGGTGTAACTGGAGAAGTTTTTGTGCACATTTTGATAGTTTTTCCATCATGAAGGAATCCATAGTGCCTGGCATCATTTTAACATGATCATAGCCACAAAAAGCAAACAACAAACTTTGTGCAGCAACGTTTCAACCTGACAGAAGCTGAATTTTTAAGACTCAAAAGATTAGGAGAAAATCATTTTAAAGTAAAGCTGCCAGTTGTGTTGTGTCATTTGCTAACTTGGCTTTATTACCTGTTGTCCCTTTGCTCTTTGGTAAAATTATGTAAGAATGCCCAATTTCACTTGGGAGAACAGTCAGACCTGCTCGGTGCCCACTGCCAGCCGCCCCAGCCGTCTGTTTGCTCTGCACTTTGAAATGAGGCATGCAGTAATTACGTTTGCACAGCTTGGCTGGAAAATGTGCTGATGTATTTGCACATTTCTCTCAGAGCTTAAACATCAGTTTTATTGTGAAATTTTGATCCATGAGTTTATTTTTTTTGTGTAAATGTAGCTGATACCAATGTTTCATTCCAGCCTATTTTAAGTAAAGTTCTATCTTTGTGCAAACAAACGTTCTGTAGCTCGTGTTTGTGTGAAAAGCGAAGCACTCTTTACTGTGGTGCTCTCGAGCAGAGGAAGGCAAACTTACGAGTTTGTGATGTTCTGCAGAATGTAAACAAAACATCCCAAAGTTTGGTTCCAGTCGTCTCTCACAGGCCGCTTTGTGATTAGCTTTGTGGAAAGGTTTCCGAGATAGAGACACTGGAAAACAGAGGACAAAAGGGACATTATATAGCAGCTGTCCCAGTCCCATTCTAACTGGGCAGATCCGTGGCTGTTGAAAGACACGAATTGTGCGTCCAGGAAAAGAGACCCAGCGAAAGGATTGTTACCACAGTACATCACACTGGAGAGGCTCATTCTGCGCTTACTGCATGAGGCACTGCTGTGTGAACTTTTGAGGTATAATAAAAGGAGTGAGTCATCCCCAAATGTGTTTTTGAGAATCAATTTCAGTCTCGCTTCTCCATTGAGGCTGACATGGCACTTTTTCCACAGAATTATCTTTGACACAGAGAGAAATCTGTGTTTGTCTGGCCGGCTTTAGAGTTTTTCCTGGTATTGAATTGATAACGCCAGATTTTCCCAAATATTCACACTATCTTGACCTTCAAGACTGGTTCTTTTGGATTCATGCAGGAATGAAAGTGCTACATTGTCCTTTCCAATGTGCTGATTGCAGGTGTGGACAAGTTCACTCAGTTCAGCTGTGAAGCTTACAACGCGAAGGGTGTCAGCACCTCCAGAGAAGCAAATATCAACATCAAAGGTAAAACTGGGTCTTCTGGGGGCTGTTAGACGTTTTTAAGAGGTTTCCCTGCTCTGTAAGCTGAACATATGCCTCCATATTAAGGAGTTAATAAGGCTTTTTTTCATGGTGTTTTGCAGTCCTTCCCAGCCCGGTGTCTGATCTTACTGTGATGGAGAGGAAGTCCAACAAGCTGATGTTGAGCTGGAGCCCCGGACATGATGGTTTCTCTCCAGTGACTAAATGCCACATCAGGGTAAGACCCACGTCTGCACAGACGACACTGTTGCTTAAAGGTCCAGTGTGTAAGATTTATATTATATTAAAGGGGATTTACCGGTAGAATATGGCAGAACTGGAATATAATATTAATAAGTATGTTTTCATTAGGGTATAATCACCTAAAAATAAGAATTGTTATGTTTTTGTTACCGTAGAATGAGTTGTTTATATCTACAGAGGCGCAGGTTCTCTTTCAGGGAGGCCGCCATGTTTCTACAGGAGCCCAGAACGGACAAACCAAACTAGATCTTCATTGTAGATGCGACCTTTGGTGTTTTTCGCTTGTAGGGCTGCACCTGACGCTTATTTTTTTAATTGACGACTGTAAATTATTTTTTTCAATTAGTTGATTAATCTAGCAACTAATTTATCCATTAATCTAAAGATCACTTTTTAATAACTCAATAATCGACTGATAATAATGATATTAGCTGTATACTTATTATTCTCATTCATAGTTATTCATTATATGATTCTCACATTTGTATTAGTGTTGTATTATCTTTATTCTTTTTTCGTACTATACTGTTTTATTATATTGCCTAGTTTTTTTTTTTTTACTTATTATTTACTGTCCTTTCTTTTCCTGTCCTTTCACATCTCTGCTGCTGTGACACTGAATTTTCCTGCAGGTATAAATAAAGAACCACCTGCCTAACTACCTATATTTTAAAATTAGTCTAATTTCCACCCCATTTAATAGACCCTATTTGTCTATACTGGACTGGTCTCAAATTCAAAAGGATTGCTGTGATGCATATTTAATCAGCATGTTACCTTAACTTGAGAATTGAGATTTATACTTAAGTACTTGACTTAAAATGTGCAGTTAGGATAATCACAGGTAAATGTATTTTGGCATCACTGTGGGGAGAGTAAAACAACTGAAACAATTTATAGTCTGTAACTTTAGTTTTAAATAATTTTCTCACTCATACAGGCTGTTAATGTAAACAGAAAATATAAAAAAAGACAAATAATAAAGAGATGATGCATGGTGTAACTTTATGTTAACAAGCAGCGGTGCAGGAGTTACATTTAACGATGGGGCAATGAATAAACATTTAGAAAATGAATTTTAAGTGACTAAACTGACAGAAACATGTTGCACCTGTTGATAATTCTAATATATTGTGGTTGGGTGCTGATAAAAAGTATTGAGATTGATCCTCACATGTTCTCTGTTCCGTCTAAGGTCAAAGAGGTGAGTCGGAGAATAGGTGAGGTGACGAACACCCGGTTAATAAACGTCACAGTGCCGCCTTTCCAGTACGAAATCCCCGGGCTGCAGGCGATGACGTGGTACAACATGAGTGTTTCCTGCAGCAATGAGGTTGGAGCCTCTCCTGTCAGCATGTGGATCCAGAGCAACACCACAGAAGGAGGTGAGTGAGAACTTAAAGGGACAGTTCACCGCAAAATCAAAAATACACATTTATCCCCTGGCCTGTACTGCTGTTTTTTCATCTATATTTTTTTTGTGTGAGCTGCAGAGTTTTGGAGATACCAGCCACAGAGATGTCGACTGTCATTCCAATGTTATGGGACTAAGTGGCATTCTGCCTGTGGTGCTCAAACCACCAAAAAATACATTTGAAAATTCAAAACCAGTGTCTCTTTCCAAAAATCATCACCTGGTTATTCAAGATATAATCCACAAACCATGTTGTGAGCAGTTTCATAGGGTCTAAATTAAAGAAAGTTCCAGTAGCTTGGGTGGATTCTACTATTGAAAGAAAGTAGTTCCTACATGAAACGTCTCACAAAGGTCTGTGGATTACTGTGATTTACTGTGAACCTATTGGAACTACTTTCTCTCTGCAGAAGAATCCACCAGAACTACTTTCTTTCTGCAGCAGAATCTATCTGAACTACTTTCTCTCTGCTATGAATACTAGAAAAGAAAGTAGTTCCTGCATGAATCTGCTCACAACAAGGTCTGTGGGTTATCTTGAGTAACTGGGCCATGATTTTTTGAAAGAGACACTGATTTTGATGTAGATGGATAAATAGCACAGTAAAACCTACTGGAACTACTTTATTTCTGCAGCAGAATGTACAGCAACTACTTTCTTTCTACTACAAATCCTAGAAAGAAAGTAGATCCTTCATGAATCTGCTCACAACAAAGTCTGTGGAATATCTTGAGTGACCGGGTTGTGATTTTTGGAAACAGACATCAGTTTTTAATTTTTCTAATGTTTTTTTTTTTTTTTTTTGCGCTTTGAGTACCTCAAGCCAAGTGCCATTTAGTCCTATTATACTGGAGAGAAGACAGACATCTCTATGGCTGATATCTTTAAAACTCTGCAACTCAAATCAAAAACTAGATGGATCAATAGCACTACAGGTCAGGGGAAATATGTATTTTTGATTTTGGGGGTGAACTGTCCTAATAATGAACCATGGATCAATTTGCATCAATTTGCATGTTGAATATTGTTTGCACTTGGCGACACACCAGCAGATTAGGAGTGCAGAACTGCTGCAAATACAAGGGAGAATTATCCAAAATCTAATCCATCCCAGCTCACACACGTTTGAATTCAGAAGGCTGAGACTGTATGTGCTTTAAACAACACCTTGTGTGTTTACTTCAAAGTAGAGCCTCTGTGTTTTGCTCCTGCCTCTCTCTCTCTCTCCTCAGAGCAGATTCCTGTTTAGGTTTCAGGAGCGCAGCACTATGTAATTATCCTACAACTTTTCCTTCCAAAATGTGCTGTAAGCCTCCTCGCAGCAGCAGCAGCGTGTAATAGCTGGAATTTACGGAAGTTGCACAACTACCTGCTCACGGCAAAGTCCCCCCTCACTACAGTGTCGTGTCCTCTCAATCTCCATAGTTTTCCTGAAGGGTCACATAGGAAATAGGAGTGGCCTCGCTGAGAAAACATGAAGCATTTACTGGGTGGAGCTTCCTTCCGAAAGCCACCACAGGGGATATTTTAGTTGAAAGATTTCAACTGTGCCAGGAAGTTACCACATACTAAACTGTAATCAAAGATTTCAATGGAGTGGCCGTCTTAGTTTCTGTTTTTCCATTTTCGTTTTATAGGTCGACGTGTTACTGTACATGAAGTCACTTCACTTAGTTCCCGATCTTGATGATGTCGTAATCCCTCTGTTCCCCATTTCTTGTCACATTCCCAGTGCCATCAGTTTACCCCCGAAACGTCACCGTGCAGCTGAACGAGACGTGGCTGGTGATCAGCTGGAAACCTCCACCAGATGATAAGATAAACGGCATCCTGCGAGGCTATGATGTCATTGTCAGACATGGTTCACATGTGACCAAGGTGAGCTTGTCGATGCAGCGCTGCTGTCACTCTTTGTGGTGAATAATTTTCTATTTAGTTTTCCCTTGTAATGTAAAAAGCAAATAGAGAAGTAATTAAATGTGGGGAAATAAATACAGAAATAAAACATTAAAACAAATATTGAGCATGAATAAATGAACTAATTAATTAATAAATACAATTAATAAATAAAATGGAAAATTAAACTTTACGAATTAGCGAATAGGACAATTAATGCAAAGATAAATAAATACAAAAGCAAATTAAAACAAAATATCAATTTATTTCACATGTTAGAAATTAATTTGTGCCTACATTTATTTTTAATATAGTTTTTTGTTTTTATCAAAAAAGTTTTTGGCATATTTATTCATTTATTTATTGAGTCATTTATTTCTTTCATTTTGATTTTGGCAGTTACAGTCAGTATTTTCACAATATAGCAAGATATTTTTACATTGTAACACCATATTTTCATGTTGTAACAGATACTTTTACATTATAACAAGATATTTTCATGTTATAGAAAATATTTTCACATTATTACAAGATTCTTCTTTATGTTACAACAAGATATTTTCATGTTATACAGATATTTTTGCATTATAACAGATTTTTTTTATGTTTTAACAAGATTTTTATGTTATACAAGACATTTCATGTTACAAGATATTTGCACTATAAAATATTTTCACATTTATGAAATAAAAATTTTTCACATTATAACAAGAAAACTTTATAACATATGGTTTGAAAGTCTCACATTTTAACAAGATAAATAGTGTATTGGTATAACAAGATTTTCTTATTCTGGTGTGACAGCAATACACTACTGTGTTATATGAATAAAGTTTATGATATTATTGTTATTGTTATGTATAAGGCCACTACAGAGACTATGAAAATATAATCATACCTACACTTCTCCCCCATACATACTGTATATTGTATATTAAGTACAATATGAACGGTTATCTTATATCTGATGTTTTTGAACAAGTCTGATAACAATGACTCATGTATGACAAATATGAAAAGAATGAGACTCATATTGGGAATACTGATCCTCCCTTTTTCCTGTTCTGAACCAGAGGTCAACTTCCCCATTATGTCCCAGCAACAGTTTTTCCACTGTTCTCAAGAATTAGCGAGCAGAGAAAGTCACTTACAGTTGTACAACAAGTGCCTTTTTTAGATCCACTCTAAGAAACAACACAGTTAATTTATTAACAGGCTCTTTAGTACACGTCAGATACCCGGTGCGTTATTATTCCATGATGCTGTTTGTGCATCACAGTGCTTCTGTTCCTGCATTAGTGCTCTCTAATACAATAGTGTGTTTCCTCTCCTTCCCGTCTGCGTCGTTGTTGAAGGAAGCTGATGGTGTGAAAACTGGTACTCGGTGTTTTTACTTTGTGCAGCATGTGGTTTTGAGTCATCACAGACTGAATGGAATATGAACACAACGGGATGTGTACCATAGGCCGAAATATGCGTGCGTGTCGTCGAGTCTGCTGGTGATGTCATGACACACAAAGGGTTTGTAACAGCAGCCGTGACTGGAAACGTGCACAAAGGGAACTCATTTAATCCTCCAACTCACCTGTCCTTATAAATCTGACTTATGTTAAAACAGCTATTTTCCTGTTATAACAAAATATTTTCATATTAAAACAAGATATTTTAATCTTATAAACAAGATATTTTCACACTATAAAAGATATTTTCATGTTATAAGAAGATATTTTCACATTATAGCAAGATTTTTCACATTAAAACAAGATAGTTTCGTGTTATAACAAAATATTTTCAAATTAAAACAAGACATTTTAATATTATAAACAAGATATTTTCACACTATAAAAGATATTTTCATGTTATAAGAAGATATTTTCACATTATAGCAAGATTTTTCACAATAAAACAAGATATTTTCACCTTAAAACAAGATATTTTCATGTTATAACATATAATTTCATGTTTATAACAAGATATTTACCTGTTATAACATGATATTTTCCTGTTATACCACGATATTTTCACGTTATAACATCTTCTTCTGATGCTGATTCCCAAACTTTGTTGAGGGTTTGCTGTTGTCAGAGCGTTTAACCACATGTTGCTCTCCGCTCGGTGCCACAGACACGATAGACCGTTAATCATGGGTTCAGCGTTCCCAGTCCAACTGTCAGCACATTGGTAAAACAGAGGAACCCCAGATACTCCTGTGTGGTGTTGTGAAACACAGGACAATGTCTGTCACATGTTCCCTCCCATTGCAGCACACGAGCTTGTCCAGAACGTCTCCTTCCCTTTTTCATAGACGGTTTCATTATATACGATAATCCCCAGTATGCAGTTCACTGGGAGTTTCCGAAAAGGTTTCATACTCTAAGTGAAAACAGCTTTAAGGGACTTTTTAATTGCATTTCTTGTTTGTTGGAGTGCATTAAGTGGAAGGGAGAAAAAAGGAGAAGGAGACACATGACATGCAGTAAAGCTGATGAGCTGGACTTCCAGCAGGAGATGTTGCATAATGTAGAAGATGTTCCTGAGCATGCTGTTCCACCAGAACCTCAAAATATTATCTCTTGAAAAACTGCTTTTTTTCAGTTTAATGACTTAAATTAGCAATATGTCACAATTGCACATCCAAGAATGAGTACTACAGTCCAAATATGCAGTTGGAGCCATAGACAGTATATTAAATAGGTTGAAGTTCTATTTAAAAGGACAGTGCACCCCAAAATCAAAAATGCATATTTCCCCCTGGCCTGTCGTGCTGTTTTTACATTTTGTTTAGTGTGAGTTGCACAGTTTTGGAGTAATCCGTCATAGAGATGTCTGCCTTCTCTCCAGTGTACTGGGACAAGAAGGCACTCAGCTTGTGATGCTCAAAGCCTTAAAAACATACACTTGAAAAATTCAGTGCCAGTGTCTCTTTCCAAAACTTATGACGTAGTTGCTCAAGGTAGTCGGCAGACCTTGTTTTGAGCAGTTTTATCTCAGAACTACTTTCTTTCTATGATAAAATTTACCTGAACTACTTTCTTTATGCAGTATAATCAGCTACACTTATTGTGATTCAATATTACAATTTATTGTGATTTTTGTTTGCTTTCTTAACCATAGACCATGGGAAAAAGTTGAATAATACACTTTGACAAAATGTACAATGTGAGCATTTACATTAACGCCCTTCATTTATGAAACTGAACTTGAAAACTCTCCTTTCAAAATCCTGGACCTAACTGCATACGTAAAAAAAAAGTGGTAAATAAAGTGTACAATAGAAAGATTTTTTGAGGTAAAGTGCTACATCGAGCTGTTTCTGCACGTCAAATAGCGAGTAATAAATAAAACATGAAATATAAATACATGTGCTGCCCTCTCCTCTTGAGTTATGACCTTTAGAGGTTGCTTTAGCTGCAGTCTTGAGTTAGCAATGTGAAATCAGCAGCTATTAGTTTGTTTCGACAGAGCAGAGGAAATTTATGCCCTGAAGTACGAAGTATGCCACATGTCATTTTATATTAAGCATGTGAAATAAAATCGATCAGAAAATATTATTATGATGCTAATTTCTATTAGCATGTCAATGGGAATTCCCATTATGTGTTAGCACTGAGCTAACAGAATAAGCTCTAGTTATTTATATATAAGTAAAAATAATAAATCTTTCTACTAGAAAGTTGTCCCTACATAAAATGCTCAACAAATTTTGTGGATTATCTTGAGTCATGATTTCTGGAAAGAGACACTGGTGTTGAATTTTTCAAATGTATGTTTTTAACACTTTGAGCCAATAAGCTGGAATGCCATCTTGTCCCATTATATTTGAAAGAAGGCATACATCTTTATGGTTGACATCTCCCAAAACTCACACCAAAACTCTCGAGCCGGATAAATAGCACTACAGGCCAGGGTAAAAATATGTATTTTTGATTTTGGGGTGAACTGTCCCTTTAACTTACTGTACCAGTGAACTTTGTGTAGCCTCTAACCAAAGTTCTTCTAACAGGTTGAACTTTCTCACTACAAAGATAATAATTAACCTGAAAACATCTTTTTAAGAGAAATCCAATTGTGGCACTAGACTAAACACGTTTAAACGGTCTCTGTTGTTGTTGTGTCTTATTTCAGATCCACAGAAACACCACCGTGGCCTTTGTAGAAGTGCAGGAATTCAACTCAACCTACAGTGTGGAGGTGGCGCATGCACACGGGCAGGGAGCGGCATGGTCAGCCCACGAGTCTGGCTGTTTGTGCCAGAGAACAGTAAGCTGCTCTATTGATTTATCTCCTCATCTGGGGACCTTTTCATCTGGCCAGCATATTTCAGCTGATTCACTGTATCATACTAGAATAACATTACAGCCCCATGAATAGATACAACACCTATTAAGGCTTTATTCAGTATTTTTAGCACACTGGTGGTTTTACTCCAGGGCACTCAGCTACTCTTGCCCAGACTGAAATATAAACAAGTACTGGATGAGCTGCCATGAAATTTGACACACATTCCTCAGAGAATGAATAAAACTTAGTACCTCTGTCAACTTTCTCCTTTTCCTGTAAAACTGACATAGAGAGTCTCATCTCAAGGTAGCTAATGTTAGCAAAACACTAGCTAACTAGCTTTCTAATGGTAGCAAAAAGCTAGCTAACTAGTTAGCTAATGACAAGCCCCCAGGAAGAGCAGCGGACTTTGAAGACAATTTGACATAGTGGCCAAACCATGTAATGACAACGTCACATGATGCTCCGCAACCAAAAAGACTTTTCCCCCATAGACATACATTGTAAAAGAAGTGGCTGTAAAAGGGTGAATCACAACCCCCCGTGAAATGACTCAATTCACTATCAGGATTTGATCCACCCAGTCCAATAACATCTGGGAAGTCCAGAAGAGCTGCACAATTATATAATTATCCCATTAAAATTTAGCGGAGGCTAAACCGGAAGTTAGCCACTCAGCTGAAGGAAGTCTCTACTGCACCTGCTCTATGGTCTGCACAGTGCAGTTCTGACACCAAAGCTGGCTTCATGCGCCACCAAGCAGCTCTCATAGTAACAAACGGAGGCCCTACAATACATCCATGGCTAATGATTGACAGATTAACTAGCTAGGTTGCTAGTGTTTTGCTAACATTAGCGAACTTAAGATGAAAGATGTCGCTTTTACAGGTCTTTTTAAACCATCTTCAAAATGTGGTTTTCTTCTCAACATAGACGAACCTAACACATACCATATCTAAGTACAGGAAACAGGGAAGGAGGAAGTTGACCGAGGTACTGAGCTTGCTCTACAGTAATTGGCATACATAGTGAAAAGGGGCGTGATTTAGGAACTGTCAATTGCAACAACTTTGATTCCCCACCTTTTCTTCTAATGCCATCGGGTCAAAACTTCAGCTCGTTCAATACTTTGGTTTTTGACCAAATGTCAGCAAAAAACTAGTGGCATTCCCATCAGCCTCAGATGTACTTTGTGTTTAGTGCTAATTAGCAAGTACTAGCATGCTAAGCTAAACTAACCATGCATTTTAGTATTGTCATTGTGAGCATGTTAAAGGGACGGTTCGCCCCAAAATCAAAAATATGTTTTTTTCTCAGGCTTGTGTGCTATTTTGATTGTTTTGGTGTGAGCTGCAAAGTTTTTGAGATATTGAACTTTCTGTTTAACAAGCTGATGGGAGCATTTAGCTCAAAACATCACTGTGCCTCAGTACAGCCTAACAGAGCCACAAGCATGACTGTAAACAGTTGTTTAAGTTCAGTCTTTAAGCTGGCAGTAGGGGTCAGAAAATACAGTAGACTGAAGTTTGCTGATGGTGTTGGTATTGGGATCAATTCTACATCCTTGTAGTTTCACATTGACACGACTTATCTATGGACTTATCGCTATAAACTTAATTTTGGGGAAAACTAACATTAGCCAACATAACATTGCTGCAATGCTGTAAGGTCCCATTGTCTATATGATTCAGATAGTTAATCCTGAATGTTGGGTTTTGGATATTCCATTTGCTGAATGTTGTTTTTCTGAACTTTGCTCGTGTTTTTCATTTCTTCTTCCTGTCTCAGAGTCAATCGTGTCCCCGTCGTCCAGTCCTGACACCGGGGTTCCAGACTCTCTTTATGTTGTGCTGGGTGTGGTGTGTGGCTTCTCTCTTCTCATGGTGATCCTCTCGGGGGCCATCTGTGTACGAAACAGGAGTCCTGACTCGTGCTTTGGGTACGCTGAAAAACTTTTACCTTCTGTGCAAACACAGTGCTCATTTAATTAGCAACCTCGTTCCAAGTTTCATAGTTTTATCTTCTAAATTGGTACAGTTAGCTGTAATTGTGACATATTTGTCTGCATGGTTCGTCTTTACTTTGATTTAAAGGATCAGTGTGTAGGATTTAGTGGCAACCATCTTAACACTCCTTCACAGTATAAGACCCTTTATTAGACTTTCTTAGAGGGTAATTAGGGACATAATGCAACAGAACTGTACCGTAAACTAAAGTGAAATATGTCCCTAACTACTCGCTAATAAAGTCTAATAATGATTTAATCAGGGTTCAATTACTGTCCAGTAAAGAACATATTATCTCTAGTTTTTTGTCTAATTTGATACAAAGTACTTGTTATGTCTTATTAGTGCACCATTAAGTGTATGTTGTGGGGTATAGCTGTGTTTGTTTACTTACTAACAAAGAACATATTAATTCAGGTTTTCGTCTAATTTAATACAAAGAACAGCTTGTTACTTCAGATTAGTACACTGTAAAATAAAGTGCAACCAAGAAAACATACCTATGAGTATTATATTCCACTTCTGCCAAATTGTGCCAGTAGAGCCCTTTAAATCTTACCCACTGGACCTTTAAAAACATCAACAAGAAGTTGTGTAGTTTGTTTTGTATTGGTGCCTGGGGGTGTTGTGTAATAATCTTTCTTTAGTGGAACACTGTAGTAGGACTTGAAAAACTAAAGACTTCCCGTCACTGTTAATAAACTGCTTTTGCTTCCTCTTAATCACTACTGTCTGCACCTGTGGTGGCTAATAAGTGTGCAGCTGGAGAGACGGACAACGACCAGCTGTTATAATACTCTGGAATTCATTATTATGAAGCCTGTGACTCAGTCTTGCCTCTCAGGATATGGACAGGAATGTGTCACAGGCTGCAGCTCAGATAGGAAAACAGTATCTGACAGCTCAGAGGGCTTCCTCGCTGCGACCGCCTCTTCACTCTTAGCCTGCGTGTGTCCGATTGCCAAGCTGTAATGATGTGGAGGCATGAAGCATTCCCTCTTTTCTTCCTGTCTCCCCCTGCAGGCGGCTGTTTGGAACTGAAGAAAAGCTGCAGCCTGTTGTGCAGTACAAACCCCAGAGATCCTACAATCGATCAGCCGTGGGAATCACGCGTATGTTCTTCAATATTACTGTGTGAAATTAACATGTATGTCAGGGGTCTTAAACTCAAATTGGCTTGGAGCCACTGATGGTGTTGTCATCTCACGGGGGGACCACTTCAGTGTTCAAGTACTGCAAGAAATCAAAATATTTCTGGAAAATTTACATGTTTGTTTTCATTACTAATATATGTTTGTCATACTTTCCCAAAAAATCAATGTATAGATGCAAATTACATAAACAAACATGAACAAGGTTTTATTTTCTAGAATATCAGTAAGTTGCAACATGCAGTCCTTCAGAAACGCATGCATACATTATTTTTTATAATAGAACTGTGTTTTTATTACACTTTCAAAGGGGTAGTTTAAATTATATGAAATAACTTGTTGCAGGCCAGAAATTCCCCCTTGGCCGGCAGTTTGAAACCCCTGATATATGTCGACATTTATGTTGTTCTGATAAAAGCAGCACACAATAACTTGAGTGGTTCCTGTCTGCAGTTGGGAACCTCGGTATTAGTGAAGAACTGCAGGCCAAACTTCAGGATGTGATGGTCATGAGGTCATTGCTCTCCATAGGGAAGATTCTTGGAGAGGGTGAGTGAATACTTCTATTTTGGGAAATGTGCTTAATACATGATTAAGGATGAATACAGATAATGCTCTGCAGAGGATGAAGTATTTATGGTTTCATTTTCTCAGGTGAATTTGGCTCCGTGGTGGAGGGATATTTAAGACAACCCAACGGAACATCAGAAAAAGTCGCTGTGAAGACGATGAAATGTGAGCTCTCTATTACTAAAAGAAATCCTTTGATCATCGCTAAAGTGTAAAACAAGTAGAAGATAACTGTCCTCTCTGTCCTCAGTGGACAGCTTCTCTCAAAGGGAGATCGAAGAGTTCCTGAATGAGGCGGCCTGCATGAAAGACTTCAACCATCCTAATGTCATCAGGCTGCTCGGTAGGAGTGATCTATTACTTTTAAAAATATTTATGATATTAAAAGTATTTTCACTTGCAGATTGTTACATTATCTGTGTGTATTGACTCGTCATCTTCAGGTGTGTGTTTGGAAGTCGGCTCAGAACATTTTCCCAAACCGATGGTCATCCTGCCGTTCATGAAATATGGAGATCTGCACAGCTTCCTGCTGCGCTCGCGCCTGGGAGAGAGTCCACTGGTAAGATTTCAGCCAGTGACATTTACATGGCTTCTTAGATAAACTTAATATTTTATAAACCAGAGTCATGTATCAAATTGGGTATTTGAAAATATTAAATTATTACCATTATTCACTTTTTGAAATACATATTCTTTCTGAGTTCTAAAACTTCAAAATTCAAGTTAATTTGAAGTAAAAGTAAATATCTCAACAAAACATTATTATTTTCATAAAATGATTTGGCGAGGGAAGCTTTAGATGGAGAAAAGAATGGGCCAAGGATGGAACTTGTGGGATCCCACAAGAGAGACGAGCTGGGAGAGAATTAGTTTGCATTTCAGGTACTGACTGGTTAGACTGGTTTCATTCTTATACTTTAGTTTCTGTATTACCAATCATCCTCCTCATCCCCCTGCTGTGTGGAGTTCCTCAGGGTTCGGTCCCTGGACCAATCCTGTTCTCAATCCACATGCTTCCTCTTGGTCATTTGTTCAGCTGCTTTCATGAGAGTCCTTATCACTCTTATGCCGACGATTAATTGTCCTCCCTGTATGGTTGCTTTGTTGCCACCAAACTCTGGATGTCTCATAACTTCCTCCAACTGACCCCTGACAAAACAGAAATTACTGCAGTTGATCATTTTTTTGGCCCATTTCACTCAGAATAAAAACTGCACTGTTTTAAATGGCGTTCTAAAGTTTTGAAAAAGCTTTACCGACTACTGATCTTTTGTTGAAATAATTTAGTTTTCTTTTTTAGATAAACTTAAAACCTTGAATTTTAGAAACTCAAAACATTGTATTTAAAAAATATTGAACAAATTCAAAACTTTTTTTCAGGCACTAAAGAAAAGACAAATCAGGTTTGCAGCTCACTGACCAATTTTTGATTTAAAAAAGTTTCTAAAACTCAAAGATTCAAGTTTATCTAAAGAAGAAAAGCAAATTATCTCAACTAAAGATAGTAGGTCAGCAAAACTTTTTTAAAGTTTATTTCAAAACTTAAAATTTTGAGTTGGTCTCAAAACTATTGCAGTGTGTTGCCTTTAAATTTTAAGTCATCTCAACATTTTTTTTTTTTCACAGACTAGACTAAACAATATGAACTCATAACTGTTATTGTGTTGTCTGTTTTTTACACAGTTCTTGCCCACTCAGACACTCCTGAAGTTCATGGTTGACATCGCTTTGGGTATGGAGTATCTCAGCGGTCGTAACTTCCTGCATCGTGATCTGGCAGCTCGCAACTGCATGTAGGTTGAAAATACAAACATATTTTATCATCGCTTTTAGATGAAAGGATGTTTGCCTGATGTGTTTTTCCTGTTTTTTTTGTTTCACAGGCTGCGTGATGACATGACTGTGTGTGTAGCTGACTTTGGTTTATCTAAGAAGATCTACAGCGGAGATTATTACAGGCAGGGCAGAATCGCTAAAATGCCTGTGAAATGGATCGCAGTGGAGAGTCTGGCAGACAGAGTTTTTACTGTAAAGAGTGACGTGGTAAGTACATCCATCCGCACTGGTCTCCTCTGTGCTTTCGTTGCACATATGTGACTGTCAGACAAGAATTACACCGCGTCACTTCCAGTAACAACTGACTCGACTTACTGTCTGTTGTATTACAAATTAATTTCAAAACCCACACAGCTGAATGCTACACTGCGCTTATTACTCAGCCTTCTTCTTCTTAAAGGCTTGGGAAGGTTTTGTTTTGACAGTCTTCCTCACATCATTTATCAGTGTTGAGCAATTTTTAGAATTTTTCTGTTTTTGGCAATTTTGGGAAACTGAAAGTGTCAGATGAAAAACAAAATCCATCATTTGTGTTGTCGGCAAAATTCAGATGTCATTTGCCACCCTAGAATAATAAAAATAATACAATGATACATAAACAATACAATATGTACAATGGCTGCAATAATTTATAAGTTTATGTACATTTATAATAGTAAGACATACTACACTGTCGTAAAAAGGCAGTGAAACAGTTAAACATGTGCAGATAAAATCAAATGCAGATGATCCTTTTGATATAATTTTTGGCACGCTTTCAAGTCAGCACATTTTAAGGTTAAGGGTTAATGTAGGAACTTTCTAGATAACAGAGAAAATGTTTGCAGTGTGTGTTACAAGCGTTTCAAGTGTTGAACTATCATCTGAAGTCAATCTCCGGTATCTTGCAGTGGGCGTTCGGCGTTACCATGTGGGAGATTTCTACACGAGGCATGACGCCGTACCCCGGCATCCAGAACCATGAAATTTATGATTACCTACTTGAAGGACACAGACTGAAGCAGCCAGCGGACTGTTTGGACGAGCTGTGAGTGTTGTTTCTTCTTGATACTGATGTTGAAGTTGGATTGTGTTGGAGGACCATATCAGAGTTGAGACAGACCAGAGACGTAAAATGGAACCTTGTCTGTCTAAACCTGGCAGCGAATAAGAGGAACTTTATCTATTAACAATTCTGAAATCTTTCTGGTTAAGTATCCTGGGGGATACTTACAGGCTGTGGGATGAATATTAAGTGGGTGAACTTTATATAATAAAAAAACACTGAAGAGGGAGGGGTCACTTTATGGTCAACAATATGCTTATAATTTGTATAAAAAAACAAAATGGCAGTTTGCGTGCACAAAGATACTGGCCATGTAGTAAATGTTGTTATATTTTCATGTTTATTATATTTTGGTGGGATTTTATTTTAGAAAACTTTGATAATCAGACATTGAAAGTCTGTATCCTGGAGGAAACATTCTCCAGACGAGGGTATAAAACAGAGATAATCACACACAGAAATACTTGCGCTTTTAGGCCTATACTCCGCAGATAATTAGTAATATGAAGGATGACTGCTTTTTATTTTACTCTTGAAAGTGTATTAATAGTTAATTCACAAGTGAAAACATGCTTACTTCATGTCACCACTTTCTACAGTTCAGAAGAGAGATGTGTGAAGTGTGCAGTTTTTGCACCTGAAAAGGGCATGTTGGGCATGTAGGGGAACCACAGGGACGACAGTAGAATATAAACAGGAACTGGATATTTGTTGATAAATATAATAGCTTGTTGTTTATTTAAAGATTAGATAGATAAATACATATGAATGTTCTTTTTTTTTTCACTTTTTAAAAACTTTGTATGCAAAACATAAAAAAGTAGCCAAGTGATTATGAAACTTTTAAAACAAAAGTTTTATAAGTTTCACATTGACTTTTTTTTAAAGAAGCAAATGTTACATTTTTCCTCTAAATGGGCAATGAATCTCAGGAGATAGAGTGTAAATTGAAAAGTAAAAGTCATATTTAAAAGGAAAAAAAAAAGAAAAAAAAAAGAAATTGTAGCCTAGATACATTAGAAAATAGCAATCAATTTTCTGAAATATTTGTGTGCTTGCCCATTTAAGGGTTAAAATACTTAGTTTAAAATGAAATTTAAATTTAAAATTGCATGTATCAGAAATTAAGTTCACTCCCTGATATACGGTCCTCACTTTTTGTGTTGCAGCGAGCTTTACTGCAAACTACACGCTAAACTTGAGCAACTAGAAGTTGTTTTTTATTTGAAATGCTCATGTTTTGCACATACTTTTTCAGTTCTTCTTATTTTGACTCACATCCAGTCCTGCAAACAACTTTTAAAACTGTCTGTGGGGAAATTAGAAACTGAATGTACAACTTGCAAATGTGTTTGAGATTCTGAAATTAATGCTCCAGATGTTTGGTGCAACACCAAACACCAAACTTATTTTTGAAAAAGTTGCAAATCATTATTAAATGTTATTTCCTTTATTTTCCTGTGCCCAGGTATGAGATCATGTACAGCTGCTGGAGGGCCGACCCGCTGGACCGACCCTTGTTTACCCAACTGCGAGAAATGTTGGAAAAGCTCACAGAAAAGCTTCCAGAGTCTTTCAGCAGGGACGATATTATCTATATTAACACCAGCTTTCCAGAAGAGGACCCTGACGGAGAAACGCCTCCTGCGGACCCTCCTGTCTTCCACTCGTCACCCTCCTGCAGCCACCAGGCAGCAGAAAACTCAGTCGTCACAGCGGACATTCATGGCAGCCTGGAGGACGAGGAGGAGGAGGACGACGACCGTTACGTGGTGGTGATCTCCTCTGATCACTCCGTCAGGTCTCCTGCAGCAGACACTCCTCTTTTGTTGAGTGATTTAAGTCAAGCGAATGGAGACACGGTTACCGACGTGACGGCAACGGATCACGGCTCGAGTGACACTTCTCGTCTGCTGTGAGGATCGGTACCCAGCAGGTCCAGACTGTAATAAAACTGTCACCATGGTTCAGCCGTACTAAACGCAGAGGTGGGGGACTTGCACATGACTTGACTCGAGTCACAAATTTGAGGACTTGCATGACTAAAATTGGTTAAAGACTCAACCTGACTGACTTGGTATTCATGACTTGAGACTTGACTTAGACTTGAGACAGATGACTCGAAAGGACATTACTTTTTTTTTTTTTAAATTAAATATTTAATTTTTCTAAGCAGACCAGCAAACACCAGCTCAACTTTTCATGATCACCATCTTTTAGGACTGCAGTTGTTGATTATTTCCATTGTTGATTGATCTGTTGATTATTCTCTTGATTAATGATTAGTTATTCAGCCCATGAAATGTCCAAAAATTGTGAAAAAAAAGGAAAATGTGTTTCCCAAAGCCCAAAATGAGATCCTCAAGTGTCTCAAACTGCCCATAACCCAAAGATATTCAGAGAATTTAGACTTTTTTCTTTAAAGAAATCCTCAAACCAACTACTTGATTATCAAAATAGTTGGTGATCAATTTAATTAAATCAATTAATAATTGATTCATGGATTAATCTTTGCAGCTCTACTGTCCTTTAACTGATTAAAATGTGGAAACTGAGGTAGATAAACCAGCATTTTGTATGACTTGACTTGTGACTTGCTTGACCTCAGCAATGACTCGACGTCACTAGCTTGATTCTGACCACCGTGACTTGGGACTCTTGCTTGAGACTTGAAGGTTAAGACTTGAGACTTGCTAGTGGCTTTGCACAGGTGCGACTCGCTCCCACCTCTGACTAAACGTTACGCCTCATTGCACTGGAAGCACCTTGACCTTTCCTGATGCGGACTTTCTGTAGTGTTATTATAGAAGCAGTTCATGCTTTACGGCCGGCCTACGTGTCAGTGTGAGGAATGTCGTCTATGTGTGTCTGCGTCAAACATGTTCATGCACATGATCCATAAGCTTAAGATACACTGAACTGTGAAAATGTTTACTGTATTGAATTATGTGATGTAAATATAGAAATGTACAGAACATTTATAAAGTGATCTTGTATACTGTAAAAAAAAAGATATGATTCATGGATTTCTTCATTAAAATGGGAAACATTTTGCAAAGATTCACAGATTTCCACACTGATGATTGTGTTTATACTCTCATGTGAATCAAACGACCATTATAAAGTAAAAAGTAACAACTGAAAAGAAAATATGTGATCAAAAGAACTGCGCTAAAATATTTAAGTGTAATTATAAATATAAAATCAGGTCAACTTAAGTATTACAAGCACAAGTTTCAGCATTGATGCTTAATCTTATTCTGAAAATTACTCTCAGAAAAATAATGGTTCTTAAATTGTTCTTCAGAAGGCTCTCTGGTTCTACAAAGACCCCTCACCAATTGAAGAACATCTTCGTTGAAGAAAGTTTTTTCTCAAAGTACTGGGGTCGAGAGAAAACAACTTGCTTCAACCATCGTGTATTAAATGGGGATTTAACCTATTTAATATACCGTCTGCGGCTCCAACTCGCTATTTGGACTGCTGTACTCATTTTTGAAAGCTAGAGTCTTATATGTTTCTTCTTTAATCTGAGAGATCATGTGATGATTAATGGGTGAGAAAAGTTACCCAAAAACAAAAACAGATGAACAAATTTGCACTTTCTTTCTGCACTTCTATCTAATCTTATTTTCTGTGAAAAATTGGGTGAAATGACCTCTGTGGGCCTCAACAGCTAGTGAAATGAAACCATGTGAGAAGTTCAACGGGGGAACGTCTGGTGGAACTGCAAACAACTCAAAGACATCTGAAACACGGTTGAGGTCTCAAGTGAAAAAAAGGTTTGGATCCAGTGCTTTAATCTGATGAAACGATTCTTGTCCTGGTCATGTTCACTGCAGGTTTGAGGTTTAGTTGATGGTTTAGGTGGGCTTTTATTCAGTGGGATGAAACAATGGGTGACGATTTAAATGAGGATCTATCAGACATGTTCACATAAGACTTTATTCTTTTGTAATCAATGCTGGGAGAAGTACTTGGACCTTTTACTTAAGTAAAAATAATAATACTACAGTGAAGTGGCAGCTGGCAAATTCTTCCCCAGTTGTATTAAAATAAATGAAAAGACTTTTATTTGTAGTTGCTGAGCTGAAAGAACATTTGAAACATGCTTTTGGTAACATTTTGGTAAGTTAAGTTCAATTAGTGTAAATTCTTTTTAAAAACTGTCTGTTATAGTTAAGCACTAAATTAAGCAAAGAGTACCTCAATAAGTGTGAAAGAAATCTGACAGCACAGACCTATAATAATGTTTATGAAAAAACAAAAACAAAAAACAGAACATTGTAGTAGAACCACTTATGTTTAAGTGTTCCCTTCTGCCATGTTTTGGACAAAGATGGTATCGCATCAGTATTAAGATGTGAGTTAAGTTTGACTTTCAGTTTTCACCATGTGTTCAGCCATGAATGATGTCAGTACAGTCGCACAATACAAGCTGCTGCCATTAATTTAACACAAACTCAAAGTTATCTCCGTGCTGTAGATAAATCTAATGACCAAAAAGCATTATATTACTCACAGACGATGCCAAATCGGGACAAACCAAAGGAAAGAGGGACCTACTTGCATTAAAACCATTAAAATATACTTAAAATACCAAAAGTAAATGTACTCATTATGTAGAATAACCCATTTCAGAATAATGTATATTACATTATTGGATTCTAATTTGTGATGTATTCACGTGTTAATCTCTTTCATGTCGCAGCTTGTAAAGATAGAGCTAATCTCAGCTACTTTACAAACTGCTCAGAAGATTAATGTATAATAGTACATCATTAGATTTTGCAATAATAATATGAATCAGTAAAGTATGTAGTAACTAAAATTATCAAATAAATATAGTTGAGAAAAAGTACTAACTCTCCACCCCTGTTTATGATAATAACAACAAACAACAACAACATCAACAACAACAACAACAACAACAATAATAATAATAACTAGAACTGCAAGCAGTTATGAACGGGGGCCAAGCCTCCCGCGCGACTCGGCCCCCGGGCATCGCGGAGCCCACGCAACGCAAACGGCTCTGTTTCGTCACCGGGAGGCACGTCACCAAGATTTTGCTGTCGAACGTGGGGTCAAACAAGGCTGCCCTCTCTCTCCATTCCTCTGTATTATTGCCACTGAAAAGATGTTTGATGACATCACACATGCTGTATTATTTTTTCAAAACTCCATTAAACAAATCTTCTCTAAAGATATTATATATTCCTTATGCTCTAAATACTTTAAATTTCCCATAAATCCAAAAGTAAAAGAAATTCACTTTAAATTTTTAAATGGTGTGTATTCATCTGGTGAACTATTTGGTTTTGAAACAAATAAATGTGTATTTTGTGATGATATTGAAACCTCTGTTCATATATTTTTTCAGTGTATGTTTTCTGAAGCATTCTGGACTGATATACATGAGTGTTTACACATAAAGATCTGACTTGAACCTTTTTCTCAAAAGGACATTATTGTTTTGTTAACAATAATGAATGGTATTTTCTGGTAAACAATATACTATTCCTTGGAAAATTTTACATACACAAATGTAAATATATGAAAGTGAAACCTAGATTGAATGTGTTCCATAATGAGTTTCTTGCCTTCACCAAAGCCCTTAACATAATGAAAGGTAAATATGCAATGAAACTTTTTAGTTGGTTTGAAAAAATATGATCTATGACAAAAGTCCAAGCTAACTTTTTATTGTATTTTATTCTATGTGATTTTATTTCATTTATTTCATGGATATGTTATTTTCTCATATAGACTCTCTCTTCTGCATTCCTCCTATGCACCTGCTCCTTTGAAACGTTAAAAAAAGGACGTAAGCCATGTTATTTGTACATGCCTTTGTTAAATAAAGTTAAAAAAAAAAAAAAAACAAAAAAAAAAACAGCGCCTGTCAGCGTCCCCTCTGCCTGTTGTACACACGGCTAAACAAACATTAGCAACTGGACTTAGTTTAGCTCACAAACTGTGATCCAAAATCCCGTTGCCCAGTCTGAAGGGTCACGTTTCGCTGTGCATTGCGTTGACTCGTCAGATCGTTGTGTGTTTTTAATGGACTGTTGTTGAACACAGAGTTATTAATAGACTCGCGACATCGTTCACGGATCTGGGGTTACCTTCAGGACTCGATCATCAGTCTCTCCCTCCTCTGTTTGTTTTGTTTCATTTCTATTCAAGAATGAAAAACAGTGAATTGTAGTTATGTGTATTAATTGTGGAAGTGGGACGGGGGAAAGGTGCAATTTAAAATATTGTGTGAAGCATTTAGCTTTTTAAAATAGATAATTAATACATTTTTTCTGCTCTGGAGATGACGTGTTTACTGTCAGCCGTCGAGGCTGAAGGTGTGCAGCCAGGTTCCGCTCCCTGTGCTAACCCTGTACCAAGATGGCCGCCAAGTTCTGTGCCGTCATTGGTGGAAACTGAACACGCGAGTAGGTGTCCTGCTGTGATTGGACGCCATAGCGCTATATAGTCGGGTAACAACTATGCGCAGTACCCATAGCTTTGTTCGCAGTCGTTTCTCGGAGCTTCTGTTGGATTGCCGTGGGATTTTCGCTTTTGGACAGCTTTTGGACAGCTTTTGGAGTACTTTTGGATCGTGACCTGCCGGATACTTTTGGATTTTATCGTTTGGAGATATTTTACATTTTTCCCATTGGAATATTTTGATTTTTGACAACTTACTAACCTTTTTCTAGTCTTCTTTCTCTCTCTTTCTCTCTCTTGTTTCTCTCTCTCTTTCTCTTTTTCAGGTTTTAATCGGCCCAGCAGTTGACGGAAGCTCCTAAGGTAAGTTTATTCAATTAATTTTTATTAATGCCAGAGCTTGTGTGTTGTTAGCCGTCTGCTAGCTTATCGTTAACACCGCTAGCATTAGCAGTGAGCTCATGCCAGCCGTCTGCTAGCTTATTGCTAACACCGCTAGCGTTAGCAGTGAGCTCATGCCAGCCGTCTGCTCGCTTATCGCTAACACCGCTAGCGTTAGCAGTGAGCTCATGCCAGCCGTCTGCTCGCTTATCGCTAACACCGCTAGCGTTAGCAGTGAGCTCATGCCAGCCGTCTGCTCGCTTATCGTTAACACCGCTAGCATTAGCAGCGAGCTCATGCCAGCCGTCTGCTAGCTTATCGCTAACACCGCTAGCATTAGCAGTGAGCTAATGCGTGGCTCATTATAGCAAACTGTTGGCGTATGAGTGTTTGTTTCTGAAAGCCGAGGTTTGTCCAAATGTATTTAGTTAAAATTGTGTGTTTTTACTGGCTCTGGATAGTTGAATTGACTGAAATATGAATTTTCGCTGTTCGGTCACTATGTCACAGCGAGCCTCGATAGTTGTTGTGCGTGCTTCGGTTGCTAGGTAACGGTCAAAACAAACAACATTCCTCTACTGCACCCTCGTGTGTGTGTTTCAGTTTAGCGTCTTCCCGTGCGTGGACGGTTTCTACGTCACAGCGAGCAACAAAGAGTAATTCTTTCCCTGCCTGAAGTCTACACCAGCGGCGCGGCGCGTCATGTCAGGCTCTCAGTAATTTGTCAGCACAAATTCATGTGTATGAGATCTGATATGAATGCAGAACACAATGTTTGGGCTTTTACTACAATGATGGACTATAGATGTGTTTCAATAAGCATATGCATTAGTCGTGGTTGTGTGACGTGTTCATGTTTTATAGCTTTGTACATTATTAAGAAAATTATGTGTGCGAGGGAATTGTACAGTAATGACAACTAGGACAATTTTTGTTTTCACAAGGCTAATTTAATGTTAGAGAACATCATAATACATTCTCATCAGTTGTATTTGTCTGTTTTAATTTGGTTGTGCTGACATTTGGTGTCAACCAGCTCTCAGTAATTTGTAGTTTCTAAATGGATTTCTACCGAGCCTTGATAGGTGTCTTGTGCGCCACATACACACACACATATGCTGTAAGGGCATAGCTTTGTGCAGTGAAATGAGTATAGAGTGTTGATCAATATCTTGTATGACTATTATGTACAAAAGTATTTTGTTTTTCCCCTATTTTAACACATTTCTAGTTTTTTGTGCATGTAAAACCCCCAAACTCTTTCCCGGTGAATTTTGGTGTGTCAGTAATGACAACTAGGAAAATTTTTCAGTTTTCACACGGCCTAAAAATGTTAGAGAAATAAAAACACATTCTCTTTCAGTTGTATTTTTTCTTTTTCAATGTGGTTTGCTGCCCTTTTGGTTTTGTTTTTTTGTTCCCCCCCACTTTTGATCCCCTCGGGGCCAAGGGCTCCCGTCGCTCCCAGGCCCCCGGGAAATGAGGAGGGCTTGCGCGCCCCTTTGGAAACGTGGAACTGCAACCTGCCCGCAGCACCTTCGTTTGGGGGGTTAAAGTAGTCATTGGGTTAAGTTCATAAAAAATTTGTTAGTTGCTTGGGGGGTGAAGTATTTTGATTTTCATTAAAAATTGCTACTTTGTAAAGGTGAAGAAAGTCTTATTTTAGTATTGTCTATTTTTCCTATAAAGGGGGGTATGGGTCCCGGGCCATGCAGTTCGGGTTTTTTTTTTTTGGGGGGCCAACTTCCCGTTCACGGGCAGGAGCCCCCCAATTTGGTTTTTCCCGGCTGGCCCCAGGCAAAAAGGTAATTATGTTTTTGTATTTAGTCATTTCATTCTATTTGTGATGAAAAATTTGGGAAATTTTTGGGTTTTTAAAAAAAATTTCTGTCTTGTTACATTTCTTTTCTGTTTGTCGGGGACCCCCTTTTACTTTCTATGTAGAGGGGGTTCGTCCAGATCCCAGGGGGGAGGATGTCCTTTGGCGTCATGTAAACGCCGGGGCCTCAGCGGCCCGCAGCTGAGGACTGAGGTTGAGAACCCCGTTCCCCCTCGGATCCCAGAGGCAGTCTGTCTTTTGGGGCCCCTTTGGAAATGACTTGACGGGCCCACCCGGACATGGGGGGAGGCCCGCAGCGGAGTTCGGGAGGCTCCTGACCGCTGTTTCCGGCGTTGGGGGGAAGGCAAGTTTTTTTTTTTCAATACTACTTTTTTATTATGTTGATAGGGGCAGTTTTAAAAGATCAGCGGGCAGGGATCTCTAAAACAAAAATTTTTTTTATTTGTCAGCTGTGTGCCCTGGTTTTCCCCCCGCCCCCCCGGACCATCGAGATGGACCACCCAGGAGCTTCGGGACCCGGGGGTTTTACCATCGCGTTGCAGCGCAAAATGGGGTATTATTGATAAATGTGTATTTTTAATTGTATAAAGGGGTTTTATTTTGTAATAAAAATTTTAAAAAAAAAGGAATGGGGTTTTTAGTTTTCTTAGGATTTTACCAATTCACAAAAACAGGTTAAAAACCAAAATTATTTCTTTTGAATGTTTTATTATTTTTTTAAGGGATCCCCTCCCGGGCCCACTGATGACCATTTCCCCCTTGGGCCCCCCGGGATTTTGGTGCGGGATGGTGTAAGAAAAAATTTGTTATGTAGGATTTTAAATTTGTCTGGCCTTTTGTATTTAAATGTGTGAAACTTAATGGCACAGGCATTTTTTTAAATTTTAAAAAAACCAAAAAATGATCTTTTATGTATTTTTGTAGGTGCACCTAGTGACAGTGAGGGGTTTTCCCTTTTTCCTGTCGCAGTGCTGTGGTTGCGCCCTACCAGCAGCTGGGACGGGGGAACCCGGGAAACCCAGACCCAAACGGGTCCCAGCCAGGTCTTCCCCCCCCTGTTCCCAGGCGCCCCCCCCGGGGTTTGGTCTTTGACGGGAGAGGTCTCCATGCCACCGCATAAAACCCCTTTGGAGTGGGGGGTCGTTGGCCCAGGCGGAAAAGGTTTAATGTTGCGTTTCCCAAATTGTGTGGTTGACAGTATCTAAAGAAAACTTTGACTCTTATAATAAATTATTATTTTATTTGAAATTTTAAGACGACCCGCCCCAGCTGACCTCGAGGGGGCCCGGTGCTCCCAAAAAAAAGGGGATTTGGTTGGCAGGAGGTTTGTCATTTTTGTTACATACAGTGATTTAATTTTAATTTAAACTTTAACTCCACTTACTTGTTTGATTACATGTTTTCTAATAACTGTTTTTTTTGTCAGGGGGACGGGGTACTAAAGGGAAATTTTTTCGTCGTGCTAAACCTGGTGGTTTAGGGGGGAACTTTGGATGTGTTGGGCGAGGGCGCCGTTCACTTTCCCCTCCCTCCTTTTTCCACGCAGTTGCGGCGCGCCAAAAGAAAAACTTGCTTGTTTTTAAACTTTTGTCTTTTTGTTTTTTGTCTGCTTCATGATTTTAGCCCAATCTATGATGTAAAAAAGCGATGCTTTTTGGGGATTTTAGTTTAAACAGTGAAATTTCCCCACATATGGTTTCAAAAATGTGTTTTGTGTTTTCTCTTTTTAGAAGACTGCGGGGGAACGTCCCCCGGCCCCTTTTTGCCTCCCGGAAGGGGGTTGGCCCGTCCAGAGGTCTGTCTTTGCATATTAAGTGTTATTATAATATTAAATTATTTGAAAAGTGTTAGTACAGTTAAGGGGATGAGTGAAGTTGTAGTTATTTAAAGTGGGGAAGTTAGGGAAAGGGTTCCCCGGGGCTGGGGTTTTTACATTTTTTTTGGTTCCCCTTTTTTTTTTATTTATTTTTTTTTGGGGGAGGAGGAACTGCACCGGGGGCCAAAGGGCTTTTCCCATCCGTTCCTGTCTGTGTTGCACAGTGGTGAGGGGAGGAGGTCGGCGCCCTCCTTCTGATCAGTCACTGGGGGGGACACCGGGAAAGGTTTTGTACATTTTAAAAAATAGAAAAATTTTTACAGCCATGTTGTGTTAAAACATAAAATGCATCATTTTTATTGAACATTACCTTTAAGTTACCTACAGCATTTAAATTAAATTGGGCAAAAATTGTCCTTTCGGAGCGTGCCTTTGGGACCAGCAGGTACAGGTGTGCGGGAAGGGGGGAGGATTTTGAAAGCAGGTTTGTTGTCTTTTTTATGACACCATTATTATTTAAGCATTTTTTTTTATTCAGTGGAAGCATATTTTGTGTTGCCCACACAGGTTACTCTTTTTGTCCCAGTTTGAACTTTTGGGGCAAAGGGGTTTTTTAACGGGACAAATTGGGTTTGTATTGCAGAAAAACATTTGACTTTTTTTTTAATTTCTACATTGTTTATTTGTGATATTTGGGTTGTCGTGATTTGTTTTAAATTTTTGTACGCTACTTTTAAATTTGAGGGCCTAATTATTTGTATTTTTGGGTTATCAGCCCGGTGACGCAGAGGAGAGGGCAGGGGGGACCATGGGGGAAGACGAGGGTGCCCCCGTTCGTCTCTGCTGCGCTGAGGGCCCCAGGACCCGGTGAAGTCATGACCATGTCATTTTTCTTTTTTTTGGGGGGGGTTCCTTTAATCGGGGGCACAAGCTTTTTTGGGTCGAAAACAGGAAAAAGCAGTGTTGCCACAAACAGTGCTTTTGCAGTTATGTTTAATGGGGGTTAAAAGTTTTGCTTGGACATGGACTATGCCCTGACCTGGACAATGTTTTAGTAAATGAAATTGACTTTTTAACACTCACATGAGGAAAAAAACCACCTGATTAGTGTGTGGTCGTGTGGTTATATTTTTTTACTTTGAGTTCCCTGGGAGCATGTCTTCGAAACAAAAAAATTTAGTTTGGGAGTACAGGGAAAGACTTTCCCACGGGAAATTTTTTTATTTTAGAGGATTGACCTTGCTGTGAAAGATGGGGCCCCTTTCCCTTGGGAGGGTTGTTTTCCCAGAGGGGCCATGTTTCAGGCAAAAGCTTGTTTTTTGGGACCTTAGGAAGAAATGTGTGGGGGTTTTTTAAGAAAAGGGTTTCCGGGTTTTTGGCCGTGTTTGATCCCATGCACGGGTGATGTGGGGGTTTTGGAAACCCTGTTGGTATTTCACCCTTTTGCACGCTCCGATATCTTGACGCACTCTACAACACATCACCCACCTTGTCCGGTCACTTTTTGGGTTATGATGCCTTTGCTGGGGGACATTTGGTTTTGAAGTCCTGGTGTTAAGGCAGTTGTCATTGTAGCACGTTTTTCAAAAAAGTGACACAGCAATACAGGGGTCCCAGTGCACATGCGCAGCAGCGGGTCAGACACAGTTACTGTGACAGCAGGGAGCAAGATTTCTGAGAGGGTTTTACAGGGACAGACAGTGAGAAAGCAGTTGAAAGACGGGACAGAAGGGGGCAAGCAAGCAGCAAAATAGTGAGAGGGGCAGATGCCCCGATGATAAATCATCAGTTTGTTTAGTTTTCTGAGCCCAATTCCAGCAATGAAAACTTTTAAAGTGTTTGACAATAGTGAAAAAGGGGGAGAAATCTGCACCAAACTTGGAATTGGGGCCTTTTTTAAATCATGAGGGACTTTGTTGTTGTTGTTTTTTTAAAGATATTGCACAGCCAAAAAACCATGTACTCCTTTTAATATTCGCCAGTGGAAATTTGTTTCTTTGGTTCTCTGTCACATGTTTTTTTTTAAGGGGACTAGGGGGTCATTTTGAGCTATTCGCCTGGTGTTGTAAAAGATTTTGGGAACAGAGCCCTGAGGGTTGGGCCCTTTAATGTTGTTAGAAAAGATTTTACACCCTTTACAGCAGTATGTTAAGGTTTTCACGCAGGGAAATATGTTGGCATTGGGGCCCTACAGGGGTTTGGGAAATTCAGGCGGGGCCTGGGATTTGTTTAAATGTTGATATTTAAAATTTAGTCCCCAGAAAGGGTTTTTAAAGTATAGCTAAATTTTGGGGCAACAGCGGGAAAAACAAAGGGATTTATTTTAAAACACTGCAATCAATGTAAATTATGGGGCCCTTGTTTGTGTGAAAGATAATTCTTTTGGTAAATGTTTTAGTTTAATTTCCCCTTGTGTAAAGTAATCAGGGAAAAGGGTCAAGCTTGATGTCATTTCACCTCTTTAAACCCTTTTGTAATGATGGGGCTGAAGAGGAAAGAGGGGGAGAAATTGCTTTTGACAGTGATTTTAGGAAACGTAAATAAGGGAAATTACAACACGGGATTTTTCAACTGACATTTAATATAGACAAACAACACAGCGGGCTAGTGTTGGGAAAAATGCTACAAATGAAGAACCAAATTTAAGGTTATGCAAGTGGTAAAGATAAATATTTAAACCCAACCCAGCAGTATAGGAAAAGGGTTTTAAAACACCCCCAGGGGTAAAAAAAATATCTGTCAGACGATCAGTTCAGAGCAAAATTAAAGCAGAGCAGTGTCCAAAAAAAATTGCATCGGGGCGATCAGTTCAGAGCTAAATTTAAAACAGAGCAGTGTCAAAAATTTAAACTCTAGTGCTAATTTTCGAGTTTAAAATTTAAAAACAAAGTTTAAAAAATAGGGCCAATTCCCCTTGATCATCTCCCTAATGGGGTTTACATTATATTGTAAAAAAGTAAAAAATCTAACCCGGTTTACCCCGAGTTTTAAAAAAGGGGAAAACCCAGGAAAAAAAAAAGTAATAAAATTTTAAAAAAAATAACTTAGATTTTGAAAATTCAGCAATTTAGGAAAAGGTTAAACAGGGCCCAAAATTTTGTTTGTGTGTATGTCATAGATTATTGTTCCGGGCCATCAGGTTTTATTTGAATGTAAAAAAAAAAACTATAGGGAAAAGAAGGGATCTGCAGTAGTTTCCCCATTGGCAGTTTAAATGTATAACTTCGACATATTTCAGGGAAGGGGAGGAAAAATGTACTGCAGACTGCACTTTAAAAAATGACACATTTTGGTAAATTGGGGATTTGTTATCCCTTGCCAAAAAAAAATATTTGGGGGGAAAAGACCTGAAGAAAGTGCAATTAATAATCTAAAGTTAGATCCTTTCCACAAGAAACTCAATACACTCAACTCTTTAGAACAACATTTAATTGAAACAGATTTTCCCTTCATGAAGGTTTTTTAGCTCTACCCAAGGGAGGACAAAAGGGTGTCCAGGGCCCCTTTGAAAACTGTTTTCCCTTTTCAACAATAATGCTTTTAAATAATTGCTTCCTGGGTTGGGAAAATCAGGTTTTAATGATCCTTTTGGTTTAAATTAAAGAGGAAAATTCCCTTTAAAAAAGGGGCATTATAAAATATCAGTTTGCCCACACAAAAAAAGTTCATAGTGCATAGAACATTTAAAATATCACAACAAGGGGTAAAAAGATGTGAAAATTTAAATACAGTTTGGGGACAAACCCCCCTTAAAAAAGAGGAAAATGATGATTGCGAAAAAAAAGTGTTGGGGGTAAAAGAGGGAAGATGTTCAAGGGGAACACTTTAAAAATAAATCAGAAACACCCATGCATATATTTGGAACTTTGTATCCCAGCCGTGGGTTTGGTTCCCAACGGAAGTATTAGATCACCCACTTTGACAGTGTGTTATCAGTAGCTCCTGCAGAAGGGTACCATTTCCGGAAGTTTGTTACAGATGTTAGAAAATGAGGTTTAAATGTTTTCCTGTTTTTTCCCAAAGGGGAACGGGTTTATTTTTCATGAAAAGCGGGACAGCAAAAAATTGACATTGAGCGTTATCGGGAATTTGTTTCGAATTTTTAAATGTGATGGCGTTTTTGGCAGCAATTTAGATTATATTTTATGCACAGTTTTTTGTCAGGATTAATAAAGTTGTGTCTAATTTTTTCCCCTTTAGCATTAAGGAAGGGGTATATGGAGCAGAGAACCCCCAAAGATTCCCATCCAATGCTCGTCGTACAGACTTTGTTAAGAATGTTTTTTAAGTTGTGAAGGGGGCTAAAAATTTTTTTAAACCCTATTCGGGGAAAAACCCGTTTTTTGGGCCCAAGGTGCCCAAAGAAACTTTTTTTTTTTTTGTTTCAAATGGTCAGGCAGCTTGGGATTCCTATTTGGGTTCTTTTCTTTTTCATCTGAGATTTACGTTGGACAGAATTGAGGGAAAAACCTTTATAAAAGTGAAAAATTTTAAAAGGCCCAATGTAAAGAAGGGAGGGGCCCCAAAAAAATGAAATATGTTAAAGAACAATCTGGGGGGAACAAAGCCGGGGATTTTTGTTTCTTTAGGTTTATTGTTTTCTAAGAGATGTGTTTATGCCCCCTGCTCAGCCAATAGGAAAGTTTTATTGATTACTTTTTTTCGTGTTGAGTTTCGGGCAGGTGGTTCCTCTTTACCATTGTTTTTTTTGGGGGGAAAGAATGCCCCAAAGATTTGGAAACCAAACCCCACAGATAGGGGGGTTCATAGATTTCATTGATAAATTTGTAACATGTGACCTCCACCTAAAAACGGGATGATCTGCAGGGAGGTCGTTTCCAGTGTTCAAAGCACAGAAAGAAACACCCCAAGAGTTGAAAAAAAGAAGCGCCAAAACCTGCGGGTTTTTTTTCCCCAGGGACCTCCAAGTAAAAAAAACATTTTTGTGAAAACCAAAAACAGGGGGAGCAGCAGAAAGCAACAAGTAAAAACCTGACAAAAGGACAGCACCCAAAAAGTAATGTAAAAACTGTGATGCAACTGAAAAAGGGCTAAAGAGATCATGGAGTAAATTTTAAACTAGTTTTTCCCAAATTTGAAAAAGGGCAACATTTGACATTTGTTGATGCTTTTTTTTATTTCCCCATAGGTATCAATCAGTAAATTTTTTGAAAAGGCTATGCATTTAAAACTAAAAAGAAAATGTGGTTTTTTAAAAAAAATTAAAACGACGTTTTGGGAAAATCAATACAACAAAGAACTCTTGCGTTGCTGGAATGCAAATTTTTGGAAAATTTCAGTTTGTATGTAAAGGATATGCATGTTTTAGTATATATCATCTCTATATTTCAAAAGCAAAAAGGGGAAAGGGGTTTTTGCTATTTAAAAAGGGCAAGAACGAAGTTAAAAGAAAAGGAAATGTTGATCCCAAAAAGGGCCCCTTTTAAACAAGTTAGGAAGTGTGTTTTTCCCATCACAGAGAATTATTTTGCTCAGGAAAGTGTTTTTTTCCGATCACAAACATGCGATTAAAGGGGGGCTCCAAAAAAGTTGTGTTTTTTCCCGACTGGAGACAATGTTGTCAGGATGAGTTTTTCCTTTAAATGAAATTCAGAAGAAAAAGAGAACAACAGGATAAAAAAAGACAAAATCGGGAGGGCTAACATCACGGATCGTTAAAATTTAAAATTTTAAAACTGTTTAATTTTTTAAAGACCTGGGGGGTTTTAGAAAAGGGGTTTTGCTTTTCAAAATATAGAAATGGTCCCCAAAAGGGGAAAAAATTTCCCCCGAAATGTGTTTAAAACTCCATAAGATTTGGGGTTTTTTGAAAAAAAAGAGGACAAGGCAGATGTGGCTTTTGGGGTTGGAGATATGCTCGCTTTTCCCCAAACAAAAGATCCTAAAAAAGCCCCTATCAAAAGTTGTTTCAGCTTTTTCTTCCCTTTAAATTATACGGGCCCAATCAGTTAAAAACCCCACAGTTTGTGTTTTTTGAAGAGTTTTATGGATGGTTCGGTCACTAACACCCAGCAATGATTTTTAAAAATCTGAAAAGATTTTAGTTGTTTTTGAAAAAAGTCAAAATTTTTAAAAAAGATTTAAGAATTGGAACTTTGGTAAAGGGGGCCGTAGAAACACGGTAGGCTTTCAAGAAGATGTTTTGGGGCAAAATTTTGGGCCCTTAAAGCTGAATTAGAACGTTTTGGGAAAGTTTTAAAAGAGGAAATGAGTGCAAAAAAAGATTTTTTCCTAGGGGAAAGGAGCCCACCTTTCCGGTTTTTGCAACCGAAAAGAAACCTTTGTGTCTATAGGTTTCCCAAAACAGAAATTAAATTTATTCTGAAGCACAGGCAATATGAGATCCCTGAATGAGCTCCCAGTCACAGGTGTTTTTCAAAATACGACCGTGGTGTTTAGATAAAGTTAATGGTAAAAAATCCCGCACCTTTTTTTGTGTTTAATTTTTGGCGGAGCAGGCACGGGAAGTCCACTTTTATTAAAGCTGTTTTATTTAGAAAGGGAAAAAGGACTGTTACAAGGGAAAGTCAAAATTTTTCCAGGGGATGTTCATGGTTTTTCCTTAAAATGGGCCCCCACTGGTTGCTGCTTATAATATTAATGCTACTACAATACAAAACCAGGGTTTTTCTAAATTTTTAATAATGTTCATTACCCAAAACAGCCACCCCAAAAAAGGAAAAAGTAAATACTTTAAGGGGCCCGTTTAAAAAATCTCCAAAAAATTAATCATAGAAGAAATTTCCAAAGGTTGATCACAAATTTCTGACATACATCCATGGCAGACTGAGACAAATTAAAACCCAATTTTGCTGATTTTTTTCCCTTTGGTAATTTTTTTGGTTTTTTTGCTGGTTTGGAAAAAAATTTTTATTTAACTTTTTTACCCGTAAAAGGAAGGCCCCCTTTACACAGACCAAGCAGGGGACCAAATATGGGGAAACACTTTTAGCCCCATAGAGGGTAAAAAAAAAGTGGACAGAAAAAACAAGACTTTGCTGTGACACTTAAAACGCATCAGGAAACATAAAAAAGGAAAGGGCAAACTGAATGCCAGGGATGAAAAAAAATTTTAAAAAAAAATTTTGAGACGGCATGGGGGATGACACGAAGACCTTCACATTTTTGAACAAAAAAGTGATGTTAGAAACCCCTAACTTTTTTATGTTACACAAGGGAGTTTTTGATTTTTGTGCAGATTAAAGAAAAAGACTTTTTACAAAAATCCTCAAAAGGGCGATTTTCAAAACAGACGACTTCACATACCTTTGAACCCAAAAAGCCCTATTTTTAAAAAAAATTGTTTAGTGTCGGTCCAAAAAGCTCGTGTTAATTTCTCATCAAAAACATGACGTTTCAGATGGTCTTGGTTTAAAGGGGGTATTGGCATGTTTGTCTTATAAAAAACTGATTTAAAACACCCAAAATTCCAAAAAACCATTATTGGGGAATTTTGATGATTTAAAGGATTGGCAGTAAATTTTAGATCTAAGTTTCCCCTGTACGGCCCTGCTCTTAAAAAAAGCCACACCAATTGGGCTTGATGAAGACAAAGTAACCAACGGAAAGGGGGTTAGACGTCCCGTTTCCTTTGCGTCTTTGCATGGGGGCCCGCACAATACATAAAGTGCAAGGGGTTAACTTTTGACAAAGCAGTGGTTTTTATTTAAAAAGATTTTCTTGCTGGCCCCGCTTACGTAGCTTTAAGCCCTTGTAACATCCTAGAAAATCTTATTTTTCAGGATTTTTTAAAGCCACTGCTATTTACGCTAAAAAAGATATAGATGAAAAATTTTCAGGAAATGGGAAAAAAAAACTTTTAGGGCTTCCATTAACAAAATCAGATTTCTTCTTTTTTAACGTAGCTTACTTATATTCAAGGCTTAGAAGCACACATAGCAGACCTTAAAACAAGACCACAGGATGTTTGAAGCTGATTTGATCTGTCTACAGAAAAAATTTGGGTAAAACATAACACTCACACGGGTAAAATTTTCTATGGAAGGTGGACATTTCACTGTAAAGGGGTAGATCCCCAAACCTATAGTGACCCGAAAATTTTTCTGCTTTACAGAAGGAAAAAAAATGGTGGTGTTGGTTCTTCACAAAAAAAACCCACATTTGCAAATTTTCAGTGTGCAGTGTAGTGACTTGGAAGCCATAATGTTTAATGGTTTTCCCCCTTATGAACCATAATTAATAGTGCTGTATAGACCCCCATAATTTCAAAAAATTGGGCCCATTTAAAAAAAAAATTAAACTGCTTGGGAGTCAGCCCCCTTTTAAAAGTTTTCAGGAGGGGAAAAAAATAAGGGGTGAATTTTTAAAGATAATTTCATTTTTTTCAAAGTCGGGAGAACTTTATGACACAAAATGGTTATAGTCAAAATTTTTACTTCTCCCACAACAGAAAAAAGGGACACTAATTTTATTTATATTTACATTAAAGACATAGATCCTTCAACTGTTTTGATATCCAAGTAAAGTCAAAAATTTTTACAGTTTCCCTGAATGTCTTTTTATGCGTTTTAAATAGGGCCCTTTCAACATTCATCTTGAAGGGGGGAAATTTTGTATTACCGGGGGGGGGCTTTTTAGTGGCTTATGAGCTTTCTTATTTTGTTTTGGCGAGACTCGTCATTTCCCCTTGAGGAACCATTTCCCTCAATTTTGGGGGTTTTTAAACACCGCAAGGGGAGAAACCTTTTTAGTTTAGGAGTGTTGTTGGCCCCAAAAAAAAAACGCATACAAATCCTTCCCGATTTCTGTGGCCCGTGACACTTGAGGGTTTTAATCTATGTAAAGTCCCCCCGGGTTTGTATAAAATGTCCATCCTACCCCTGTCAAGTTACTGATCCTCCTGCAAACCGCCCTTTTACTTCATCCTTTTGGGGCCTTTCCATCGATTTTTTTTATTTATTAAGTATATTTGATTAGAAAAAACATAAATTTTTTCTCATCGATTTTGAGTTTTTAAGTATTTTTTTCATCTATTTTTTTCTCCTTAATTTTTTATGGGAATTTTTTAAAAGTATTTATTTTATTTATTCATCTTTTATTCTCCCTTAAAATATTTATGAATTTTTAAAGTATTTATTATTTATTCATCTATTTATTCTCCTTACCTTTTTTTTAATTTTTAATTTTATTTAATTCATCATTTTTTTCCTTTCCTATTTATGAATTTTTAAAGTTTTATTTTATTTATTTTTATCTATTTATTCTCCTTACCCAATTTTTTTAATTTTTAATGTATTTAATTTATCTATTTATTTTCCTTACCTTTTTTATGAATTTTTTTTTTAAAATATTTATGTTTGTTTTCATCTATTTTTTCCCATGTTTGGGATTTATTCCCTTTAAAAAATGTATTTTTTACAAATTAGACAAAAAACCTGCTGCCTGCTCCCTAAAAATAGATTTTTTCATATATTTGTTTTATTTATTAAAAAAAAATTAAAATTACCCAAAATTTTAAAATTAAAATTTAAAATTTTTTTATTCTGTGTTTTAAATTTTTTCATTTTAATTTTACTTATTTGTGGGATTCATTTGAAAATTTATTTTAATTTTTTTAGCTAAATCCTGCTGCCTGCTCCATTTCTTTTTGATTCTTCATATTGTATTGTGAATCTATTTATTTAAAAAATATTATACATGGACAAATTTTAAAATTTAAATTTTAAACTATTAAATTTATTATTTATTTATTTTATTTATTTTAAGTTAAAAAATGTTTTGAAGCATCCTGCAAAAAACCCTTGCATTGCCCTAAAATGCCCTTTGGGTTTTAAAATTTTAGCTCCCTTTTTTAGTTGCATATTTTTTTTAAAAAATATTTATGGTGTATTTTTATTTATAGGGATTCAATTAATGGCACAGCTTCTATGGGGTTTATTTTTTTTTGCAAAAAGGTTATTATAATTTTGGGATGTTTTTTAAAATTTTCATATGACTTTTTTAAAGTGCATTTTTTGGTGTCAGTGATGCAGACAGTGTCCCCGACTTGGTTTCCCCAGTACAAAGGGTCTGTAAGCCCAAAAGTGTTTTCTGAGTTGTTTATGTACAGGAGCAGAACAAGCAGTTGGGCAGAGACGTGTTTGGGCATTTTTTTTTTTTTCCCCGGGTCCCGCAGACCAGCCCGGGGCAAAAAAAAGGGCAAGGAGGAGTCCAAGGGCAGTGGGGAAAACCCGATTATGTTGGGAAAAAGGGAGAGGGCAAATTTGGGTTCGCTGCTTCCAAAAGGGGTGTTTAAAAAAAAAGGGGGAAAGTGACCAAACATCTGTGCATGGGAAAATCCACTTTTAATGCCTTTTCAGCCCCTGAAACTGGGTGTCTTACTCTAAAAAAGCAGGACCAAGGACCCGTGAGGGTCAATGGAGGGAGCAGGCCCAAATGGAAAACTGCACTGAAACATGATCCCCCGGGGGGAAAAAGCAAATATGTGGCCCCTACGGAAACAAAGGAAAAAAGAAAAGACGACAAAACAAAAGGACAAACAACGACTATAGACTTTGGGGCCCCCTGTCAAGAAAAAGTGATCACCCAAAATTTACCATTTTCAAAGGCAAAGTTTGATTTTTTTGTTTAAGACATTTGCCCCCTGTTAATGGGTGTTTTTAGGGAAGAGTTTTTTAATTACGTGTTTTTAATTTTTTTTGAAACCCCTTTTTTTTATAGTGACCTTTTGAGCTTTTTTCAGGGGGATGCTTTCAAGGGTTTCCCCATGCACTCAGGGAAGAAGTTTATTGTTGATTGTCCCCTGACAAAATTTTTTCCTTTACAAATGATATTCCTTTTTTTTTGTCTGTGTAATATATGTATTTATACAGGTCTTATAAAAGGTTAATTTAAGGGTTTTCTAAGTTTTTTGTGGGTTGTAAAAAACCAAAAAAAATCTCTGAAAATTCCTTTTTTTCAGTTGGGAAAAAAAAAAATTGAATGTTGTTTGTTTTTTCTACTATTACCTGTTCAAGTTGAAAAAAAAATTTTAACCATGAAAAATTTTTACATATCTTAAATAAAAAAATGTTTAAAAGCCTTTTAGTCCCCCATCCTTTATTTTTAAAAATACATTGTTTTTACAATGGATTTTCTGCTGCAGGATTACAGAAAAAAGCTAGGGAAAGTGCCCCAAAAAATTTTTTTGATAACTTTGATCAAAGGGCATGTCTGGAGTTCCATGCACAAAGTCTTGTATTTGATGAGGCCCCAGAGGACTCAAAGGCTGGCTTTTTTCATTAAAGGGGTATAAGCCTTCTGTGCGTTTTTTTGCAAAAACAAAAAAATTGGTTTTTTAGGAAAAAGCAATTTTTAACTGTGACTGAAATATGAAACGAAAAGTTTGGGTTTTCACCCGTGCATTTTTTGGAGTGTAAAATTTTTTGATAAAATTTTAATGAGGGCACATTGGAGATTTCCCCTGGCCCAAAATTTCATGCAGTAGCGGTTTTTAAACCCTTTGGGGCGGTTAAAAAAAAAAGGGCCAAAAAATCTTGATTCAAAAATCTTTCCAAAACCAAAAAAAATGTTCCCCGTGTTGGAGTGATGAAGTGTACCCAAACCCGCATTTGATTTGGGGCAAATGGTTTTTTTGAGAAATGATGTAGAGATGATGATGTATCTTTCAGCCACTCACTGTCAACCCCTTGTGTAATTTAGCTGCTTGGGCCCCCAGGGCGGTTAAAAAGGGGGGTGTGGGGAGGGTGTTTTGAAACCCTTTTGAGGGAGCTGATCTTTTTTCCAACTGTCCCCCAGAGGAGAGGGGCAGGACCACAAAATTTCCCAACCCCAAATGTGTTGACAGGGGAAAATACTTGGGGGCCCCTACAGCTCAATAGTTTAAAACATTAGAGTGAGTGACTGCAAACTTTTTAAAAAGGGGTTTAGTTGTTAGGATTAAAATCTGAAAGAAAGCATCTTTTTGGTGGATGGGTTTTTTAAATTTCAAATAAAAAATTGCAGGGAAAACCTATCAGACAAACTTAATATTATATATGTTGGGTGAATTCCCGCTTTTCAGGGTTTTAAAAATTTTAAAAATTAAACTCATGAGACCCTTTATTTGATTAAGTGACGATTCATGCTTTTTTTTTTGTACACTTGGCATCCCGGAAGACCAAAGTATAATTTAGTGGAGAGGAGGGGGATGTTTTGAAAATGGTTTCCCTCAAATTGTTGTGGGTAGTGTTTTTTCTGGGTTTAAAAAAATTTTCCATTTTCTAAAAGGGGGTTTTGTTAAAGGGTTCGGGGCCATACCATTAAAGGGTTTTTAAACCCTTTTACAGACTTACTGTCTCTCCTTTAGGCAGTGGATGCAGGGTGTCTTCTCCCTTTTAGATAAACAAGTGAACAAATGATAGTGTTTGGGGGTAAGGGGCCAGGGGGGGTTTAAAAGGGTCAAAGAGGTGTTTGTCTCGGGCTATTTTGACTGGAGAAGATGAAAAATGTAATCTGTTTTGGTTAAAACTGCCCTGAGCTGTTTGAGCGGGTGCTGAAACATAGTCTCAGACTTTGTTTTATTTTAATTCCTGTTTTTTGCCCTATTCAGACCCAATTTGGCTAACTTTATGTGTTGGGTCTGAAATTATTTGGGGATGGGTTCTCATGACATTAAAATATGGGAAAGCTTAAAGACTATCCCCGGGAAAGGGCAGGGAAAAGCCAGAATTGAAGGGAACCTCCCAATTTCCAACTGTGTATGGTTATTCCTTTTATTTCCTTGGCCAAGTAATTTTTAAACCAATTTAGTGTAAGACATATTGGAAATCCTGAAATACTTCTTCCCCTTTAGATATTTGGGGATTGGAAAATTTTAAAATTCCCCCAACAATGTCTACATGTACAAAAAAAACCTCATGAAAAAACCCCTTTTGGGCCAAACCCCTGGGGTTAAAAATGGCCCAAGAAAAATTTTTTAAAAAATTTTTATACAGTTGGGGCCCCTTTGGGAGGGAGTTGTGAAAAATTCCCCCCACCCCCCATTCCACTCTTCCCCGAAACAGGTTTCACCACGACAGTCAGGTGGGAGATGGGGCAAGGCAGTTAAAGCCAAAAAGGGGGGGAAAGGTAAAGGGGGGACCCCCCCCCCCCAAAATAAAAATGGATTACCCCGCATGCCGACACGCAAAAAGTTTCACGGGCCTGTTCATTGCTGCTTTATTGTAATGGGAAGAAGAGCACTGGAAGTGTTGG